>CP136058.1:204019917-204447417 GCA_032464435.1 Aegilops umbellulata | reverse complement strand
TTTTCTGGCACTCTGCCGGAGGGGGATTCATCGCGGAGGGCCTCTACACCAACTTTGCTGCCCTGCCAATGATGTGTGAGTAGTTTACCATAGATCAACGGGTCCATAGCTAGTATCTTGATGGATTGTTCTCTCTCTTTGATCTTCAATACAAAGTTCTCCTCGATGTTCTTGGAGATCTATTCGATGTAATCTTCTTTTGCGGTGCGTTTGTTGAGATCTGATGAATTGTGGATTTATGATCAGATTATCTATGAATATTATTTGAGTATTTCTTAACTCTTTTATGCATGATTAATATACCTTTGTATTTCTCTCCGATCTATTGATTCGGTTTGGCCAACTAGATTGATTTTTCTTGTAATGGGAGAGGTGCTTTCTGATGGGTTCAATCTTGCGGTGTCCTCACCCAGTGACAGTAGGGGTAGCGAGCCACGTATTTGTATTGTTGCCATTAAGGATAAAAAGATGGGGGTTTTACCATATTGATTGGATCTATCCCTCTACATCATGTCATCTTTCTTAAGGTGTTGCTCCGTTCTTGTTAACTTAATACACTAGATGCATGATGGATAGAGGTCGATGTGTGGCGTAATAGTAGTAGATGGAGGCAGGAGTCAGTCTACTTGTCACGGACGTGATGCCTATATTCATGATCATTTCCTTAGATATCGTGATAACTTTGCGGTTTTCTATCAATTATTCAACAGTAATTTGTTTACCCATCCTATGTTTCTTTCAAGAGAGAAGCCTCTAGTGAAACCTATGGCCCCCGGGTGTATTTTTATCATATTATTTTTAGATCTATAAAACCAAAAAGCCGAAAATACCTTTCTGCAATTTGCTTATATTTACCTCATTTTACACTTTTATTTATCATTTATATCAATCTCTATCAGGTCTCACTCTTGCTAATCACCGTTAAGGTTGTGTGCAAATGTTTGTTAGTTTGTGCAGGTGCATCTATTGGAGACTTGTGTGTTCCTCCTACTTGATTGATACCTTGGTCCTTAACTGGGGGAAATATTTATCTCTACTTTGTTGCATAACCCTTTACTCTTCAATGGAAAAACCAACGCAAGCTCAAGAAGTAGCAGAGGACCTGATGTGTTGATGTTGTCAAGTATCTTATCTATATGAACTTCATTGGCCACACTAGGATGAAAAGGGCGGAGACTTTGGTGTTGATGAGCATTGTCTTCATTGTCAGTAGCATTGTCTTCACACAAGATAGGAGCAGGTATCACGATCTCATCAACTCCTGGCTCCTCAGTGGGTATGATATCTCTAGTTCCCATTAGCCTGATGTATTCACTGTTAGGTAGTTGATGTCTACTATGCAACCTTTCTACTTGTAGACTTGTGTTGGGCCTCCAAACGCAGAGTTTTGTAGGATAGTAGCAAATTTCCCTCAAGTGAATATCCTAAGGTTTACCAATCCGTGGGAGGCATAGGAGGAAGATGGTCTATCTCAAACAAGCCTGCAACCAAATACAAGAAATCTCTTATGTCCCCAACACACCCAATACAAATGGTAAATTATATAGGTGCACTAGTTCGGGAAGAGATGGTGATACAAGTGTAGTATGGATAGTAGATGTAGGTTTTTGTAATGTGAAAAATAAATAAACAGCAAGGTAACTAGTAACAAAATGAGCAAAAATTGTATTGCAATGCTTGAAAACAAGGCCTAGGGTTCATACTTTCACTAGTGCAAAATCTCTCAACAATGATAACAAAATTGGATCATATAACAATCCATCAATGTGCAATCACTCCAAAGTTCCTATTGCGGAGAACATAAGATGAAATTGTGTGTAGGGTACAAAACCACCTCAAAGTTATTCTTTCCAATCAATCCATTGAGCTATTCCTGTAAGTGTCACAAACAACCCTAGAGTTCGTACTAAATAACACCATATGATACACATCAACCAACTCTAATATCACCTAGATACTCCAATGTCACCACAAGTATCCGTGAATCAAAAATATGATATGCATCAAAGAAATTCATATTCAATATATTCAATCCAACTTCAAAGAGTACCCCAAGATTTCTATCGGAGAAAGGAATATGAAAGCGTGTATCAACCCCTATGCATAAATTACCCCAATGTCACCACGGGAATCCGCAAGTTGATAATTGATAACCCACAAGTATAGGGGATCAATTGTAGCCTCTTTCAATAAGTAAGAGTGTCGAACCCAACGAGGAGCTAAAGGTAGAACAAATATTCCCTCAAGTTCTATCGACCACCGATACAACTCTACCCACGCTTAACGTTCGCTTTACCTAGAACAAATATGAAACTAGAAGTACTTTGTAGGTGTTGTTGGATAAGTTTGGAAGATAATAAAGAGCGCGTAAATAAAAAGTAGGGGTTGTTTAGATGAAGAAGCAATAAATTTAGTTTTAGTAGAGAACTTGTTGTCACACAAGAAAGTTATTTGTCCCTAGGCAATCGATAACTAGACCGGTAATCATTATTGCAATTTTATTTGAGGGAGAGGCATAAGCTAACATACTTTGTCTTCTTGGATCATATGCCCTTATGATTGGAACTCTAGCAAGCATCCGCAACTACTAAAGATCTTTAAGGTAAAACCCAACCATAGCATTAAAGTATCAAGTCCTCTTTATTCCCATACACCATAACCAACTTATCCGTGTTTGTGTTTCAGTCACTCACGCAAGCAGACAATAAGCAAACCATGAACATATTGCAAACCCTACAGCGGGGATCCCTCACGCTTGCGTGACACGAAGAGCACCATAGGACAGCACCAATAATAAAACATGCAACTCAAACCAATCACGATCGTCAATTAACCCATAGGACAAAACAGATCTACTCAAAAATCATAGGATAGCCATACATCATTGGGAAATAATATATAGCGTTGAGCACAATGTTTAAGTAGAGATTAGAGCTGGTAAAAGAGGGGTTACACCGCTGCATAGAGGAGGGAAGAGTTGGTGATGAGGGCGGTGAAGTTGTTGGTGTAGATTGCGGTGATGATGATGGCCCCGACGGCATTCCGGCGCCACCGGGAGAGAGGGGGAGAGAGTCCCCCTTCTTCTTCTTCCTTGACCTTCTCCCCAGATGGGAGAAGGGCTTCCCCTCTGGTCCTTCATATCCATGGCATGGGAGGGGCGAGAGCCCCTCCGAGATTGGATTTGTCTCTTTGTCTCTCTCTGTTTCTGCGTTCCCAGATCTAGCCTTTCACCGTTTCTTATATTCCCAGAGATCCGTAACTCCGATTGGATTGAAATTTGAACATGATTTTTATTCGGATATTAGCTTTCTTGCGGCGAAAGAAGGACAACAACCGCCTTACCTGGTGTCCATGAGGGTCAAGGGCGCGCCTGCCCACCTGGGGAGCGCCCCCGTGCCTCATGGCCCCCTCGGGCATGGTCTCGTGTTGATTCCACTTCCCAAATTTCACATATATTCCAAAAAAATATCTCCGTCGGTTTTTATCCTGTTTCGACTCTCTTTGATATGGATTTTCTATGAAACAAAAAACACACAACAAACAGGAATTGACACTGGGCATTGGATCAATATGTTAGTCCCAAAAATAGTATAAAAAGTTGCCAAAGTATATGAAAGTTGTATAATATTGGCATGGAACAATCAAAAATTATAGATACGACAGAGACGTATCAGCATCCCCAAGCTTAATTCCTGCTCGTCCTCGAGTAGGTAAATGATAAAAAAGATAATTTTTGATGTGGAATGCTACCTAGCATAATCTTGATCATGTAATCTAATCATGGCATGAATATTAAGACACGAGTGATTCAAAGCAATAGTCTATCATTTGACATTAAGACAATAATACTTCAAGCATACTAGTAAAGAAATCATGTCTTTTCAAAATAGCATGCCCAAAGAAAGCTATCCCTACAAAATCATATGGTCTGTCTATACTTCATCTTCACCACACAAAATATTCAAATCATGCACAACCCCGATGACAAGCTAAGCAATTGTTCCATACCTTTGACGTTCTCAAACCTTTTCAACTTTCACGCAATACATGAGCATGAGCCATGGACATAGCACTATGGGTGGAATAGAATATGATGGTGGAGGTTGTGTGGAGAAGACAAAAAGGAGAAAGTCTCACATCGACGTGGCTAATCAACGGGCTTTGGAGATGCCCATCAATTGATGTCAATGTGAGGAGTAGGGATTGCCATGCAACGGATGCACTAAGAGCTATAAATGTATGAAAGCTCAAACCGGAAACTAAGTGGGTGTGCATCCAACTTGCTTGCTCATGAAGACCTCGGGCATTTGAGGAAGCCCATCATCGGAATATAAAAGCCAAGTTCTATAATGAAAATTCCCAGTAGTATATGGAAGTGATAACTCAAGAGACTCTCTATATGAAGAACATGGTGCTACTCCGAAACACAAGTGTGAAAAAAGATAGTAACATTGTCCCTTCTCTCTTTTCTCTCATTTTTTTATTTTTTTATATTTTTTCTCTTTTTTTGGTGGGCTTCTTTGGCCTCTTTTTTTTATTTGGGCTTCTTTGGCCTCTTTTATTTTGATAACCTCACCTGGGACAATGTTCTAATAACGATGATCATCACACTTTTATTTACTTACAACTCAATACTAGAACAAAGATATGACTCTATATGAATGCCTCCGGCAGTGTACCGGGATGTGCAATGATCTAGCGTAGCAAAGATATCAAAAAACGGACAAGCCATGAAAATATCATGCTAGCTATCTTACGATCATGCAAAGCAATATGAGAATGAATGCTCAAATCATGTATATGATGATGATGGAAGTTGCATGGCAATATATCTTGGAATGGCTATGGAAATGTCATAGTAGGTAGGTATGGTGGCTGTTTTGAGGAAGTATAAGGAGGCTTATGTGTGATAGAGCATATCGTGTCACGGGGTTTGGATGCACCGACGAAGTTTGCACCAACTCTTGAGGTGAGAAAGGGAATGCACGGTACCAAAGAGGCTAGCAATGATGGAAGGGTGAGAGTGCGTATAATCCATGGACTCAACATTAGTCATAAAGAACTCACATACTTATTGCAAAAATCTATAAGTCATCGAAACAAAGTACTATGTACATGCTCCTAGGGGGATAGATTGGTAGGAAAAGACCATCGCTCGTCCTCGACTGCCACTCATAAGTGTCGGTGAGAACGACACCTATGGGATCACTGGAATCCCTTCTATGATCGGCGGGCGCGGGGTTGTGAGAAGAGCAGGTCCAGGAGCTAGCACAAGGATCATTTACCCAGGTTCGGGCCGCAAGGATGCGTAATACCCTAGTCCTGCTATGATGGATGTATTGAGTGTTCTCGGGCTTTCGAACTAGCTATGGTCGCTGCGTAGTTCTAAAGAGCTGAATCCCTCTCCTGGTCGCCTCGGGCCTCCTTTATAGGCAAAAGGGGTTGCCACTATGGCACACAGGAGGTGGAAAGGCCATAGTGCGTGAGCTTATTGCCCGGCATTACGGGACAAAGTGCATTAAATGCGCTACTTAGGTGTTCATTAGCTTTATCGGGGACGGGAACGAGGCCCGTCCCGTCCGTCGCCGCTCCGCCTCGCTTCGACACGCGCCCAGGCCAGCAATGCATGCAGCGCCATGTAGGCAGGCAGGCTGCTGAGGTGGTGCAGTGGCAGGGTCTTCACGAAGATCTGCGTGCCACCACACAGGTGCTTGCTGAGTTGGTCTGGAAGCCGCATGTTGCCACGCAGATGCCTGCCCAGCTGGTTGGGCTCGAAGCTGCATGCGAATGGTGGCAGAGTCTTGGCTGGTGCGGGCCTGGCAGTGGCCCTGGTGACGCCCTCGGCAAGGGTCTTGCCTGGGGCTCGGCAAGGTTCTTGCCGTGGCGTCGTAGTTGTCCCCAACAAGGTGCTTGCCAGGGGTCTTATGGATTTCCTCGGCTAGGATCTTGCCGGGGGTCGTCGTCTTCTGGTCCTCATCTGATCTTGCGTGTTCATGATCTTGACAAAGATCCGCACGCCACCACAGAGGCGCCTCCCAAGCCCTGGTTCCAATGTAGTTGGTTGGTGGTGTTGGGACCCATGGGCTTAAGGGTGGCCTGCTCTGCTGGCATCAGGCAAATTGCCCCGGCAAGGCTCTCGCCGGGGCCGCGGAGGCTGCCCCGGCAAGGATCTTTCCGAGGGAGTCCACCTCGCCCCCTTGCTCTCCTGCGTTCCTAGCCTTGGCGTTGCCTTGGTTGTCTTGTGCCTTCGACTTCTCTCCGTCTTCCCTCCTCTGCCCTGCTAGGCATGGCCGCGGCACGTGGCTCTAACTGCCCGTGCATAAGTAAAGGGGTCAAAAGGAGAGCCCCTACTTTTGTACACCGACATGAGCCCCCGGGCCTGGGCGACACATAAGTGCGACGCGTTGTTGGGCCAGGCCCAGAACGGTGCACGGGCAGGTGGGACGGGTTTTACTGTAGTAAGTGTTTCCTCTGTTGCGCTTCCCCACGACCGCGTTGAACGCGCGACGTGGGGGATCATGCGTGACGTGGGGGTCATGCGTGGGGCCATTCCCGCACGCATGCATCACGTCACAGTTAATGGGAAAAGAGGCGGTACGCGCCTTCCCCGTAAAAAGGAATAACCTCGAGCGCGCTGCTCAATTACCCTCCATGCTTTCCCCAATCTCGGAACTGTTGTTCCCTTCTCCTTCCTTCGCAAGCTTTCGCCCTTGCTCGCCGCCGCCGTATCTCCGCCATCCTCTATCCTTCGCTTCCCGCAACCGCCATGGCACCCAAGACCAGCAGAGGCAAGGGAGTGGCCAAGGACGCTGGGGAGAAGGATTTGCCGGAGAGCGAGTTGGCGGTGCGGCGGACGCAGCACACCTACTTCCCGTCGACGGTCGACGCGCTCGAGCTCCGGAACTACTTGAAGGACCTGTGGGGGTGCAAGACGGGAAGCGAGACGATGGGGCATCAGGCCACGCGTGTCATCCCCGCCGCCTTCGCTGAAGCCGGCCCGGATCGGTACCCATTCTTCGTCGACTACTTTTCTTGCAGCCTCTGCCCACCTTGCTCTGATTCCTTCAGCGACATCATGCACACCTATGGCTTCCACCTTCTGGATTTTACTCCGAATGTTGTGGCATGCATGGCCCTTTTCGCTCATCTCTTTGAGGGCTTCGCCGGAGTGCATCCCAACACGGCGCTCTTCCGCCACTACTTCTTCCCTCGTATCCAAAAGGGGGTGCCATTTCCGATTGTGTCACCTGGATCCCAAGGCCCCAGGAGAAGAGGACATATCCGGACGGTGCCCAGAAGGAGAGGCGGGAGGAGTGGCTGGGCCGGTGGTGTTGGATTGAAGAGAAGGATCCGCCGGACTTTTGCCGTGTCCGCGATGCGCCGCCGGTCCGCAGGAGCGACTGGAGCGATGTCGACGTCAACGACGAGAAGCTCACGGTCGCCACCACCCAGTTTCTTCGTCTCACTGAGGCCGGGCTCACCCTCGAGATGATTGGGCCGGATTTCATCCGCCGCCGAATCGCTCCGCTGCACAACAAGGGGAGGCCGGCCTGGCTCTTCACGAATACCACCGATATCATGAGGTTCCGCCCTGGCTCGGACCACAACCTCACGGTGATGGGGCACGCCCACTTCTGCCAGCGGCTGTTCCAGCCCGATGTGAACCGTGAGGGCGGGGTCGAGTGGTCCGGCAAGGTCACTAGGGGGCCCTTGTTTAAGTTGCCGGCGTGGGTGGTCCCGCTGAGCTACGACTCACGTCGAAACGACATCATCGCCATGATGCCGGAGTTCAACGCGCACGGCCTCATCTCAACTTGGGTCGAGCCGATGGAGGATCAGGTGCAGGAGTTTTTTGACACCTTGGAGGAGAAATACGTCAGCGCCGAGCCGCGGCTCGTCCAGGACACCACCCAGGTGGAGCTGGGCTACATCGCCGCCAGGGCGACAAAGGCGGAGCTCACTAGGGAGGCCGGGCGCGCGGCGGAGTGGAGGACAAGGCCGCATCGGAGGCGTAGGAAAAGGAGCTCGCCTAGTGGGTAGAGTCCGCTGGGGAAGCCAGCAGCGCCAGCACCGGGGCCCCTCTCGTCGAAGATGGTCTTGGGAAGAGGGCGAGTCCTGCGGCGGGCTACCTCTGGCGAGCTGGTCCGGCCCGGCAGGCCTGCGCAACTGCGTCAAGCCCAAGAGGCGTCCGCGCGCCAGATGAGAGCCGCGGCGGCGAAGAAAGTGGTGAAGGCCGTGGTGGCGAAGAAGAAAGCATCTGCCTCTTCTTCGTCTAAGTGCGCTTAGACGCCACCTCCTTCCCCTCCTCCGGCAGACGTTGACGCGGAGGTCACCTTTGCCTTTGGGTCCCTCAGCCCAAGGAGGAAGAGGAAGGCATCAGAGGAGGAGGAGGAGGAGGAGGAGGAGTAAGCTTCTTGTTCCCTTCCCCCTTCCTATCATCTTCATCTCCTCAATTGTGCTGCTTATCTTGGATTGTTTTTATTTCTACAGGGAAGTGGAGATGCTGGCCCAGAGGGTGAAGAGGGCCAGGTCTTCGGCCGGCGGCCAGCCCCCGGCGGGCACCTCGAAGGCGCCGCTGGTGGTGGTGAGCAACCCGGACAGCAGCCCCCGACGCAACCCCCAATGTAAGCTCGCCACTTGCTCTCCGTCAACGCGTGTTGGGGGCACGATCCCTTGGTGTTGACCTTGCTGTGATTGCAGGAGGAGGCCAGCAGGAGGAGGAACCACAGAGGGCTACCCCCAACACGCCACCCCCATCAACCACGCCGCCCCGAGGGGCGTCTGCGGCAAGGGCGCCAAGCACCGAGCCCATGCACACGGGGGAGGATGAGGCGGACTCAGGCGCTGGTGGCTTCACCTTGGCGCCAAATGTTGGAGGGGAGGGGACCTCTGCTTCCCAGCCCGGCACGGGTAAGCCACTTGCCTTCCGTCCCTATCTTTTCTTTTTCTGTTCTTGGCTTCGCCTTACCTCGGCGGATCCGAAGGACATAGATACCGTCGTCGAGGATGTTGCCAAGGACGCCGCGGCGGAGGCCGACAAGATCATCGTCGAGGAGGCCGCCAGGGGCGCTACTGAGGACGCCACCAAGGGGCCCGCCGGGGAGCCCAGCAAGGCTACTGCCGAGGAGGCCGGCAAGGGGCCTGCCTGGGAGGCCAGCAAGGCCGCTGCCGAGGAGGAGGTGGTTGATAACCAGCCCTCCTCCTCCACTGCCTCTGGCTACGGCATGTACCTGAGGGTGAGCGATGACCTTTTTGTCCACCTCCCAGGGTCGTCGAGCTCCAGGGCGCCCATCGAGGGAGAGGTGTTCGACGAAGAGGTGCTTGGCGCCGCCGGGCTCGAGGTTGTCAACGAACCAACCCCCGGTGGCGACGGTTCACAGGAGGAGCGACTTCTCCAGGCCATGGGCGCCAACTTCCGGAAGCTCCAGGCACTTCACCGCGCCCGCCTGGACAAGGCCAAGTCCAGGATGGCAACGGTGGACAAGGCAGAGGCGGACCTCAAGGTACGCGTCACCGAGACACAAACTTGATTCCACCAAGTTTGTGAGGAGCTGAAGACCGCCCAGGGCGAGCTGGCCAAGCACGAGGAGGAGCTCACCATGAAGTGGGCTGACATCGAGAAGGCCCAGGAGACGGCGAAGAACCTGGCCGCCGAGGCCGAGGCTGCTCGAATCCAGCACCAGGCCATGCTGAACGCCCAGGAGGAGGACCTTGCCGCGCGCAAGGAGAAGCTTGCGGCAACGCTCCGCGGCAAGGATGAGGAGGTGGAGAAGCTCGTCGTGCAGTGCACCCGGGAGCTGGAGCAGAGGCTGAAAGCACAAGTGCTCCCCAGGTGGTTTTGGTAATTGATGTCAACATATCTCTTGTTGGACAAACACTTTTATCTAGTATGTTTCAGATAAGTTCAACAATGGAGTGGCATGGACTAAAGGATGTGGGAACTCCTTCAAGATGCTAAGGACAAAGGATTGGCTAAAGCTTCAAGCTCAAGACTCTTCATTTTACATTTTAGTGATCCAAGATCACATTGAGTCTATAGGAAAAGCCAATACTATCAAGGAGGGATGAGGTGTTGCTTAATGAGCCTCTTGCTTCATGTGCTTAGTGATATGCTCCAAAACCCTCAGCTACTTTCCCACTTCCACATATGACCTAAACCTAAAGTCAAATTCGGCCCCTCCGATTCTTTCTATCCGGCGCCACCGAGTTTCACATGTCATAGCCACTGCCAAACCCTAAGCAAATCGGTTCTACCGATAGGGATCTCGGTCTCACCGAGATGGGATTGTAATCTCTCTGTGTATGTCCATTACCAAAATCGGTCTCACCGAGTTTAGGCAATCGGTACTACCGAGATTACAATGCAAACTCTCTGGTTAACTTATTACCAAAATCGGTCCAACCGAGTTTAGTAATCGGTCCCACCGAGTTTGCCTGACCAACTCTCTGGTTAGCTAATTACCAAAATCGGTCTCACCGAGTTTGTGTAATCGGTCTCACCGAGATTGCGTTATGCCCTAACCCTAACCAAATCGGTCCAACCGATTTGCATATCGGTCCCAACGAAAACCCTAACGGTCACTAGGTTTACTAAATCGGTCCGACCGAGTTTATTGATTCGGTCCCACTGAGATTGGTAAATTGTGTGTAACGGTTAGATTTTGTGTGGAGGCTATATATACCCCTCCACCTCCTCTTCATTCGTGGAGAGAGCCATCATAACATACCTACACTTCCAATACACATTTTCTGAGAGAGAACCACCTACACTTGTGTTGAGGTCAAGATATTCCATTCCTACCATATGAATCTTGATCTCTAGCCTTCCCTAAGTTGCTTTCCATTCTGATAGAGGCAAAGGTGTCCCGATGTTTCGATGAGATGGTGGCTATCGTTTCTGTGGGAGTCGACCTTGACGATCCGACTACGAACGTGCGAGACGTCGCGCCTTAGCAATCACTAAACCAACTTCCGAGGGTTATTGACCACGCCGGAGCACGATCAACCTGACCACGAGGGCCTGTTTCCTGCGAGCAAACGAAGAACAAGCAAGAAACTAAGATTGCAATCTGGATATTGCGAATATAAGAGAAAAGCTTTATTAATGAAGGTGGGGTTCTGTGACGCCTTGGTCTGGTCGTTGAACACAAACGAAGTACGCGAAGTTGCAGCTATGGCAAACTTTTGATCTAAACAAAACCCCAGCAAAAAGCTACTAGGCGGATCTACTTATATAGGAGCAAGGGGTGGCGACCAAGGAGGTGGGAGGACGTCCCAAGGCAGCCTAAAACCAACCGTAGGTCGTACAAGGCTCATGGGCCCAAGTGGAGGTGATGCAACACCTTTGGACTTGTTGTTGGACTCGGATTCTGCTGCAGTGTCAGATTGTTTCGTCCATATCTCAATGCTCCGGACGAATTTAAAGGTGAATCCAATTGGAGTGGAAAGAGGACGAAATCTACTTTCCAACAAAAAAAGAATCACCCAATTCGGAGTCCGTATGAAAAAGTTATTGCCGTTTTGACTCAGGTATGTCTGTGCAGTCCGAATCTGAATCCAGAACGTGAGAGACTTGGACTCTATCTTCTCTTCGCCCAAAAGTGACGTGAAGGGACTTTTTGAACAGCACCTAAACTTCTGTTTTTCCCTTATCTTCATATGTGGATTGTACAAATGTCCCATACACCTGCAATTAGACAAAACGCAAAAGTGTGTGAAGTATTTTTATTCTGGATAATATAAATACATTATTGAATAGTTGACACTAGAAATCACCTGACAAATATGCATGTATGCAATATTTTTGGTCGGATCCAAGGTAGTCATGTCCTCATCATCCTCCCCTTCTTGAAAATAAAGTCGTCCTCGGCTTTGCTTAATCTGAAATGTGGCTAACAAAAGAGACAAGGTGTACATGTAGTATATGTATATGTCATCCATTTTTATTTCCCTTAGGTTTTGCACATATGACACATGTATACATGAGTAACTTTCAAAATTCATAAAATATAAAGCCAAAATATTATCACAAGAAGAGAAGGCATGAAAATATTGCAACTTAGTTTGCACATATAAGTGAAACTCTTATTCATATCAGAAGATTGACAAAGTTCATCATTAAACCATCCCAACATTGGTGAATAAACTTTAATAGTTTCAGAATTACATGCTACAACATGCTGTAATAAGCAAACACGCAACAAGTCATTCAACACAAAATCATTATCAAGATTAGAGGTCATATCAAAATGATTAAACATTGGCACAATTATTTTCAAACGTAGTTGATCCAAATTTGTTTTAGTGCCTGATTCACATGGTTCTTTCACATCAACGGTTAATTCAATGGGTGCACTCAAAATTCTTGATATTGCAGTTGTTTGATCACATGGCAAAGTCAAATCATCAGCATAATCATCTAAAATGGGTGGTGTGATCAATGTAGTGGCTAGAGCATCACATGGTGTATTTAAATCGACAAGGCATTCATCATTCGCATGCGGAGTTAGAAGATCAGTACCTTTGTCATTACCTCATGTTATCAACTCAGACGATGTTGGAACTCTCGGCAGTGACGGGTCATAATATGGAGTTGATGCAGTGCTCACAACAACGAATGTTGTTGTCATAGTAGGCGCAGTGGTAGAAGGAAGGACCGTCTCAACTCCTTGGATGTGCACCTTATGCTTGTTTGTCTTGTGGGCATGTGTCAACTTATCTTTCAATACCGTGAAGGCTTCAGCACCATTGCTGCACCTCTCAACGAGCTTACAAAGAAGGATGTGCTTTTTGCTTTTTAGTATTACTTGTGATGAGGACATAAATACCATTGTTACACCCACAGCCCCTGCTGCTATACATACTGGACCAATTACTAGAGCTCGCGCACGCCAATTGAATTATCAGGTACTTTCGTTTCTTGGTAGTGATTCTAATGTTCATGAGAATATGATGCTGCCTAAATTGGATACATTTGTTTTGCTTACAAATGAAGGGCCTAGCTTGGAGAAGGATGATCATTGGAGCAAGAACAAGCATGGAGTTGATGGCATGCGCAAGGGAGACAAGAACAGAGTTTCAAGTGATGATTTCAGGACTTTGAAGCCACCATAATGAGTGCATGAAGCCTTGGACGAAATATACAAGATGCCACTTCATAATTTTCGTTCAGAGGCTATTCTAGGTGCTGCGTCACCTTCTTTTGGGCCAGGCCCATGTAATTTCGAAATACTTCAATATAGGCTGTTTTTAGAGTCCGTATGTGTGGGGAAACAAGAGTTAGGGTGGGTTTCGGACCCCTCCTCCAAGGGCCACGAAATTCCCCCCCTCTTCCTCCATATATACAGCCCCTAGGGCATCGTTTAGACTTTGGATTTTGTTTAGATTGAAAGTTCGCCATAGCTGCAACTTCGCGTACTTCGTTAGTGTTCAACGACCAGACCAAGGCGTCACAGAACCCCACCTTCATCAATAAAGCTTTCCTCTTTTATTCGCAATATCCAGATTGCAATCTTCGTTTCTTGCTTGTACTTCGTTTGCCTGCAGGAAACAGACCTTCGTGGTCAGGTTGATCATGCTCCGGCGTGGTCAATAACCTCTCGGAGTTGGTTTAGCTATTGCTAAGGCGCGACGTCCTCGCACGTTCGTAGTCGGATCGTCAAAGTCGACTTCCTCCAAAATGATAGCCACCATCTCATCGAAAGACGGGACAACTTTGCCTCTATCAAGTGGTATCAGATTTCCAGGTTGCTCGGTGAGATTTTACAGTTTTTCGTAGTTTAGGTCGAGTCTGTTCTTCATACCTATAGTCCACGAAAAAGCCAAAAAAAACATTAGGGTTAGTTCATCCCATCGGAACCAATCTGAGACTTTGCATAATCTTTTCTATATTGCTTTGTTGAATTTGCGGTTGCATCGTCGTGTCAAGTTGCTGGTCTTAGCGTCTAGTCCTTTAGAGTTTCGATTCTATTCACAGGTTGTCACGTCGCCGCTGCCATATATCACCATCGCATCATCATCATCGCTGCTGCCATATACGACCACTGCACCAACTTCATCACCGCTGCCATATACCACCACCACATATTCACCGCCAATCCGAGTCCATATACGCCACCACATACCCGCCGCCGTCACGCCAATCCGAGTCCACGGCAACATATATCCGCCGCCAGTCCGAGTTCCACCAGATTCATCTCCGCCACCAGTCCAAGTTCCACCAGATTCATCTCCGCCACCAGTCCTATATTGTTACTCTGTTTTGGATTTCCAGATCACGCCATACTCCGAGTCGTGACAGAGAAGGACTCCCCAACTTTCGTGCTACCCGCACAAGAAAAATAGTTCCAAACTCAAAAAAAAACTAAGTCTGGAAAATTCTGGCTAGGCAGTTTTTAGGACATTTGTAGACTTTTTCGAAAAAAAATTGTTGCGGAGCAAAAAAAGTGCAAAAAAAAAGTGAAAAAAAAGAAAAAAAAATTCAGAGTGTGCTCCTCCCTTGTTTACGTGCAGCGCCGTGATTTTGTTAGTGTTCTAGGCTCGCGTCTCTAGTACGACCTAGCCTAGGACCATCACAGTACCGTCGTTGAGCGTTTATTCAACTTTGCATCTCTGAATTGATTATTGCTGACCCTTTTTGCTACCATACTATAAGCCTTCCCAGCTCCACATACATCTATGTCGTGCGTTTGACTCTCCCTGGCAATCGCTCTATCCAAGCTTTTGAGAGTTTTGACAACATCGGTTGCCGATCACCGCCTGCTGCTGGGTAAGAACTGGTAAGAATTTGAGAGTTGCTTGACGGATTTGTGACTGTCCACCACACCACCACCACCACTTCCTAGTAGTCTGTCAAATCATATTATTGTGTGTTTCTATTGCTGCTAACCATGGCAGGATCACAAGCCGACGAGACTGACTGGGAGAACATGACAAACAAAATGTTACATGATAAGTTTCAACAAATGATGAGTGGACAGGTGGAAGATGTGCTAAATAGATTTGAAGAGGCCATGGAGAAGATAGATGGCATTGAGAAGGCGTTCGAAACAAAGCTCGATAACAAGTTTAATGAATTGCTCGCGCGTCTACCACCACCACCGCTAGCTGCACCTAACGCACCTCTACAATAGCAACAATGACTCCCTCCACATCGCGAAACAGCTCTCCGCCGAGCGACCCGTGTCCCTCTTTAGCCTGGCCAAGCTGCTGGTGCTGCTGTTGATACTTCTGTGGCTCCTGCTGCTGATGTGGGGGAGGATGATTATGTGGGAGATTACGAGGATGAGGTTGATCAACATCATAACTACGTGCAACCACCAGCACCACAACCACCAGGTCGTCCACATGCAAATAATGGCAATGTTAGGGCTCCCCCTCAGGTACGAGATCATGACCATCTCCCTAAACTGAAATTGAATATTCCACCATTTGAGGGTAGGTATGTTCCTGATATATATCTTACTTGGGAGTTAGAAAGTGAACAACGATTTACATGTTTACAATATCCTGAGGAGAGACGTGTTCCTGCTGCTGTTTGTGCTTTCACTAGCTTTGCATGTGTTTGGTGGTCTGAACATTGTAGATTATATCCTGTTCCAGCTACTTGGGATGCTTTGAAAACTGCTATGCGTACTCGTTGGGTTCCACCATATTATCAACGTGAATTACTTCAAAAATTGTAGCGCTTAAGACAAGGAAAAAATTCGGTAGAAGAATATTATCAGGAATTACAAACTGGCTTGATTAGATGTGGTATTGTTGAGGAGAATGAAGCTATGCTTGCACGTTTTCTGGGTGGATTAAATAGAGAGATTCAAAACATTCTAGACTATAAGGATTATAATAATATCACTCGTTTATTCCATCTTGCTTGTAAAGTTGAACGTGAAGTGCAGGATCGACAGGCATTGGCGCGAACTAACTTTTCTGAAGGTCGACCTTCATCATGGACAGCACGTGCATCATCTACTTCCACACGTTCTACTACACCGGCACCTCCGTCGGCTGCCACCTCCTACCGTGATACAATAAAGCAGGCACAATCACCACTATCTGCCAAGAGCACACCTTCTGGGCCTGCAAAGAGCTCTTCTTCATCCATGGCATCAACAGGGCAAACACCGTATATTATTTGTCGATGTTGCAAGGGTGGAGGTCATTATGCGAGAGAATGCCCATCTAAGCGTGTGATGATTATTACTGAGGATGGTGGGTATGAGTCCTCTAGTGACTATGATGAGGAGACTTTGGCTCTTATTACACATGAAGAACACGGTGGAGATGATTCTGATCATGAGACGCAATACATGGCTGCTGAAGATACTGACAGGTATGAATGTTTAGTTGCTCAACGTGTTTTGAGTGTGCAGGTTACACAAGCTGAGCAAAATCAGAGGCATAATTTGTTCCATACAAAGGGAGTTGTGAATGAACGTTCTATTCGCGTCATCATAGATGGAGGGAGCTGCAACAACTTGGCTAACATGGAGATGGTGGAGAAGCTACCTCTCACCACAAGACCACATCCACATCCTTACTAAATTCAATGGTTCAACAACAGCGGCAAGGTTAAGGTAACACGTACTGTTCGTGTGCATTTTAGTATCTCTACATATGCTGATTATGTTGATTGTGATGTGGTACCTATGCAAGCATGTTCCTTATTACTTGGTAGACCATGGCAATTTGATAAAAATTCTGTACACTATGGTAGAAACAATCAGTATACTCTTGTTCATAAGGATAAAAATATTACTTTGCTTCCTATGACTCTTGATTCCATTTTGCAAGATGATATTAATAGAGCTAATAAAGCAAAACAGGAGAAAAATAAGAGTGAAAATCAGATTGTGGCAAAAGAATTTGAGCAACAAATGAAGCCTAATAATAAACCATCTAGTGTGGCTTCTGAAATTAAATTGAAAAGTGCATGTTTACTTGCCACCAAATCTGATATTGATGAGCTAGATTCTAGCAAATCTGTTTGCTATGCATGCAAAGAGGCATTATTTTCATTCGAGGACGTGCCTTCCTCTTTGCCCCCTGCTGTCACTAACATTTTGCAGGAGTTCGCTGACGTCTTCCCACAAGACGTGCCACCGGGATTACAACCTATTCGTGGGATTGAGCATCAAATTGACTTAATTCCCGGTGCATCGCTACCCAACCGTGCACCATACCGTACTAATCCAGAGGAGACGAAGGAGATTATGCGTTAAGTACAGGAGCTGCTCGAGAAAGGTTATATACGCGAATCTCTTAGTCCTTGTGTTGTTCCTATTATACTAGTGCCTAAAAAGGATGGTACATCGCGTATGTGTGTTGATTGTAGAGGCATTAATAATATTACTATTCGTTATCGTCATCCTATTCCTAGGCTAGATGATATGCTTGATGAATTGAGTGGCTCTACAATATTATCCAAAGTTGATTTGCGTAGTGGATACCATCAAATTCATATAAAATTGGGAGATGAATGGAAAACAGCATTTAAAACTAAGTTTGGTTTATATGAGTGGTTAGTCATGCCTTTTGGGTTAACTAATGCACCTAGTACTTTCATGAGACTAATGAACGAAGTTTTACGTGCTTTCATTGGAGGATTTGTGGTAGTCTATTTTGATGACATACTGATTTATAGCAAATCTTTGGAAGAACATTTGAAACATTTACGTGCTGTTTTTAATGCTCTACGTGACGCACGTTTGTTTGGTAACCTTGGGAAGTGCACCTTTTGCACCGACTGAGTATCTTTTCTTGGCTATGTTGTTACTCCACAGGGAATTGAAGTTGATAAAGCCAAGATTGAAGCAATTGAGAGTTGGCCGCAGCCCAAAACGGTCACACAAGTGAGGAGTTTCCTTGGCCTCGCTGGTTTCTATAGGCTTTTTGTGAGAGATTTCAGCACCATTGCAGCACCTCTCAACGATCTTACAAAGAAGGATGTGCTTTTTGTTTGGGGTACCGCACAGGAAGAAGCCTTCACGGTATTGAAAGATAAGTTGACACATGCTCCTTTACTCCAACTTCCTGATTCAAATCTTCTTTCCACCAGATCCAAATCCTATGAGAGAGAGTTGAGTGTTGGGGAGACTATCATTTGAAGCACAAGAGCAAGGAGTTCATCATCAACACACCATTTGTTACTTATTGGAGAGTGGTGTCTCCTAGATTGGCTAGGTCTCACTTGGGAGCCTCCGACAAGATTGTGGAGTTGAACCAAGGAGTTTGTAAGGGCAAGGAGATCGCCTACTTCGTGAAGATCTACTGCTAGTGAGGCAAGTCCTTCGTGGGCGACAGCCATGGTGGGATAGACAAGGTTGCTTCTTCGTGGACCCTTCATGGGTGGAGCCCTCCGTGGACTCGCGCAACCGTTACCCTTCGTGGGTTGAAGTCTCCATCAAAGTGGATGTAGGATAGCCCCACCTATCCGAACCACGCCAAAAACATCCGTGTCTCCAATTGCGTTTGAATTCTCCAAACCCTTCCCTTTACATTCTTGCAAGATGCATGCTTTACTTTCCGCTGCTCATATACTCTTTGCATGCTTGCTTGATATGTATTATGAATGTTGAAATTGTGCCTAAACTCCACTTAAACCGAAAAAGTTTAAAAACTACAACTTTAGCACTAAGTGTCTAATCACCCCCCCTCTAGACACATCTTCTCAAGATCCTACAAGTGGTATCAGAGCATTGGTCTCCATTGCCTTGGTTTAATCACCATTGGAGGAATATGGATGAGTCTACTTTGGGGAGTCTTAGAGATAGAGTGCCTATTCTTGACGGAGAGTATTTTCATGAGTGGAAAAATGAGATGCTTGTAATTTTCAATCAATATCATTTGAACAAGTACATTGCTAGCCCTTGTGCACCTCATGTTGATTCTATGCATCCTACCCTAGATGAAGATATTGACATGATTCGCAATCTTATAACTATTGAGCTCATCATTAGAGGCTTGCCTAGAAACTTGATTAGATGTTTGCCTACTCTCAAGTGTGCTTACACTATATGAAAATTTCTTGAGGAACGCTTTCCAAATTATTCCTTGAAAAATCTAGATGAAATTCTCCATAAGTCTATTGCTTTGAGTAAGATAAATACTAGTGATCCTATGTATGGTGATTGTCTATTTGAGCTTACAAATCTTATATGTGCCAAAGGAGATGTTGGAATTATTGGTGATATTATTTCTGAAGCTATAAGAATTCATAGACAAGATCATTGTCAAACTCAATCTAACGAATGACCCTCTCTAGGACTTGATCCACCACATGACAATGTTGAACATGGATACTATGATGAGGATGATGATAGTGACTTCGATCTTGATGATGCAATGAGACATTTTGGTCTTATGGAAAATGTTCGGGGATATGTGTCAGGAGGAAAGGAGTGGGTTCTTGACAGTGGATGTACTGATCATATGACCGGAGATGAAGAGATGTTCCGTGAGCTTGCTGAAAATGACGGCCCTCAAAAATATGTCACCTTTGGTGATAATTCAAAGGGTAAGGTGGTTGGCCTTGGTAAGGTGGCCATCTCACATGATAGCTCCATTCAAAATGTCATGCTCATTGAATCTCTCGGCTACAACTTACTTTCAGTATCTAGACTTGCTGATTTCGGTTTCAATGTCCTATTTACCGAGGTAGACTGCCAAGTGTTTCGTCGAGACAATCATAAAATGGTCTTTACCGGTATACGTAGAGGTGATCTTTACATTGTCGATTTCTCTAAAAAGGCACAACCTAAAACTTGCTTTATTGCTAAATCCTCAAAAGGTTGGTTGTGGCATAGACGACTAGGTCACGTTGGCATGAGAAACCTTGACAAGCTTATTAAAGGAAATCATATCCTTGGAGTTAACGATGTCATATTTGATAAGGATAGATTTTGCAGTGCTTGTCAAGCAGGTAAACAGGTTGGAGGAAGGCATCCCGTGAAGAACATCATGACCACAAGGAGGCCACTCGAGCTACTTCATATGGATCTTTTTGGTCCCAACGCCTACAAGAGTAAAGGTGGAAATTCTTTTGGTCTAGTTATAGTTGATGATTTTTTAAGATTTACGTGGGTGTTCTTTCTTGACGATAAATCGCAGGTCCAAAAGATCTTCAAAAACTTTGCTAGGAAGGCCCAAAATCAATTTGAAGTGAAGATCAAGAAGGTTGGCAGCGACAACGGAACGGAGTTCAAGAATGCAAATGTGGACACCTTTCTTGACGAAGAAGGGATTTCACACGAGTTCTCGGCTACGTACACACCTCAACAAAATGGATTTGTTGAGAGGAAGAACCGGACGCTCATTGAAATGGCGAGAACGATGCTTGATGAGTACAAGACGCCGAAGCACTTTTGGGCAGAAGCGGTTGAGACAGCTTGTCATGCAACAAATCGCTTGTATCTTCGCAAGCTACTCGGCAAGACGGCATACGATCTCCTCACCGGTAACAAACCCCAAGTTGGATAGTTTCGAGTATTCGGCTCAAAGTGTTACATTCATGATAAGCATCGTCGTTCAAAATTTTCTCCTAAATCTCATGAAGGTTTCCTACTTGGTTATGGCTCAAACTCTCACACTTACCGTGTCTACAACAATTTCACCCGAAAGGTTGAAGAGACGGTAGATGTGAAGTTTGATGAATCTAATGGCTCGCAAGTAGAGCAATTGCCAATTGATGTAGGAGACAAAGACCCTTCAGAAGCAATCCAAGACTTGTCTATTGGCAAAGTTCGTCCAATGGAGGTGAAGGAGAGTACCTCGTCCGTCCAAGTGGAAGCTTCTACTTCACGACAAGGTGAACCAAGAATTGATACGGAAGCATCCGCAAGTGGGACACACCAAGATGAAGAAGACGAGGAAATGCATCAAGACGAATGTCAACAACCTCCTTCTCCACCATAACAAGAGAACGACAACGCCAACAATGAAGAAGGCCAAGAAGAAGAACAAGATGAAGAAGATGTTCAACGAAGACCCAAGCAAAAGCTCTCACGAGTTCGAGCAAGAATTGCTAAGGACCATCCCGTCGAGCAAATCTACAATGATATTCAAACCGGGAGAATCACTCGCTCAAAAACTCGTTTAGCTAACTTTTGTGAAAACTATTCATTCATCTCTAGCATTGAACCTATGAAGGTTGAAGAAGCATTGGAAGATCCGGACTAGATAAATGCTATGCATGAAGAGATACACAACTTTGAGAGAAACCAAATTTGGACATTGGTTGAGAAGCCCGACAACAACCACAACATCATTGGTACCAAATGGGTGTTCCGCAACAAGCAAGATGAAGATGGACAAGTGGTTCACAATAAAGCACGTCTCGTCGCCCAAGGATACACACAAGTCGAAGGTATGGACTATGGTGAGACATATGCTCCAATTGCTAGACTTGAGTCCATTCGCATCTTACTTGCCTATGCTAATCACCATAATATCACCTTGTACCAAATGGACATTAAAAGTGCTTTTCTAAATGGTGAAATAGAGGAGGAAGTTTATGTCAAACAACCTCCCGGCTTTGTCAATCCTAAGAAACCAAATCATGTTTACAAACTTCACAAAGCCCTTTATGGTCTTAAACAAGCTCCTAGAGCATGGTATAAATGCTTGACCAAGTTCCTTATTGCAAGTGGTTTTGAAATTGGAAAAATTGATTCCAAACTTTTTACTAAAAGGGTTAATGGAGAACTATTTGTTTCTCAAATTTATGTTGATGATATCATATTTGGTTCAACTAACCCTCTTTTTAGTGAAAAGTTTGGAAAGCTAATGTTGAAGAAGTTTGAGATGTCTATGATGAGTGAACTCAAATTCTTTCTCGGTTTGCAAATCAAGCAAACTAAGGAAGGTACATTTGTCTCTCAAACGAAGTACACCAAAGACTTATTCAAGAAGTTCAATATGCAAGAATGCAAAGGTATGCCTACACCCATGCCTACTAGTGGACATCTTGATTTGACCAAAGATGGTGAACCGGTTGATCAGAAGGTTTATCGCTCTATGATTGGTTCATTGTTATACTTATGTGCTTCACGTCCCGATATCATGCTAAGTGTATGCATGTGTGCAAGATATCAAGCTGCTCCTAAATAATGTCATCTTAAGGCCGTGAAAAGGATAGTGAGATACTTAATTCATACACCAAATTTTGGCATTTGGTATCCTAAGAGGGCATCTTTCGATCTTGTTGGCTACTCCGACTCATACTACGCCAGAGACAAGGTTGATAGAAAGTCCACTTCGGGTACTTTTCAATTTGTTGGTAGATCTCTTGTGTCTTGGTCCTCCAAGAAACAAAACTCGGTATCCTTATCTACCGCCGAAGCGGAGTACATCGCCGCTGGTTCATGTTGTGCTCAATTACTTTGGATGACCCAAACTCTTAAAGATTATGGGATATATGTGAAACATGTTCCATTGCTTTGTGACAATGAAAGTGCTATCAAAATTGGTCATAATCCTGTACAACATTCTCGAACTAAGCATATTGAAGTTCGTCATCATTTCATTCGAGATCATGTTGCTAAGGGTGACATTAATCTTAAGCATGTTCGCACCGATAAGCAATTAGCAGATATATTCACTAAACCACTTGATGAGAAAGTGTTTTGCAGGTTGAGAGGTGAATTGAACATTATTGATGCTTCGAGCTTGGAGTAGGAACTCCATTGGATACATGCAAGACATGAGCTTATGACTAATCCATGATATATCTCTTATGATGATTATCTTATGTCTTGGACAAATTTGCATCTTATCTAACCCATGTAGGTACTTGGTTGAATCTAATTCTATGAGATTGCAACTCACTCACATCTTGAGCAATCTCTACATCACCAAGTCTCTACACAATGGTGGTTGAAGACAAGGAAGCACAAAACCATTCAAACATATCCTTTGACAAATTCTATGTTGAGCTTCATGATTGTCATTTTTGGATACACAAGTGCTCTTCCTTGCAAGAACTAACCCATGTAGGTAGATGGACTCAAATTCCAAGTGGTGCTCCCAATTCTTGATGAGCTACATCAACCTTGAGCACCCACACAAATTCAACTACATGAGCAAGATCCACACCACCACCCAAGGTATGTTATTCCATCTTAGAGAAGCTTTACTCCAAGTCATGAGTCAAAGCAACTCAACAAGATGTGAATACATCAAGATGCTTAAACGAAAAATGGTAACCCCATTTTGAGCTTAAACGATGAGTATGACCTATGATCAAGTGCTCTCACTTGACTCCTACGTCAATATACTCTAACATAGGTGACTATGTCACCGCCCAACTCTAGATGAAGTTCTCTTGTGTTCTTTTCTGTGTTATTGCATTTGTATCATGCATATTTGTTTTCTTTTAAAAAAACTTCATCTAGATCTTTCAGTTTCTTGTCTTTTCTTTTCGTTTTTATTCTGCATTTTCTGCATCCAATTCATTGCAAATCTTTTAGATAATTCATTGCAAATCTTTGTGAGATCTTACTTGTCTAGTGAGCTGAGGTGACAAGTGTTTTTCTTTGTGATGAACTCGGTTTCACCGACTTGTAGTTTTCGGTCCAACCGAATCCTTTCGGTACCACCAAAACATGCCACTCGGTGCCACCGATTTCACAACAGGAAAAACAGTTTGCCACTTGTTCTATATTTCTTCTGATCCAGCTCCACTCAATGAATCTTGTCCTCTACAAGCATCACAATTTTATCCATTGCTTTGTCCTGAGTCTCAAGGACCAAACCCATTCGACAGATTCCAGAAAGCCCTTCTTGGAAATTTATGTCAAAGGGGGAGAGAGAGATCACATCAAAGCTTATCACCTACAAGGGAGAGAGTATTAAGGGGGAGAAAAACATCTCCAGGGGGAGAGAATACTCAAGGATCCCAGATGCTTGATGTTCAAGAGGAGAGATGCCACATGTCTTTTTGGGGGAAAGACATGTTCATATGTGCTTATTTGCATTAAGCTCTATCCATTTGTATCTTTCAGCTATGATTTTCTGTTCCCTATCTTCTCCCAATATCCCATGCCAGATTCAGGGGGAGCAAGACATCTAAGGGAAAGAAATCATTCAAATTTATTGCATATCTTTTCTCTTAGGGGCATGTCTAATCCAATGTGGTACCTTGTACTCACTCTCTACATGTCATCCCAGTCTTGGTATTCTTGTGGTTTCTTTTGTTTGCTCTGGCTAGTGGATGTACCTGTGTTATCTAACCTTGTTTGTGCATGTCCATTCCATCCTAAGCCAACTCAAGACTACAAGGTAAGTATATGCATTAGAATCATGAGTATGAGGAATTCTTGCTTATGTACATACTGTTTGCAAGAAGGACTCATGAGCATGAAGGTATTTTCCTTAATAATCTTTTGCTCTGATGCATATGGCCAAGATACATGTAACACATTGCCTACTCTGTCATGGTTATGCTCTCACATGCTTCTATATTTCATATTCACATGATTGCATACATGTTGGGGGAGCCTATGTTTGTTACATGTCCTTCCAAAGCTTTACTTGCTATTCTTTATATCTTTATCTCAAGCTTTGATGTATGTTGCCATCAATTACCAAAAAGGGGGAGATTGAAAGCACAAGTGCTCCCGAGGTGGTTTTGGTAATTGATGTCAACATATCTCTTGTTGGACAAACACTTTTATCTAGTATGTTTCAGATAAGTTCAACAATGGAGTGGCATGGACTAAAGGATGTCGGAACTCATTCAAGATGCTAAGGACAAAGGATTGGCTAAAGCTTCAAGCTCAAGACTCTTCATTTTACATTTTAGTGATCCAAGATCACATTGAGTCTATAGGAAAAGCCAATACTATCAAGGAGGGATGAGGTGTTGCTTAATGAGCCTCTTGCTTCATGTGCTTAGTGATATGCTACAAAACCCTCAGCTACATTCCCACTTCCACATATGACCTAAACCTAAAGTCAAACTCAGCCCCATCGATTCTTTCTATCCGGCGCCACCGAGTTTCACATGTAATAGCCACTGCCAAACCCTAAGCAAATCGGTTCTACCGATAGGGATCTCGGTCTCACCGAGATGGGATTGTAATCTCTCTGTGTATGTCCATTACCAAAATCGGTATCACCGAGTGTAGGCAATCGGTACTACCGAGATTACGATGCAAACTCTCTAGTTAACTTATTACCAAAATCGGTCCAACCGAGTTTAGTAATCGGTCCCACCGAGTTTGCCTGACCAACTCTCTGGTTAGCTAATTAACAAAATCGGTCTCACCGAGTTTGTGTAATCGGTCTCACCGAGATTACGTTATGCCCTAACCCTAACCAAATCAGTCCAACCGAGTTGCATATCGGTCCCACCGAAAACCCAAACGGTCACTAGGTTTACTAAATCGGTCCGACCGAGTTTGTTGATTCGGTCCCACCGAGATTGGTAAATTGTGTGTAACGGTTAGATTTTGTGTGGAGGCTATATATACCCCTCCACCTCCTCTTCATTCGTGGAGAGAGCCATCAGAACATACCTACACTTCCAATACACATTTTCTAAGAGAGAACCACCTACACTTGTGTTGAGGTCAAGATATTCCACTCCTACCATATGAATCTTGATCTCTAGCCTTCCGCAAGTTGCTTTCCACTCAAATATTCTTTCCACCCAAATCGCGATGCAGGCTGCTGGGGCTTGCGGCGACAATGTGCTTGCCAACTATTTCCCGCTGGCGCTCAAGCCCAATGTGATGTCTTGGTTGATGCACTTGCCAGTGGATTCCATTTCTTCTTGGTCGGATCTATGCCATGAGTTCGTTGGCGCCTTCACGGGTGGCCACCAAGCTCATGGCCAGGCCAGTGATATGCACATCATTCCCAGAAGGAAGGGGAGACCCTGCGCAAGTACATCCAGAGATTCAGCCAGGTGCAGTACAACATCCCCGACGTCCATCCCGCCGTTGTGATTAGCGCGTTCCACCAGAACGTGCGCAATCACAAGATGCATGAAGAGCTGGCGATGACCAAAGTTAAGGACATGGCCGAGCTCTATGTTCTGGCCGATAGGTGCGCCCGGGCTGAAGAAGGAAGGAAGTACCCCGGCGATGACGCCGGCGTGGAAACCGACTCTACCGATGAAGACGCCGCTACCCCGATGAGGAAGAGCCGGCGTCACAACAGGAAATGCAAAGGCAAGACCGTGCTTGCCGTTGAGGGATCCGACGACACCGGTGCCAGTAAGAAGGTCAAAGCAGACGCCCCCGGCAAGGAGATTGCCAAGTGCGCCGCCTGCCGAGCCTTGGCGGCTAACGACAAGCCAGGAAGCTCCGGCAGGAAATACTACGAGATCCACCGCACCAAGGGCCACGACCTCCAGAACTGCCGGCAAGTCGAGCTGCTTGCTGAGAAGCAAAAGGCTGAGTATGAGAGGCGGGACAAGGAGAAGGACTAGGACGGTGCAGAGGGGTCCGGCAAGAAGCATGGCGGCCAAGGAGGCCGCGCCGGCAAGGACAACCAGCAAGAGAGGCCTGCCCGGGGCCGCAACAAGAAACAAGAAGACGATGATCACGACAAGGACGACGAGTCTGGTGAGCAAGGGTTCCAGAAGGCTATGGAGGCAATGTGCGTCGATGGCGGTGCCTCGCTGCATACCTCTCATCGCCAGCTCAAGCAGTGGGTGCGTGAGATTACAGCAGCAGGGCCGTCGTTCGACGCTCAGAAGTCGCTGAAGTGGTCCAGCACGCCCCTCATCTTTGATGCCGAGGACCACCCTGACCGCACTACCGCGGTCGGGTGTTTGCCATTGTTGGTCTCACCACGATACGCAACCTCAGAGTGAACAAGATGTTGGTTGACGGCAGGGCCGGCCTGAACTTGATCTCGCCTGTCGTGATCAAAAAATTGCAAATCCCTGATGGAGACCTCGAGGCAACGGGCATGTTTCAAGGGGTCAATCCGGGGAGGAGCCAGCCGAAGGGAAAGGTCACACTACCTGTGACTTTTGGAGGAGAGTTGAACTATGGGATGGAGAGGATCGTCTTCGACGTAGCCGAGATACCCTTGCCCTACAATGGGATCCTCGACTGCGCAGCACTAGCCAAGTTCATGGCGGCGTACACTACGCCTACAACATGCTAAAGATGCCTGGGCCGTTGACCATCATCTCCGTCCCCTCCGACAAGAAGGACGTGCTGATCTGCGCCGACCAGCTCTACCGGGAAGCAGTTGTAGCGGTTGTCGCCAAGGCACCTGCTCCTGTCGCTGAAGCCCCGGGAGGGAAGAAGAAGCCCGGCAAGACCTCTCGCACCCACCCGGCAAGCGCACCTCCTCGGAGTGTTGTTCTACCGTCTAGGACATGCTAGAGAGCTCTACCGACAAGAGCAAGAGACCCAGGGCCGAGCCGCCGTAGACCAAGAAGGTGCCCGTCAGGGAGGATGGCACGGGAGGGGGTTTCACCATAGGCTCCACCCTCGACAGCAAATAGGAAGGTTCGCTCGTCACCTTCCTGTGGGCGAATGTCGACGTGTTTGCATGGCAAGCATCCGACATCCCCGATGTTCCCAGGGGAGGTGATTGAGCACCACCTAGCTGTTTGCCCCCACGTGCGGCCTGTCAAGCAGAAGGTCAGAAATGATGCTCTGGAGAGGCAGGAGTTCATCACAGAGGAGATCACAAAGCTGGAAGCGGCAGGTTCGGTGAGAGGAGTGCTCCACCCGACGTGGTTGGCCAATCCGTTAGTGGTGCGCAAGGTGAATGGGAAGTGGAGACTGTGTATTGATTACACAGATATCAATAAGGCTTGCCCTATGGACCCCTTCCCGTTGCCGTGCGTCGACCAGATTGTTGACTCCACGGCCGGGTGCGATCTGCTATCATTCCTCGACGCCTACTCAGGCTACCACCAGATCTTCATGACGAAAGAGGATGAAGAGAAGACATCATTCATCACCCCATCTGGTACATATTGCTTTTTACGGATGCCTTTCGGGTTGAAGAGTGTTGGCTCAACGTTCGCAAGAGCAGTCCAAATTGGTTTTGAACCTTAGCTCCATAGAAATATGGAGGCCTACATTGATGGCATAGTCGTCAAAACCAAGGATGGGCCAACTCTTGTGCAAGATCTGGAAGAGACATTTGCTAACCTGCGCAAGATCAACCTCAAGTTGAACCCTGAGAAGTGTGTCTTCGGCGTTCCGTCCGGCAAGCTTCTCGGGTTCTTTGTGTCACAACACGGGATCAAGGCAAACCAAGACAAGATCAAGGCTATTGAGTAGATCGAGGCGCCCAAGCGGATCAAGGATGTGCGTCGGCTCGCCGGCTGCGTTGCCGCCATGAGCCGATTCATCTCCAAGTCCGCCGAGCGCGCCCTTCCCTTCTTCAAAATCTTGAAGAAGGCAGGCCCAATAGAGTGGACCCCCGAAGCCGAGGCAGCACTGCAGGATCTGAAGAAATACCTTTCCTCCACACCAATACTGGTTGCACCTAAACCACAAGAGCCGTTGCTGCTATATCTGGCGGCGACAAATCAAGTGGTTAGCGCCGCACTGGTGGCACAGAGGGAGGTCGATGAGGAGGCAGCAATGGCGGTAGAACCAGCGGATGGCAAGCCAAAGATTCCCCCGGCAGGGCCTGGTGCTGACAAGGCGCGTCCCCCAGCAGAGTCTGGTGCCCCCAAGGCAGTGCCCGCACAGTCGAGTGAGATGGTGCCGGAGAAGAAGATGATGCAGCACCCGGTTTACTTTGTCAGCTCCCTCTTGCAGGGGGCTAGGTCGAGGTATTCCGACATGAAAAAATTACTCTTCGGCCTCCTTATGGCCTCGAAGAAGCTGTGTCACTACTTCCAAGCCCACGAGATCACTGTCGTCACCCGCCTCCCGTTGCAACGGATACTGCATAACCCAGACGCAACCGGAAGGATTGTTGAATGGGCCTTGGAGCTGTCAAGCTTCGGTTTAAAGTTTGAAAGTACCTCGACAACTCAGAGCAGAGTCTTGGCGGAGTTCATTGCAGAATGGACCTCGACGCCTGACGAAGAAATCCAGGAGACCACTCTCCCCGGCAAGGAAGCAGACCGCGACTGGATCATGTACTTTGATGGGGCTTTCTTGCTGCAAGGCGCCAGTGCCGGTGTGCTGCTCGTCGCACCCACCGGAGAACACCTCAAGTACGTGATCCAGATGCACTTCCCCAGGGATATGTCCACCAACAACACTGCTAAGTATGAGGGATTGCTTGCCAGTCTCAAGATCACGGCAGACCGCGGGGTTGAGAAGCTCATCGTCAGGGGTGACTCGCAGCTCATTGTCAGGCAAGTCAACAAGGATTATCAGAGCCCATCGATGGAAGCTTACGTAGATGAGGTGAGGAAGCTGGAGGAACGCTTTGACGGTATCCAGGCAGAGCACGTCCCCTGAGCGGAGAACGACATCGCCGATTACCTGTCAAAGTGTGCCGCATTCAAGCTACCTATGGAACCAGGTACCTTTTTGCTCCGGTTAACTCAACCATCCGTTGAACCATCAGCGGGGCAGAACAAGCGGAGGAAATCAGGTCCCGGCAAGTACTTTCCTATCGAGCCCCCTGGAGCGGCCGGCAAGGGTGCTGTCGCGGATGCTGAGCCTGCCCAAGAGCAACTGGCTCCGGCAGGGCGTCAAGCCTTGGCCGTAGAGACAGTCGCTCCCATGGCGGAAGAGATGCCTTTGGTCCTTGCCGTCGAGCCCCAGGCTCCGGCATGGGCGCAGCATACCGTCCAATTCCTCCAAACAGGGGAGCTTCCTAAGGAGCAGGAAGAAGCGGAGAAAGTAGCCCGTCGGTCCGCCCAGTACTAGTTCGTCAATGACGTCCTGTACCGGAGAAGGCCGAACGGTGTGAAACTCAAGTGCATCCCCCGGGAGGAAAGACTGGAGCTGTTGGCCGAGATACATGGAGGCATATGTGGCTCCCACATAGGGTCGAGGGCCCTTACCGAGAAGGCGTTCCAACAAGGTTTATTCTGGCCCACCGCCCTCCAAGATGTGATGGCACTAGTAACCAAGTGTGAAGCATGCCAGTTGCATTCAAAGAAGCTTCATCAACCAGCCCAAGCCCTTCAAACAATCCCTGTCTCCTATCCATTCTCGGTCTGGGGGCTCGATATACTAGGCCCTTTCCCCCGCGCTGTCGGGGGCTTTGAGTACTTGTACGTTGCAATCGACAAGTTCACAAAGTGGCCGGAGGTGGAAGCAGTGAGGAAGGTGACTGCTCAGTCAGCCGTCAAGTTCTTCAAAGGACTGGTCTGCCATTTTGGTGTCCCAAACAGAGTCATCACCAACAATGGCACGCAGTTCACAAGCCACACCTTCATGCAGTACATCCAAGACCTCGGCAGCAAGGTCTGTTTTGCTTCCGTGGCACATCCACGGAGCAACGGCCAAGCGGAGAGGACAAATGCTGAAGTATTGGAAGGCTTGAGAACGAAGACCTTTGACAAGCTGCACAAGAGTGGAAGACGCTGGATTGATGAGTTGCCGGCAGTTCTTTGGTAGATCAGGACGACGCCAAATCGAGCCACCGGCCAGACACCTTTTGCCCTAGTATACGGGGCAGAAGCAGTTCTCCCCACGGAACTCATATACAGGTCACCTCGAGTGCTCGCTTATGATGAGCTTGAGGAAGATCGTCTTCGGGCGGCTGTGAGAGCGGCATGCTACCAGCAAGCCTTGCGCCGCTACCATAGTCGCAAGGTTCATGCCCGAAGCTTTGAGGAAGGCGACCTTGTTCTTCGACGCGTTCAGTCGGCCAAGAATTCCAACAAGTTGACGCCGAAGTGGGAAGGCCCTTATCGGGTAATGCGAGTCACCATGCCTGGCATAGTCCGCTTGGAGATTGAGGATGTCGTCCCAGTGAGCAATTCTTGGAACATCGAGCATCTTCGCAAGTTTTACCCGTCAGGCGCGGCTTGCCGGGCCTCCCGGCAAGCCACCTTTTGTACAAGCTTTGCCGGCAAGGCATGTGACCCTTTGTACAAAGCCAGGTGCAGACCCTGAGCATAAATAAATGAAGCACTGGCGCCCTAAGTCATAGCATGCATGCTAGGTCGAGTCTCTTCCTCGGTTAGGGTTGATAGTGCTCAGCAGCGACTAACCCCTTGCTTAGAGGTCGAGTGCGCGTCTATCTTTTCCTCTTCTGTCCTTTTTTGGTTCGCGGGGCACATGAGCACTTTTGTTGAGCTACTTGGAAGAAAGGAAACGAACCGGCGTCCCAACCCCGGCAAACCAGAGTTGCCGGGGGCTACAAACTCGAGGATCCAACCGCAGCAAGATGAGACTGTCGGGGGCAACAGATCCAGATAAGTCTTTTTATCCCCTGTCATGCATTTCGAAATAGGACTGGGGCATGTGAAGCCTCTTTTTTATCTCTAGGCTGTCGTGCTCCCTTTTTTCCTATACCTAAGGATTATTTCCTGGGCCCGGATTTGGTTGTAGCCGCGGCGGCAAGGAGGTAGAACGAGGTGCCTGAAGCCCACTTCATCCCTGCCTCCGCCAAGAGCGCGAGAACGGTCGAATGGAGTGGGGGGAATGGCAAGGCCTGTTGCCGGGCAAAAAACGTTTATCTTAAACAATAACGAGGATTCGCTCCTTGTCGCGGGATTTACCCACGAACAAAAAGCCCGGCAAGCATCCCTTTTTCATTAAAAACATCCCATACAGGTACAGTTCATACGAAATGAAAAACATGGACAAAGGGGATTACAAGCTTTAAATTTAACAAGGCCCGCAGGCTGCAGATTGAAAAAAGAGATAAGGTGCCCGTGATCCTTTTCTTGTCCCTCTCCTCAGGAGGCAGGTCAAGGAGGCGAGAGAGAAAAAGGGGTGCCTAGGCGAGCTACGAGCAGCAGAAAGCACCAAGAGAACACCTCGGCTGCTGCCCACGGGCGGGATGGTGATGGCGGTGCCGGAAAGGAGCTGGAAGACGAGGCGGCAGGACCGGCAGTACGCGATGAAGGCATCGGTGCCTGCGTACTCCGAGTTGACGGCCTTGCCGCCTGCCCTCTTCCTCTTCGCAACCTCCCAACGCCAGCCGCCAAAGGAGACCGCCCCGATAAGTTCAAGGAGCTGGGCCCGCCCCCGGCAAAACCCTGCCGGAGGAGCGGCCAGGTGCAGATGCTGCTATTGCCGCACCCGCCCAGGCGCGGGGCGTCCGACGCCTAGTCGGACTTGTCCCCGCTGTCCTCCTCGTCACTTTCGCTCGAGGAAGAGCTTCCATCGTAGGAATCTCCATCAGAGGAGCTCTCCACGCAGCATTTCAGGCGAGTTCCAAATTCTCCGAAGACCTTGACGGAGAGCAGGCCGTCCTCCATTAATTTGAAGTAGAGGACGAGCCCTGCCGTCAGGCTGTGGATGCGGGCGAACGTCTTCCATCCACGGCGGAGGTACATAACCCGAGGAGCAGGGAAGTCGACGTCAACCCACGTGCCCCCGTTCCCACAACCCCTCATGTGCAACCTCAGGGTCTGGGGCGGGTCACGCTCCATCACCCGAGAAAATGGGGCAGGGAGACGAACAAGACGACGCGGAGGCCGGCGCGGCCTGATGAAGAACTCGCAAGGCTGATCTTCAACGTGGCCCTCCATCGGAAAGGGCATCATTGGCAGGGGCAAGGCTGGCGTGCCGCCCCGTCCTCCTCTTCCCTGAGCGCCACGGCCTCTGCCCCGGCCTCGCCCACAGCCTCGCCCCCTCCCCCTTCCCCTCGTGGCCGGTTCCACCACCGCGGGCTCAGGAGGAGGGACGCGCTGTCGAGCGGCGACCCTCGCCGCCACCGTCGAGGGACTAGGATTCCCCTTCTCCATGGCGGGTGAGAGGAAGAAGCAGAAGCAGGAGGAGATAGAAGATGGAAGAATGCGGGATGCCATCCCCCTTCCCCCTCCTTATAAAGGAACGGGGTTGAGGCTCGGCCGCCCCACTCGGCCAATCCAAACACCGGAGGCACGGGGAATCAGGACCGACCCGCTGCCCCAACCAGCGACGACCCGGTCTCCCGCCTCCACCGTTTGCCACCCTGAGCGCATGAAAGACACGTGACAGACGTGTAGAACTGAGGGGACGGGTGAGGCGACCTCTCCCCACCCTGTGATCATGGGGAGTGGATGCATTGAAGACCGCACCTCGGCCCCGCTCAGTAAATGACCCGTGCCTCCACGCCTCCCTCTTTTTACGGGGAGGGCGCGAGCTGCCTCTTTACTGCGATATGATGCATGCGTGTGAAAACCGCCCCACGCATGCCGCCCACGTCACGCACGCGCGCGGGTCATGGGAAGCGGAGCGCGCGAAGAGTCTTACCACGGTAAAAACTGCCCCACCTGCCCACGCACCGTTTTGGGCCTCGCCCAACAACGTGTCGCGCTTATGTATGGCCTAGGCCCAGGGGCTCCTGTCGGTGTACAAAAATAGGGGCACGCTTTTGTACCCATTTACCTATGCACAGGCAGTCAGAGCCATGCCCACGACCACACCAAGCAGAACAGGGCAGGTGAGCCAAGGTAAGACCGAAGCCCAAGACAATCAAAGAAACGCCAAGGCCAAGACCAAAAAGAGCAGAGGGACGAAGCAGGTTCCCCCGGCAAGACCCTTGCCGGGCGGCCTTAGCGGCCCCGGATGGACCCTTGCCGGGACAGCTCGCCCCACACCAACAGAGCGAGCCACCCTTGAGCCCACGGCCCTCAGCGCCATCATCAACGTGGGGCCAGGGCTCGGGAAGGCACCTCTGCGTTGGCATGCAGATCTTTGTGAATACATATTCAAGATCAGATGAGGATAAGAAGGCGACGATTGTCGGCGGAAGACCGCCAGACCCCCGGCAAGGTCCTTGCCGAGGACGACAGCACGCCAAACAAGACCCTTGCCGGGCCACCCGGCAAGGCCCTCGCCAAGGACGCCAGCGGGGCCACTGCCAAACCCGCGCCGGACAAGCTTCCACCATCGTTCACATGCAGCTGCCAGCCCAACCAGTTGGGCGGGCACCTGCGTGGCAACATGTAGCTTCCAGGGCAACTCATCGAGCGCCTGCGTGTCGGCATGCAGATCTTCGTGAAGGCTCCGCCACCGCTCCACCTCAGTTGCCTGGCTGCCTACATGGCACCACGCACCTCACTGGCCAGGCCGCGTGTCAAGGCGAGGAGGAGCAGTGATGGACGGGACGGGCCTCGCCCCTGTCCCCAATAAAGCAAGGGGACACTTAAGCTACACATTAAATGCGTCTTGTCCTGTAATACTAGCGATAAGCTAAGAGCACTGTACGCCTTTCCACCTCCTGTGTGTCAATGTTGCAGCCCCTTTCAACTATAAAAAGAGGGCCCATGGCATACTGGAGAAGGATTCGGCTCTTTCGAACCACGCACTGCCACAGCTAGTTCGAGAGCTCAAGAACTGTCAGAAATACACCCACCACAGCAGGACTAGGGTTTTACGCATCCTCGCGGCCCGAACCTGGGTAAACGATCCTTGTGCTGTCTACTAGCCCTGCTCTCCTCACAACCCTGCGCCCCGGCAACCGTAGTAAGGATTGTTGTGATCCCATAGGTGTCGTTCCACACCGACAATCTCCGAGGGGAATAACCTCATATAAAAAGGAAATATTTAAAGTTTGGCATGACTTAGCTTTCCTGTCACCGCACCGGCGTCCTTCACGTTTGCAGGCCGCGTCGTTCTCTTAGCCATCTTCTAATTGGGAGTCATGGCGATGAAGAACCGTTAGGCTAACTACTAGACCAGATTCTCACAACTGCGGCCCCTACCTGGCGCACCAAAGATATCAGTGAGAACGACACCTATGGGATCACTGGAATCCCTTCTACGGTCGGCGGGTGCGGGGTTGTGAGAAGAGCAGGTCCAGGAGCTAGCACAAGGATCGTTTGCCCAGGTTCGGGCCGCAAGGATGCGTAATACCCTAGTCCTGCTATGGTGGATGTATTGGGTGTTCTCGGGCTTCCCAACTAGCTACGGTCGCTGCGTAGTTCTAAAGAGCCGAATCCCTCTCCTGGTCACCTCGGGTCTCCTTTTATAGGCAAAAGGGGTTGCAACAGTGGCACATAGGAGGTGGAAAGGCCTACAGTGCGCGAGCTTATCGCCTGGCATTACGGGACAAAGTGCATTAAATGCGCTACTTAGGTGTCCATTAGCTTTATTGGGGACGGGAACGAGGCCCGTCCCGTCCGTCGCCACTCCGCCTCGCTTGAACACGCACCCAGGCCAACGATGCGTGCAGCGCCATGTAGGCAGGCAGGCTGCTGAGGTGGCGCGGTGGCAGGGTCTTCACGAAGATATGTGTGCCACCACGCAGGTGCTTGCTGAGTTGGTATGGAAGCCGCATGTTGCCACGCAGGTGCCTACGCAGCTGGTTGGGCTGGCAGCTGCATGTGAACGGCGACGGAGTCTTGGCTGGTGCGGGCCTAGAAGTGGCTTATACGTCTCCAACATATCTATAATTTTTTATTGCTCCATGCTATATTATCTACTGTTTTGTACTATATTGGGCTTTATTTTCCACTTTTATATAACTTTTGGGACTAACCTATTAACCGGAGGCCCAGCCCAGAATTACCATTTTTTGCCTATTTTAGTGTTTCGAAGAAACGAAATATCAAACGGAGTCCAAGCGGAATAATCCTTTACGGAACGTGATTTTCTTCCCGAATATGACCCAGGAGACTTGGACCCTACGCCAAGGAAGCTTCGAGGTGGGCACGAGGTAGGGGGGCGCGCCCTACACCCCCTGGCGTGCCCCCACCCTCGTGGGCCCACCGAAGCTCCACCGACGTACTTCTTCCTCCTATATATACCCACGTACCCCCGAACGAACAGATACGGAGCCAAAAACCTAATTCCACCTCCGCAACTTACTGTATCCACGAGATCCCATCTCGGGGCCTGTTCCGGAGCTCCGGCGGAGAGGGCCGTCATCACGGAGATCTTCTACATCATCATAGCCTCTCCGATGAAGTGTGAGTAGTTTACCTCAGACCTTCGGGTCCATAGTAATTAGCTAGATGGCTTCTTCTTCTGTTTGCGGTGTGTTTGTTGAGACCGATGAATTGTGGGTTTATGATCAAGTCTATCTATGAATAATATTTGAATATTTTCTGAATTCTTTTATGTGTGATTGGTTATCTTTGCAAGTCTCTTCGAATTATCCGGTTGGTTTGGCCAACTAGATTGGTAGTTCTTGCCATGGGAGAAGTGCTTAGCTTTGGGTTCGATCTTGCGGTGTCCTTTCCCAGTGACAGAAGGGGCAGCAAGGCACATATTGTATCGTTGCCATCGAGGATAACAAGATGGGGTTTATTTCATATTGCATGAATTTATCTCTCTACATCATGTCATCTTGCTTAAAGCGTTACTCTATTTTTAACTTAATACTCTAGATGCATGCTGGATAGTGGACGATGAGTGGAGTAATAGTAGTAGATGCAGAATCGTTTCGGTCTACTTGTCACGGAGGTGATGCCTATATACATGATCATGCCTAGATATTCTCATAACTATGCTTAATTCTGTCAATTGCTCAACCGTAATTTGTTCACCCACCGTAGAATACTTATGCTCTTGAGAGAAGCCACTAGTGAAACATATGGCCCTCGGGTCTATTCTCATCATATCAATCTCCATCACTTTAATCTTGCTTTGCTTTTTACTTTGCCTTTTACTTTTTACTTTGCATCTCTATACCAAAAATACCAAAAATATTATCTCTATCAGATCTCACTCTCATAAGTGATCGTGAAGGGATTGACAACCCCTAATCGCGTTGGTTGCAAGTAGCTATCGTTTTGTGCAAGTACGAGGGACTTGAGCGTGGCCTCCTACTGGATTGATACCTTGGTTCTCAAAAACTGAGGGAAATACTTACGCTACTCTGCTGCATCATCCTCTCCTCTTCGGGGAAAACCAACGCAAGCTCAAGAGGTAGCAAGAAGAAATTCTGGCGCCGTTGCCGGGGAGGCTTACGCGAAGTCAAGTCAAGATTTGGACTCCTGACAACGAGCCATTTCTTGTGCCGTTGCCGGGGAGTCTACGCAAAAAGTCAACATACCAAGTACCCATCACAATCCCTATCTCTCGCATTACATTAGTTGCCATTTGCCTCTCGTTTTTCTCTCCCCCACTTCACCCTTGCCGTTTTATTCACCCTCTCTCTCCCCACCTCCTTCTCCTTCTCTTTCTCTGTTTGCCTTTTTTCTCGCTTGCTTGTCGCTATTTCTGAAATTGGGGAAGTTATCGCCGATATGGGAGATAACAATGTCATAGAAAATTCTGATGCTCCTACTGAAGAACCCCCTACCTATCATACAAAAAGATTTCGAATCGGTAGTGGTAATATTACTGGAAAAGGAGTTATTCAAGATTTCTTTACTTGTGCCAGTGCTTTGCCCTCTATGGGCGGTTCTATTCTCCATAGAACTAGTAGTCTTGCAGACGCTATTGCCATGCTTATCGTTGAACTTGAAAGGCAATTTATGCATATGCACCCATCGATACAGAGAATTTTCCTAGAATTTTCTAATATCAATCATTCTTCTGTTAAGCGTGCCACTACTATCTTTTTGGCTCATGAATTCAGATTTATAATAAAAGAAGCCAAAGAAATCTTTGCGCATTATAGGGTAGACGCTGGTCGTCCTCCCATAGAATCTACCCTCTTTGATCAGGAGGAAATTATGCGTTTTCAATCTCTTGACTATGTTGTTTTCAATGAAAACCTTAGAAAAAAGGTGCCTACCAATATTTTGATTGATAGAATCTCTGAACTTAATGATGATTTGGCTATTCGAAATAATGAGCTAGTACGCTCTCTTGAGTTTAGGCTCACAAGGTTCTGTCAAAAGAATGCTTATAATGATGAATTGGTTGTGCAATACGAAGGGCCGAAAGAGGAACCTATACCTCCTAAAATTGATCTTGGGGACTTCTGTCCTATTAAATTTAGCCCTTTTGATTACTTTTGCTTGCCTCAAAGGAAACTTGCTGCCGAACGTAGAGAATATGAAATGAGTTTCACCGATCTATCTTATTACTACGGCACAACCTAGATATATCCTCGCTTTTATGCCTAGCTAGGGGCGTTAAACGATAGCGCTTGTTAGGAGGCAACCCAATTTTATTTTTAGTTTTTTGTGTTTTTCTTCTGTTAGGGAATAAATAACCCATCTACCTTCTGTTTGGATGTGGTTTTGTGTTTTAATTAGTGGTTGTGCCAAGATAGACCTATTGGATCTTCTTGGATGATAGTTATTTGATCTTGCTGTAATTTCCAGAAACTTTGCGTTCAGTGCCCGAATTATTAAAAATCATCAGAACGTGATAAAATACTGATTCCAATTGTTGCTTATCAATAAACAAATTTTCTAGGTCGTCTAATTTTGGTGTAGAATTGTTTGGGTCCCAGAAGTTTGCGTTAGTTACAGATTACTACAGACTATTCTGTTTTTGACAGATTCTGTTTTTCGTGTGTTGTTTGCTTATTTTGATGAATCTATGGTTAGTAAAATAATTTATAATCCATAGAGAAGTTGGAATATAGTAGGTTTAACACCAATATAAATACAGAATGAGTTCATTACAGTACCTTGAAGTGCTCTTTTGTTTTCTTTCTTTAACGGAGCCCACGAGATTTCTATTGAGTTTTGTGTTGTGAAGTTTTCAAGTTTTGGTGAATTCCTTTGGTGGATTATGGAACAAGGAGTGGAAAGAGCCTAAGCTTGGGGATGCCCATGGCACCCCCAAGATAATCCAAGGACACCAAAAAGTCAAAGCTTGGGGATGCCCCGGAAGGCATCCCCTCTTTCGTCCACTTCCATCGGTAATTTACTTGGAGCTATATTTTTATTCACCAACATGATATGTGTTTTGCTTGGAGCATCTTGTATTATTTGTGTCTTTGTTTGTTAGTGTGCCACAATCATCCTTGCTGTACACACCTTTTGAGAGAGCCATACATGAATTGGAATTTGATAGAATACTCTATGTGCTTCACTTATATCTTTTGAGCTATGTAGTTTTGCTTTATGTGCTTCACTTATATCTTTTGAGCGTTATAATTTTGCTCTCCTCACTTAGATCTTTTAGAGCATGGTGGTGGTTTGTTTTAAAGAAAATATTGATCTCTCATGCTCCACTTCAATTATTTTGAGTCTTAATAGCATGGTAATTTGCTTAATAATAATATGCTTGGTATTCAAGATTTGTGAAAACTTTCTTTTGAGTGCGTTGAATACTAAGAGAAGATTGAAGCATGATAATTGTTTTGAGATATGGAGGTGATAATATTCGAGTCATGCTAGTTTAGTAGTTGTGAATATAAAGAATACTTGTGTTAAAGTTTGTGATTCCCGTAGCATGCACGTATGGTGAACCGTTATGTGATGAAGTCAGAGCATGATTTATTTATTGATTGTCTTCCTTATGAGTGGCGGTCGGGGATGAGCAATGGTCTTTTCCTACCAATCTATCCCCCTAGGAGCATGCACGTAATACTTTGCTTTGATAACTTCTAGATTTTTGCAATAATTATATGAGTTCTTTATGACTAATGTTGAGACCATGGATTATACGCACTTTTTCCCATCCTTCCACCATTGCTAGCCTCTCTAATACCGCGCACCTTTCGCCGGTATCATACACCCACCATATACCTTCCTCAAAACAGCCACCATACCTACCTATCATGGCATTTCCATAGCCATTCCGAGATATATTACCATGCAACTTTCCACTGTTCCGTTTATTATGACACGCTCCATTATTGTCATATTGCTAGCATGATCATGTAGTTGACATCGTATTTGTGGCTAAGTCACCGTTCATAATTATTTCATACATGTCACTCTTGATTCATCGCATATCCCGGTACACCGCCGGAGGCATTCATATAGAGTCATATTTGTTCTAAGTATCGAGTTGTAATTGTTGAGTTGTAAGGAAAATAAAAGTGTGATGATCATCATTTTTTAGAGCATTGTCCCAAGTGAGGAAAGAATGATGGAGACTATGATTCCCCCATAAGCCGGGATGAGACTCCGAACGAAAAATAAAAAAAAGAGGCCATGAAAAAAAGGGAAAAGGCTAAAATAAAAAAATGAGAGAAAAAGAGAGAAGGGACAATGTTACTATCCTTTTACCACACTCGTGCTTCAAAGTAGCACCATGATCTTCATGATAGAGAGTCTCCCGTTATGTCACTTTCATATACTAGTGGGAATTTTTCATTATAGAACTTGGCTTGTATATTCCAATGATGGGCTTCCTCAAAATTGCCCTAGGTCTTCGTGAGCAAGCGAGTTGGATGCACACCCACTTAGTTTCTTTTGATGAGCTTTCATATACTTATAGCTCTAGTGCATCCGTTGCATGGCAATCCCTACTCAATCACATTGATATCTATTGATGGGCATCTCCATAGCCCGTTGATACGCCTAGTTGATGTGAGACCATCGTCCCCTCCTTTTGTCTTCTCCACAACCACCCTTCTATTCCACCTATAGTGCTATATCCATGGCTCACGCTCATGTATTGCGTGAAGATCGAAAATGTTTTGAAAAAGTTAGAGTATGAAACAATTGGTTGGCTTGTCATCGGGGTTGTGCATGATTTAAATACTTTGTGTGGTGAAGATAGAGCATAGCTAGACTATATGATTTTGTAGGGATAACTTTCTTTGGCCATGTTATTTTGAGAAGACATAATTGCTTTATTAGTATGCTTGAAGTGTTCTTATTCTTTATGTCAATATGAACTTTTGTCTTGAATCTTTCTAATCAGAATATTCACACCACAATTAAGAAATTGCATTGAAATTATGACAAGCAGCACTCGGCATCAAAAATTCTCTTTTTAACATTTACCTACTCGAGGACGAGCAGGAATTAAGCTTGGGGATGCCTGATACGTCTACAACGTATCTATAATTTTTGATTGCTCCATGCTATATTATCTACTGTTTTGGATATATTGGGCTTTATTTTCCACTTTTATATTACTTTTGGGACTAACCTATTAACTAGAGGCCCAGCCCAGAATTGCTGTTTTTTGCCTATTTCAGTGTTTCGAAGAAACATAATATCAAACGGAGTCCAAACGGAATAATCCTATCTGGAACGTGATTTTCTTCCCGAATATGACCCAGGAGACTTGGACCCTACGCCAAGGAAGCTTCGAGGTGGGCACGAGATAGGGGGCGCGCCCTACACCCCCAAGCGCGCCCCCACCCTCGTGGGCCCACTGAAGCTCCACCGACGTACTTCTTCCTCCCATATATACCCACGTACCCCCAAACAAACAGATACGGAGCCAAAAACCTAATTCCACCGCCGCAACTTTTTGTATCCATGAGATCCCATCTTGGGGCCTGTTCCGGAGCTCCGCCGGAGAGGGCCGTCATCACGGAGGGTTTCTACATCATCATAGCCTCTCCGATGAAGTCTGAGTAGTTTACCTAAGACCTTCGGGTCCATAGTTATTAGCTAGATGGCTTCTTCTCTCTTTTTGGATCACAATACAATGTTCTCCCCCTCTCTTGTGGAGATCTATTCGATGTAATCTTCTTCTTTTTTAGGTGTGTTTGTTGAGACCGATGAATTGTGGGTTTATGATCAAGTCTATCTATGAATAATATTTGAATCTTTTCGAATTCTTTTATGTATTATTTGTTATCTTTGCAAGTCTCTTCGAATTATCCGTTTGGTTTGGCCAACTAGATTGGTAGTTCTTGCCATGGGAGAAGTGCTTAGCTTTGGGTTTGATCTTGCGGTGTCCTTTCTCAGTGACAGAAGGGGCAGCAAGGCACGTATTGTATCGTTGCCATCGAGGATAACAAGAAGGGGTTTATTTCATATTGCATGAATTTATCTCTCTACATCATGTCATCTTGCTTAAAGCGTTACTCTATTTTTAACTTTATACTCTAGATGCATGCTGGACAGCGGTCAATGAGTGGAGTAATAGTAGTAGATGCAAAATCATTTCGGTCTACTTGTCACGGACGTAATGCCTATATACATGATCATGCCTAGATATTATCATAACTATGCTCAGTTCTGTCAATTGCTCAACAGTAATTTGTTCACCCACCGTAGAATACTTATGCTCTTGAGAGAAGACACTAGTGAAACCTATGGCCCCCGGGTCTATTCTCATCATATCAATCTCCATCACTTTAATCTTGCTTTGCTTTTTTACTTTGCCTTTTACTTTTTACTTTGCATCTCTATACCAAAAATACCAAAAATATTATCTCTATCAGATCTCACTCTCGTAAGTGACCGAGAAGGGATTAACAACCCCTAATCGCGTTGGTTGCGAGTAGCTATCGTTTTGTGTAGGTACGAGGGACTTGAGCGTGGCCTCCTACTGGATTGATACCTTGGTTCTCAAAAACTAAGGGAAATACTTAGGCTACTCTGTTGCATCATACTCTCCTCTTCGGGGAAAACCAACGCAAGCTCAAGAGGTAGCAGTGGCCCTGCTGACGCCCTCGGCAAGGGTCTTGCCGTGGCGTCGCAGTTGTCCCCGGCAAGGTGCTTCTTGCCGGGGATCCTGCCGAGGGTCGTCGTCTTCTGGTCCTCATCTGATCTTGTGTGTTCATGATCTTGACGAAGATCTGCATGCCACCATAGAGGCGCCTCCCGAGCCCTGGTTCCAATGTAGTTGGTTGGTGGTGTTGGGACCCACGGGCTCAAGGGTGTCCTGCTCTGTTGGCATTGGACAAGTTGCCCCAGCAAGGCTCTTGCCGGGGCTGCGGAGGTTGCCCCGTCAAGGATCTTGCCGAGGGAGTCCACCTCGCCCCCTTGCTCTCCTGCGTTCCTGGCCTTGGTGTTCCCTTGGTTGTCTTGTGCCTTCGGCTTCCCTCCTCTACCCTGCTAGGCGTGGCCGCACGCGGCTCTAACTGCCCGTGCACAAGTAAAGGGGTCAAAAGGAGAGCCCCTACTTTTGTACACCGACAATAAGGAGGACAATTAATAAATAAATCATGCTCCGACTTCATCACATAATGGTTCACCATACGTGCATGCTACGGGAATCACAAACTTCAACACAAGTATTTCTACAATCCACAACTACCCACTAGCATGACTCTAATATCACCATGTTTTTATCGCAAAACTATTGCAAGGAATCAAACATATCATATCCAGTGATCTACAAGTTTTATGTAGGATTTTATGACTAACCATGTGAATGACCAATTCCTGTCAACTCTCTAAATAGATATAAGTGAAGCAAGAGAGTTTAATTATTTCTACAAAAGATATGCCCACGCTCTAACAAATATAAGTGAAGCAAAAGAGCATTCTAAAAATGGTGGTTTTCTATGTGAAGAGAAACAGGGAATCCCAAATTCAAATGATATAAGTGAAGCACATGAAGCGTTCTATAAAGCCATACTCAAACGATATAAGTGAAGTACAATGAGCATTCTATAAATCAACCAAGGACGATCTCATACCAGCATGGTGCTTAAAAGAAAAGTGAAAACTAAATACAAAAGACACTCCTAGATTTGCACATATCGCATGAACGAAATGAATCCGAAAACATACCGATACTTGTTGAAGAAAGATGGGATGCCTTCCAGGGCATCCCCAAGCTTAGACCCTTGAGTCTCCTTGAATATTTACTTGGGGTGCCTTGGGCATCCCCAAGCTTGAGCTCTTGCCTCTCCTCCTTATCCTCATATCGAGACATCCTCGATCTTCAAACACTTCATCCACACAAAACTCAACAGAAAGCTGGGTAAGATCCGTTAGTATAATAAAGAAAATCACTACTCTAAATACTGTTGCAAACCAATTCATATTTTGTTTTTGCATTGTAGCTACTGTAATATAACTTTTCCATGGCTTAATCCACTGATAGAAATCGACAGTTTCATCAAAACAAGCAAACTATGCATCAAAAACAGAATCTGTCTTAAACATGACAGTCTGTAATAATCTGAACATTCACCATACCTCTGGTACTCCTAAAATTCTGAAAAAATAGGAAAAATAAAACATTTCTAGAGAAAGACAGTGCAGAATGTTTCAGAACCGTTCGACGTTCTAGTAAAAAAATGTAAAATCACGCACTACAGCCAAAGTTTCTGTTCTGCACCGCACAAACCAACGAGCAATGTAAACATCCTAAAGGCAAATCTTGGCACATTATTTTCATAATACAATGGAATTGTACAAGGGGATAATTATTTTTGTTGAAAAGTTTCTGTAATCAAGATTTACAAAGTTTCCGTGAGCATGAACAAAGTTCAAGGAGCTCCCCCACTTCAACAATGCTTGTCTCTCTCACTTTCACTTTCCTTTTTGAAAAGTTTTGGGTTCCTCTCTTTATTTTTTTGTTTTTAAACTATATAAAAGCGCTCAACAGAAATAAATGACTCTCTAAAACTTCCAGGTTGTCTCCCTGGCAGCGCTTTCTTTAAAGCCATTAAGCTAGGCATATTGTGCTCATGTAATGGATCCACCTAGATCCCAGGTATATCAAAGCCAATTTGAATTAGCAATGATTTGGCATTTAGTAGTGAGCACAAAGCAACATATATCAAGCAATGACGAAGTCTAACTCTCTTCCTATGCATCGGCATGTCATAGAAGAACAATTCATGCACACAAAGTAAAGGCCAATGCATAGTATAAACAGTTTCTTGCAATTTTATCATATTGGAAACATGGAGAGGCAGAGATGTAGTTCCTCTCTCATAATAATTGCAAGTAGGAGCAGCAAGCACATGCATATTATATCTATCAAAATCATCATGTGTAGTAGTGAAATGCAACCCATCAATATAATCCTTAATAAGGGCAAACTTCTCCGATATAGTGTAGTCGAGAGAATTCAAAAAGATAATAGGACTATCATGCGTGGGTGTAATAGCAACAATTTCATGTTTAACATAAGGAACTATAGCAAGTTCATCTCCATAAGCATAATTCATATTAGCATCTTCGCTACAATGGGATATTTCAAAAGAATCAACGGGATCATAACAGTCATCATAGCAATCATCCTTCGGTAAGCACGAAGGGAAATTAAACAATGTATGAGTTGAAGAGTTACTCTCATTAGAAGTTGGGCATGGGTGATCAATCTGCTCTTCCTCTTTTTGTTGTTCGCTCTCCTCCTCATCTTTTTCATCCAATGAGCTCACAATGTCATTAATTTCTTTTTCCATAGACTCTTGCAAAATATTATTCTCTTCTTGGACAGCGGAGACTCTCTCAATAAAATCATCAATGTAGGAATTGAATTCATAATTCTCATAGCAATATTTAAGTATAGCAAAATTTTCAGGTCTATAAACTGAATCATCAAAATCATCAAACTCTTTAAACAAAGATTCAATTTCATAAGCACCCATAAAAGCAACGAATTCTTCTATTTGTTCCACATCATAGTAATCATACATACCATTAGCATAAGAAGCTAAGGTTTCATTATCATTAAATTCACATGAAAAGGGAAGGTGTTGAGCCTTCATCCTAGAGCAACAAGTATAATCATATCTCAAGCATAGTTGCCGGCATACCAATGCAACATATAAATTTTATCCCATAATAGTTTACCTATTTGAGTCAAGCGATAATCCCTAAAGTATTCACATTGATCCAACGTGTCTCCCATTACAAAGTTGAATGGGGTTTTCTCAGGATTATCAAAGTAGTAGATAATATCTTTCACATAATGAACATCGAGGGTTTTAGGAGGTTCCCCGTCTCCATGAGTAGCAAGTACCACTAATTTTTTTGGTGTTTTGTGTTCCTTATCCATAACTAAAGATTGAGAACAACTTAGAACAGGAAATAAAAACTACTTAGTGATAAAGCAAACAAGCACACACGAGAATATTCACCCCACACTATGACTCCCCGGCAACGGCGCCAGAAAAAGGTCTTGATAACCCACAAGTATAGGGGATAAATTGTAGCCTCTTTCGATAAGTAAGAGTGTTGAACCCGACGAGGAGCTAAAGGTAGAACAAATATTCCCTCAAGTTCTATCGACCACCGACACAACTCTACGCACGCTTAACGTTCGCTTTACCTAGAACAAGTATGAAACTAGAAGTACTTTGCAGGTGTTGTTGGATAAGTTTGCAAGATAATAAAGAGCGCGTAAATAGAAAGTAGGGGATGTTTAGATGAAGAAGCAATAAAGTTAGTTTTAGTAGAGAGCTTGCTGTCACACAAGAAAGTTATTTGTCCCTAGGCAATCGACAACTAGACCGGTAATCATTATTGCAATTTTATTTGAGGGAGAGGCATAAGCTAACATACTTTCTCTTCTTGGATCATATGCACTTTTGATTGGAACTCTAGCAAGCATCCGCAACTACTAAAGATCATTAAGGTAAAACCCAACCATAACATTAAAGTATCAAGTCCTCTTTATTCCCATACACCATGTTTGTGTTTGTGTTTCCGTGTTATCTCTGTGTGTGTGTTTCAGTCAATCACGCAACGCAGACAATAAGAAAACCATGAACATATTGCGAACCCTACAGCGGGGATCCCTCACGCTTGCGCGACACGGAGAGCACCGTAGGACAACACCAATAATAAAACATGCAACTCAAAGCAATCATGATCATCAATTAACCCATAGGACAAAACGGATCTACTCAAACATCGTAGGATAGCCATACATCATTGGGAATTAATATATAGCGTTGAGCACCATGTTTAAGTATAGATTACAGCGGGTAAAAGAGGGGTTACACCGCTTCATAGAGGGGGGTAGAGTTGGTGATGAGGGCGGTGAAGTTGTTGGTGTAGATTGCGGTGATGATGATGGCCCCAGCGGCGTTCCGGCGCAACCGGGGGAGAGGGGGAGAGAGCCCCCCTTCTTCTTCTTCTTCCTTGACCTTATCCCGAGATGGGAGAAGGGTATCCCCTCTGGTCCTTCGTCTCCATGGCATGGGAGGGGTGAGAGCCCCTCCGAGATTGGATCTGTCTCTCCGTCAATCTCTGTTTCTGTGTTCCCAGATCTGGCATTTCACCTTTTCTTATATTACCGGAGACCCGTAACTCCGATTGGATTAAAATTTGAACATGACTTTTATCCCGATATTAGCTTTCTTGCAGCGACAGGAGGGAAGCAACCGCCTTACGAGGTGTCCACGAGGGTCAGCGGCGCGCCCCCTGCCTCGTGGCCCCCTCGGGCACCGTCTTGCGTTGATTCCACTTCCCAAAATTCACATATATTCCAAAAAATTCTCCGTCAGTTTTTATCCCGTTTGGACTCCGTCTGATATGGATTTTCTGCAAAACAAAAAAAAGAACTGGCACTGGGCACTAGATTAATATGTTAGTCCCGAAAATAGTATAAAAAGTTGCCAAAAGTATATGAAAGTTGTATAATATTGGCATGGAACAATCAAAAATTATAGATACGACAGAGATGTATCAATAATCAAAACTTACATCAAGTGAATCAATAGAACATCCCATTGGCACCACGGATATACCATCGCAAGACATACACCAAGTGCTATCAAATCCAAAAGATTCAATCCGACATAACAAAACCTTAGAGGAAAAGATTCAATTCATCACAACAAGGTAGAGAGGGAAGAACACCATAGGATCCAACTACATTAACAAAGCTCGTGGTACATCAAGATCGTGCCAAATCAAGAACACAAGAGAGAGAGAGATGAAACACATAGCTACTATTACATACCCTCATCCCCGAGGGTGAACTACTCCCTCCTCGTCATGGTGGCCACTTGGATGATGTAGATGGCCTCCTATGTGATGATTTCCCCCTCCGGCAGAGTGCCGGAACAGGGTCCCAATTGAGTTTTCATGGATATAGAGGCTTGCGGCGGTGGAACATCTCATCTAGGGTTCTTTTGGGAGGTTTGGGTATTTACATGAATTTTTGGCGTCGGTCTCACGTCAAGGGGGTCCACGAGGCAGCGACAAGCTCGGTTGCCCCTCCCTGGGGGTAGGGCGCGCCTAGCAATATTGTCGTGCCCTCGTGCGTCTTCTGGTCCTCCCAAGAAGCTTCGGGGGTCTCTTTTGGTCCACAAAAAATCACCGTAAATTTTTAGCCCATTCCGAGAACTTCTCTTTCTGCACAAAAAACGACACACGGTAGTTCTGCTCAAAACATCGTAAGTCTGGGTTAGTTCCATTCATATCATACCAAAACCATATAAAATTGATATAAACATGGCATGAATACTTCATAAATCATAGATACATTGGAGACGTATCTTCATCCCCAAGCTCAATTCATGCTTGTCCTCGAGTAGGTAAATGATAAACGAAATAATTTATGAAGTATGAATGCTAGCATAGTGCATAAGTTTATAAATGATAGTTCCAAACACTTTCTCTAGCATCATTATAATCATGACAATAGCTCATCTCATAAAACTTCTCATGATCAAGTAGCAAGCTATTCACAAGTTAAAGTATAGACCATAAACTTTCTTGAAAATTAACAAACTATGTTCCCAATCATCAAACAATTGCAATTCAACTTATTTTTAGGAAGGGTCTATGTAAGAGCTTTGATTTATCAAATTCCACATACTCAACTATCACATAGGTTTCCATGATTGCTGACACTCAAAGCATATTTTTAGAACAAATAGCACCCATCGAACACAAGAAAGATACGGGCTTAATGTTTCGCCTCCCAACTTATTTATCATAGAGATAATTGTCAACAATAATACCTCACGATCATCTATATTAAACTGGATATATGTTCCTAGATCTTTCCCCACCACATGATGCTTGCAAAGAGAAAAAATAAGAATAGAGAAGAACACTATTGACTCTTGCATAAAATTAAATACATAAAGTAAAAGATAGGACCTTCGAAGAGGGAAGCAGAGGTTGTCTTGCACTTTTTATTTTTGGATGTGCAAACTCTTAATGCAAAGGAACGTCACTTTATATTGCCCCTTGTGTTGGAAACCTTTATTATGCAGTCCATCGCTTTTATTTCTTCACCGCCACAAGTTCAAAAAAAGTTTATTTTCCCTTACAATAAAAGATCATACATATTTAGGAGCAATTTTTACTGCTTTTTGCACCGATGACAACTTACCTTAAGCATCTTATTCAATCCATAGGTATATATGGTGGACTCTGATGCCAAAGAAACTGGGTTTAAAGGTTTTTGGATACACAAGTAGTATTTCTACTTAGTATGAAATTTTGGCTAGCGAAAGATTATGAGCAAGCAGAACATGTTAGAGGATCCATGATAATATAACTTCTATGTTATTATAGCCAAACATAACTTGTTATGTTGTCTTTTGATAACCCACAAGTATAGGGGATCGCAATAGTTTTCGAGGGTAGAGTATTCAACCCAAATTTATAGATTCGACACAAGGGGAGCCAACGAGTATTTGTAAGTATTAGCAGTTGAGTTGTCAATTCAACCACACCTGGAGATTAAATATCTGCAGCAAAGTGATAAGTAGCACAGTAGTATGATATTTTGATAGTAGTAGTAACGATAGCAGTGGTCATGGTAACGGCAGTAATAGTTTTGTAGCAGTAGAAATAGCAATAGTAACTTAGCAAGAACAATATGTGACAAGCTCGTAGGCCTTGGATCGGTGATTTCGTTGGATAATATTCATCATATAACAGTCATAATTAACCTAGGGCGACACAGAACTAGATCCAGTTCATAAATATAATGTAGGCATGTATTCCGTAAATAGTCATACGTGCTTATGGAAAAGAACTTGCATGACATCTTTTGTCCTACCCTCCCGTGGCAGCGGGGTCTGTCGGCATTCTAGGAACGGGGGTCCCCAGACTTGCCTTCCTGCGGCCCACAACATGGCTAAGCAGCAGGCCGTATGGCCCATCTTCATCAACAAGGCATCCAACCCCTTAGCGAGGAGCCGAGCCTCGCGAAGCGGATGACGCAAGGCCTCCTCTGGAGTGGCCCGCCAGGCAAGCTCACGAGGAGCGGAGATATCAAGGCAAGGCAAACCTCACGAGGGTCTCATGACGTGAGCCATGACGAACGGCGCCAGGCGGGTGCCAGGCGGGTGCCAGGCGGGCGCCGGTGCGCGCAACATCCTTGTTTCCTCTTTGGTGCTAAGGAGGCAAGCGCAGACAAAGAGTACCGAGGCATTAGGCAAAGGTTGCCATATTGGTGCAACAAGACCAAGGCCAGGAGGACGGCAAGGCGAAGGTCATCCTGGAGCCCAAGACAGCGTCATCCCAGGGCTTTTCGCAGGCGAAGACCACTTTTGTCAGGATAGCATGTACTAGTTGTCCCCCTTCAAATTTGCTCGCCGTTGTTGGCTCCCTTCCCGCTCAACATTTGGGAAGAGGACCAGGGCCTATATAAGTAGAGCTAGCCACCATAGTAGGGGATACGATCTTAGCTTGATCCAACCCGATCGACAGCCTAGCCAAAAGAACACCTCAACCTCACGAGGCTATTCTTCCCTTGTACTGTTCATCATCAGCCCCAGAGGCAATCCACCACCACACACACTAGAGTAGGGTATTACACCACAACGGTGGCCCGAACTAGTATAAACCCCGTGTCTCTTTCTGTGTTGTGAGTTCGTCGAGTTCGTCCGCAAGATCTAGCGAGCTAGAGCGTAGATCGGTAGGACGGAAAGACTTCGTGCGCACCCCAGTGTTCGAACCTTAATGGTTTGTTGGAACCCCACATCCAACATTTGGCGCGCCAGGTAGGTGTGATTCAAATCTGAACGAATCCAAATTTGAAAGGTGTAGACATGTGCAAAGTTGGTGCTGTGATAATGTGCTGATTTTTGTGAGTGAACAGGAAAAAGAATTACCTAAATTGGATTTATAGAATAGGAGTTATAGCTAATTGAAGTTAGAGTTGAAAACTAAAAAAGAACAAAAGAAACAAAAAACTCCTGGTCGGTTACTGTAGAAGCTCATGTAGCAACTGCCACGTGGTAGTTCTTGATTGGCCGGGCGCATGTGCTCACCCAAAACAGAGGGAAACGAAGGCGGTCTTGGGTGTTGGCGGCGGCGCTCCTCCGGTGGGTCTCCGGCAAAGGCGAGGTGACGGACGGGTGCGGAGGTGAGTGGCGGAGGCAGTGGTGGTGTCGAACGGTGGCGAGGTGGACTGTGCCGGGGGCGGTGAAGACCTGAACGCGGCAGCTCCGGCGGCGGCGGTCGAGCTCGTTCCTCTCCCTCTGCTGCGTTTATGGCCACAAGAAGGAGTCAGCGAGAGCGGCTTCGAGGGGGAAATCGAAGGGTGCAGGGGGAGCTGCTGTGGGTGATCTTGTGGCGGCGCAAACTTCCGGCGAACGGTGGCAGACTTCGAGCTCCTCCGGCGAGATCCGTTTCGCCCTAGCTCACGCGTGCGGCAATAGGAGACAGGGAAAAAAGGGCTGCGGGGGTTCGTCTGGGTCTCGGGCACGCGCCAGATGTCTCGGGCGTGCACGGGGTGGCTCGGGTGTGCGACCTCAACTCGGGTTCGCCTCGGGTGTGCGTGCGGTGCGTGCGTGTTCGACTCGGGGAAGAAGAAAGCGGCGTGGGGCCCACGGTCAGTGGCTGGAGGCGACGTGGATCGTGCGCGGGTCTGGTGCGAGCGACGCTGCGGCGTACCGCTTCGCGGGACGTGGGCGGCGGCGGCGGGAGCTGGGCCGCGGCGTTGGCTGGCTGGCTAGCTAGCTAGCTGGGCCGGTGGCTAGGTGGCTAGCCGGCTGGTGTTTTTTTTAAACAAAAACTATAGCAGCAGAACAAAATAAATAAAATAAAATACACCGTATAAATTTTAAATAAAAATACCTAGACACACAGTAAAAATATCCCTATAGCTATAAACTACAGGAACACTAGTTCCAATACTAATGCAATTTTGTAAAATCCTTTTGATGCAATAGGTCACTCAAACAGCAATAAAACAGACAAGTAAAATATTTTGGGGACTACGAAAAATACCAGGAAATAACAGACGAACAGTAAATAATATTTTGCACATTATGAACATTTTTAAAACAGTGGAGAAGTCATGTTATCTCTGCTCCAATAAATTGCCTTCGGTTGCATAATGATTCGAATATTGCAGAAAGACAAATAATGCAATAAATGTTAGATTCTTTGACTGTTCACCACCTTCAGATTTGTGCCTTCGAAGTTGTTGATTTTTATGGCACTGGAACGATAGACCTCCTCGATAATGTAAAGACCTTCCCATTTAGAGAGAAGTTTTCCTGCAAAAAATATTAAACGGGAGTTGAACAACAACACATAATCACCTACATTAAACTCAGACTTTTGTATCCTTTTGTCATGCCATCTTTTAACCTTTTCTTTAAACAGTTTGGCATTCTCATAGGCGTGGGTTCTCCATTCATCAACTGAGCTAATGTCAAATAGTCTCTTCTCACCGGCAAGTTTGAAATCATAATTGAGCTCTTTAATGGCCCAATATGCCTCTTGTTCTAGTTCGAGAGGTAAGTGACATGCTTTTGCATATACCATTTTATACGGAGACATACCCATAGGATTTTTATATGCAGTTCTATAGGCCCATAATGCATCATCAAGTTTTTTGGACCAATTCTTTCTAGATCTATTAACAGTCTTTTGCAAAATTAATTTAATATCTCTATTACTCAATTCTACTTGACCGCTAGACTGCGGGTGGTATGGAGATGCAATTCTATGATTAACATCATACTTAGCCAGCATCTTACGAAAAGCACCACGAATAAAATGTGAACCACCATTAGTCATTAAATATCTAGGGACCCCAAACCTCGGAAAATTAACTTCTTTAAGCATCTTAATAGAGGTGTTATGATCAACACTACAAGTTGGAATAGCTTCTACCCACTTAGTAACGTAATCAACAGCTACTAAGATATGTGTATACCCATTAGAGGAAAGAAACGGTCCCATATAATCAAAGCCCCAAACATCAAATGGTTCAATAACAAGTGAATAGTTCATAGGCATTTCTTTACGTCTACTAATATTACCAATTCTTTGACATTCATCACAAGACAAAACAAACTTACGGGCGTCCTTGAAAAGAATAGGCCAATAAAAACCGGATTGCAATACCTTATGTGCAGTTCTATCTCCAGCGTGATGTCCTCCATAAGCTTTGGAGGGACACTTGCGTAGGATCTATTCCTATTTATGCTCAGGTACACAACGTCTAATAACACCATCTACTCCTTCTTTATAAAGGTGTGGGTCATCCCAGAAGTAATGTCTTAAATCATAGAAAAACTTTTTCTTTTGCTGGTATGTGAAACTAGGTGGTATAAATTTAGCAAGAATGTAATTAGCGTAATCAGCATACCATGGAGCAGTACGAGAAGTTTTTATGACAGCTAATTGTTCATCAGGAAAGCTATCATCAGTAGGTAGTGGGTTATCAAGAACATTCTCTAACCTAGACAAGTTATGATAGAGGCAAAGGTGTCCTGATGTTTCGATGAGATGGTGGTTATCGTTTCTGTGGGAGTCGACCTTGACGATCCGACTACGAATGTGCGAGACGTCGCGCCTTAGCAATCGCAAAACCAACTTCCGAGGGTTATTGACCACGCCGGAGCACGATCAACCTGACCGCGAGGGCCTGTTTCCTACGAGCAAACGAAGAACAAGCAAGAAACTAAGATTGCAATCTGGATATTGCAAATAAAAGAGGAAAGCTTTATTAACGAAGGTGGGGTTCTGTGACGCCTTTGTCTGGTCGTTGAACATAAACGAAGTATGCGAAGTTGCAGCTATGGCGAACTTTTAATCTAAACAAAACCCAAAGTCTAAACGACGCCCTAAGGGCTGTATATATGGAGGAAGAGGAGGGAATTTCGTGGCCCTTGAGGGTGGGGTCCGAAACCAACCCTATCTCTTGTTTCCCCACACATACGGACTCTAAAAATAGCCTATACTTAAGTATTTCGAAATTACATGGGCCTGGCCCAATAATAAGGTGACGCAGCACCTAAAATAGCCTATGGACGAATATTATGAAGTGGCATCTTGTATATTTCGTCCAAGGCTTCATGCACTCCTTATGGTGGCTTCGAAGTCCTGAAATCATCACTTGTAACTCTGTTCTTGATCCCCTTGCGCATGCCATCAACTCCATGCGTGTTCTTGCTCCAATGTTCATCCTTTTCCAAGCTAGGCCCTTCATTTGTAAGCAAACAAATGTATCCAATTTAGGCAGCATCATGTTCTCATGAACATTAGAAGCATTACCAAGAAACGAAAGTACCTAGTAATTTATTTGGCGTGCGCGAGCTCTAGTAATTGGTCCAGTATATGTAACAGTAGGGGCTGTGGGTGTAACAATGGTATTGATGTCCTCATCATCCTCCCCTTCTTGAAATGAAGTCGTCCTCGACGGAAGCTCATCTTCCTCACCCAAATAAGGCTTCAAATCTGCAATGTTAAAAGTGGGACTAACCCCAAAATCTGCAGGCAGCTCAAGTTTATATGCATTATCATTTATTTTCTCTAACACCTTAAAAGGACCATCAGCACATGGCATTAGCTTTGATTTGCGCAAATTAGGAAATCTATCTTTACACAAATGTAACCAAACAAGATCTCCAGGTGCAAACACAACATGTTTTCTACCCTTATCTCCAGCAAGTTTATATTTAGCATTCATACACTCAATGTTTTCCTTAGTTAACTCATGCATTTTTAAAATCAATTCAGAACGTTCTTTAGCATCAAAATTAGCCTTCTCCGAAGATGGAAGAGGCAACAAATCAATAGGTGCACGATGTAGGAAACCATACACAATTTCAAAAGGGCACATCTTAGTAGTAGAATCCAATGAACGATTATAAGCAAATTCAATATGAGGCAAGCATTCTTCCCACATTTTCTTATTATTCTTCAAAACAGCCCTAAGCATAGTAGACAATGTTCTATTGACTACTTCAATTTGTCCATCAGTTTGGGGGTGACAAGTAGTACTAAAAAGCAGTTTAGTCCCAAACTTAGCCCATAAACATCTCCAAAAGTGGCTAAGAAATTTAGTATCACAATCTGAAACAATACTATTTGGCACACCATGCAAGCGAATAATTTCACGAAAGAACAAATCAGCAACATTAACAGCATCGTCGCTTTTATGACATGGTATAAAGTGTGCCATTTTCGAGAATCTATCCACGACAACAAATATGCTATCCCTCCCCTTCTTTGTTTGAGGTAAACCTAAAACAAAGTCCATAGATATATCCTCCCAAGGAACACTAGGCACAGGCAAAGGCATATATAAACCATGAGGATTGAGTCGTGACTTAGCTTTTTGACATGTAGTGCAGCAAGCAACAAAACGCTCAACATCCCGTCTCATCTTTGGCCAAAAGAAATGTGTAGCAAGTATATCCTCCGTCTTTTTCACGCCAAAGTGTCCCATTAGTCCTCCTCCATGCGCCTCCTGCAACAACAAAAGACGAACGGAGCTAGCTGGAATGCATAGCTTGTTAGCACGAAACACAAATCCATCGTTAACGACGAACTTGTTCCATGTTCTACCTTCTTTACAATTCTGCAATACATCTTTAAATTCAGCATCATGCACATATTGATCTTTGATGTTTTCAAACCAAATATTTTAAAATCAAGTTGTGAAAGCATAGCATAACGACGAGACAATGCATCAGCAATAACATTTTCTTTACCCTTCTTGTGTTTAATGACATAAGGGAAAGTCTCAATGAATTCAACCCATTTAGCATGTCTACGGTTCAGTTTTGCTTGACTTTTAATGTGTTTCAAAGATTCATGATCAGAATGTATAACAAATTCTTTGGGCCATAAATAATGTTGCCATGTTTCTAAAGTCCGAACAAGAGCATATAATTCTTTATCATAAGTAGAATAGTTCAGACTAGGGCCACTCAATTTTTCAGAAAAGTATGCAACAGGTTTGCCATCTTGTAATAACACACCTCCTAATCCAATTCCACTAGCATTAAAATCAGGAAGTTGGAGTAAAGGAGCATGTGTCAACTTATCTTTCAATACCGTGAAGGCTTCTTCCTGTGCGGTACCCCAAACAAAAGGCACATCCTTCTTTGTAAGCTCATTGAGAGGTGCAGCAATGGTGCTAAAATCTCTCACAAAACGCCTATAGAAACCAGCGAGTCCAAGAAAACTCCTTACTTGTGTGACCGTTTTGGGCTGTGGCCAACTCTCAATAGCTTCAATCTTGGCTTTATCAACTTCAATTCCCTGTGGAGTAACAACATAGCCAAGAAAAGATACTCGGTCGATGCAAAAGGTGCACTTCCCAAGGTTACCAAACAAACGTGCATCACGTAGAGCATTAAAAACAGCACGTAAATGTTCCAAATGTTCTTCCAAAGATTTCCTATAAATCAGTATATCATCAAAATAGACTACCACAAATCGTCCAACGAAAGCACGTAAAACTTCGTTCATTAGTCTCATGAAAGTACTAGGTGCATTAGTTAACCCAAAAGGCATGACTAACCACTCGTATAAACCAAACTTAGTTTTAAATGCTGTTTTCCATTCATCTCCCAATTTCATACGAATTTGATGGTATCCACTACGCAAATCAACTTTGGAGAATATTGTAGAGCCACTCAATTCATCAAGCGTATCATCTAGCCTAGGAATAGGATGACGATAACGAATAGTAATATTATTAATGCCTCTACAATCAACACACATACGCGACGTACCATCCTTTTTAGGCACTAGTATAATAGGAACAGCACAAGGACTAACAGATTCGCGTATATAACCTTTGTCGAGCAGCTCCTGTACTTGACGCATAATCTCCTTCGTATCCTCTCGATTGGTACGGTATGGTGCACGGTTGGGTAGCGATGCACCAGGAATTAAGTCAATTTGATGCTCAGTCCCTCGAATAGGTGGTAATCCCGGTGGCACGTCTTGTGGGAAGATGTCAGCGAACTCCTGCAAAATGTTAGTGACAGCAGGGGGCAAAGAGGAAGGCACGTCCTCGAATGAAAATAATGCCTCTTTGCACACAAAAGCATAGCAAACAGATTTGCTAGAATCTAGCTCATCAATATCAGATTTGGTGGCAAGTAAACATGCACTTTTAAGTTTAATTTCAGAAGCAACTTTAGATGGTTTATTATTAGGCTTCATTTGTTGCTCAAATTCTTTCGCCACAATCTGATTTTCACTCTTATTTTTCTCCTGTTTTGCTTTATTAGCTCTATTAATATCATCTTTCAAAATGGAATCAGGAGTCATAGGAAGCAAAGTAAAATTTTTATCCTTATGAACAAGAGTATACTGATTGTTTCTACCATGGTGTACAAAATTTTTATCAAATTGCCATGGTCTACCAAGTAATAAAGAACATGCTTGCATAGGTACCACATCACAATCAACATACTTAGCATATGTAGAGATACTAAAATGCACACGAACAGTACGTGTTACCTTAACCTTGCCGTTGTTGTTGACCCATTGGATGTAGTGAGGATGTGGATGTGGTCTTGTGGTGAGGGATAGCTTCTCCACCATCTCCATGCTAGCCAAGTTGTTGCAGCTCCCTCCATCTATGATGACGCGAATAGAACGTTCCTTCACAACTCCCTTTGTATGGAACAAATTATGCCTCTGATTTTGCTCAGCTTGTGTAACCTGCACACTCAAAACACGTTGAGCAACTAAACATTCATACCTGTCAGCATCTTCAGCAGCCATGTATTGCGTCTCATGATCAGAATCATCTCCACCGTGTTCTTCATGTGTAATAAGAGCCAAAGTCTCTTCATCATAGTCACTAGCGAACTCATACCCACCATCCTCAGTAACAATCATCACACGCTTAGATGGGCATTCTCTCGCGTAATGACCTCCACCCTTGCAACGTCGACAAATAATATCATGTGTTTGCCCTGTTTGTCGGTGTACTAAAATAGGGGTACCTTAGTACCCCGAACTTGTGCACAGGCAGTCGTAGCACCCCGCGGCAAGGCTTGCCAGGCGATCGCCAAAACTCTCCATGGTCCCTTTTTGGGCCATCCAAGAACAAAGTATTCGAGCCAAGGCCCCGGCAGGAGGAGCTTGCCGGGAAGGCCACCCGAAGAGAGCAAGGCCTCGACAAGAGGAGCTTGCCGGGACGGCCACTCAAAGCACAAGGCCCCGGCAAGAGGAGCTTGCCGGGAAGGCCGACCAGGGCACGACAAGAGACTTGCTGCGACGCGCCACGCGTCCCGGCAAGGACCGGTGAGCAACAAGCTCCCGGGCGCGACAAGGCATCAACCGCGGCAAGGCGCTTGCCGCGGCAAGTCACCACCCTGCGCCTGCGTTCCAGCTCATCCACCCACACGTCGCTCTGGGGCCATTCCAGGCATACGTGGCGAGAGGCTGCGCAGCCAGGGGCATGTGATGGCGAAGCAACGCTGACAGGGTAGCCGTCGTGGCAAACGGTGGTGCCCCTAAGGGTCCCTTTTCTGCACTGTTTGGGCGACCCAGAGGGCATTTAATGCCCTTGTCCCCTGTCGTCAGAATTAGGTATGATAGCACTGTGCAAACAGCTGTACCCAACACAGCGTTTTCCAGTTTTACCCCCGCCTACGTTGCCACTTGTGGGTAACCCCTTGCGCATATAAAAGGAGGCCCCATGCGCAACGTGAGGAGAGGGAGGAAGGAGGCCACTCACGCTCGGTCTGATTAGTTGCCTGAGTGTACTGTAGCACTCACCGCTCCCGAACAAGAACACAATACAAACCACAAAGCAGCAGTAGGGTTTTACGCATCCGTGCGGCCCAAAGCTGGGTAAACCCCTTGTGTGCATCGCCTCGATCCGCTCTTCGCGCGACCTCCGCCCCCCGCCGAACCAGAAAGGGGCTCGGTCCCCATAGGTGTTCGTGGAGGCAGATTTCCCCCGACATCTTTGGCGCGCCAGGTAGGGGGCGTCGAGGTTGTGTGAACCTGATCCGGCGTCTGCACAGGCTAGATCTCCATCATCTTCATCGACATGCCACCGAAGAAGAAGGCTCCGGAGGTGGCTGGTCCGTCCGCGTCGAACCCACCGCCCCTGGAGCAAACGGGTGGTGGGGACGGCACCGACGGCGGAACGGGCGTCGCCGAACCAGCTCATGGTGCCACGGCGTCTGAACATGCACCGCGCCCCTCTCAGGAGGCACGGGACCGGCAACGTCTTGGCACTCACGGTACCATACGCTCGCTAGACCCAGATCGAGCTGGCGGATCCCAGGGTGCTCAAGGCCAGCATACACACCAACGTGCTGGCGCGAGCGTGGCGCGACTGCCTGGTCCGGGTGTTGCTCCTTCTAACATAGTTAGAAGTTCGAGCACATCCCGCTCCACGCGCCGCTCGCCACCGCTGCCCGCCACTCCAGCAGAAGCTCTAGCACGAGCTCAACTGCTCCTAGACTACCCTCCAACGGCGGACAAGCTCGACGACTGGAGGGCCATGATAAAGAGTCTCATCGGCTTCGCTAACGGCGACACCCCGCAGCAGCACAGTGCGTCGCAGCCGCGGTAGGTCGGCCAGGCGAGAACCGATGGTGCCAAGACCGGTGGGGGTGCGACCACCGTGCATTCCCCGCCCCAAAGGCCAAGATCGCCGACTCACCGGAGCCATCACGACAACGACTCCACCGCGTCGTCAAATCCGCGAACTCATCGCGATCAACGCTAAGTTCTTCACGAACAAGAGCAAGAGGACGCTCGTACGCGCATCGAGCGTCGGAGAGAAGCGCGGCGTCAATCAGACCAGTGCGCTGGGCCCTCTGTCGACATGCATGCGCCGGGGGGACCAGGCGACCTGCCGTACGCGGTAGGCTGCCCTGCGTTCACCCGTGAGCTGCGGCAAGTCCAGTGGCCCAGCACGAAGAATTTCAAGCCAGACGTACTAGAGAAGTACGACGGCAAGTCGCATCCGTCGGAGTTCCTCAACATCTACACCATTGCGGTGCAGGCTGCTGGAGGGCGAGATGACAAGATCCTTGCCAACTACTTCCCGCTGGTACTCAAATCCAACGTCAGATCCTGGCTCATGCACTTGCCGTATAACTCCATAACCTCCTGGACAGACTTGTGCCATCAGTTTGTTGGCGCCTTTACAGGCGGCCACAAACCCCATGGCCAAGCGAGCGACCTTCATCTGCTCGTCCGGAAGGAAGGGGAATCCTTGCGCAAGTTCATCCAGAGATTCAGCCGCGTACACTACAACATCCCAGACGTCCACCCTGCCGCGGTCGTCAGCGCGTTCCATCAGAACGTGCGTAACCGCAGGATGCGGGAGGAGATGGCGATGTGCAAGATCAAAGACGTCAGCGAGCTATATGCCCTGGCCGACAAGTGTGCACGTGCTGAGGAAGGAAGGAAACTACCCGGAGAAAACACTGGAGCAGGAGAATCTGACAGTGAGGATACCGCCCCGGCAAGGAAGAACCGGCGGCGGAGCAACAGGAAGAAGAAGAGCCAAGAAGTACTGGTTGTTGAGCAGTCCGGCGATGAAGGCGCCGCCAAGAAGGCCCAGGCTGGTAGCTCCGGCAAGGAGGTTGCCGGATGCGCCAACTGCCAGGCTATGGCGGTCGCCGACAAGCGGGACGGCACCAACAAACAGTACTGCAAGATCCACCGCACCAAGGGCCATGACCTCCAGAGCGCCAAGCAGGTCGAGCGGCTCGTCGAGCTGCAAAAGGCCGAGTACGAGCGGCGCGACAAGGAGAGAGCCCGGGGAGGTGGCGGAGGATCAGGCACGAAGCGCCCCGGCGAGGGAGGACGCCGCGACAAGGACAAGCAGCGGCAAGCAGACAGACCTCCCCGCGGCCGCGACAAGAACGAAGACGATGACGAAGACGAAGACATGGATGATGTCGAGACCAGTGAGCAGGAGTTTCAGAAAGCCACAGAGGTCTTGTGCGTAGACGACGGTGCTTCTCTGCATACTTCTCACCGCCAGCTCAAGCAGTAGGCGCAGGAAGTCAATGCAGCGGAACCACCCGTCGAGTCGCGCAAGCCTCTGAAATGGTCCAGCACGCCTATCATCTTCGATATTGAGGACCACCCTGACCGCACAACTGCGATCGGGTGCTTGCCGATGTTGGTCTCACCAACAGTCCGCAACCTCAAGGTCACTAAGATGCTAGTCGACGGCGGGGCCGGCTTGAACCTGATCTCCTCCGCTGTGCTCCAGAAACTCCAAGTCCCCGACATCGAGCTCGAAGAGACCGGCACGTTCCAAGGGATCAACCCGGGAAGGAGCAAGCCGAAGGGGAAGATAACGTTGCCAGTGACATTTGGCAGCGAGCTGAACTTCAGGACAGAGAGGATCACTTTTGACGTTGCCGATTTTCCATTGCCCTACAATGGAATTCTCGGCCGTCCGGCGCTCGCCAAGTTCATGGCGGCCTCTCACTACGCATACAACATGCTCAAGATGCCAGGCCCGATAAGCGTCATCTCTGTCCCTGGCGACAAGAAGGATGCCCTTATCTGTGCCGACAAGATCTACCGGGAAGCAGCAGCCGCGACGGATCACAAGCCACTTGCCGTTGAAGCTCCCGGAGGGAAGAAGAAGACCAAGCCCGGCAAGTGCTCTGGTGCCCGCTCCGGCAAGCGCACCTCTTCGGAGTGCCGCGCTACCGTCGAGGACGCGCCATCGAGCTCCACCGGCAAGAGTAAGAAGTCAATGGCAGCCTCGCCAACGACCAAGAAGGTGTCCGCCAAGGAGGACAGCACTGGTGGTACCTTCACCATCAGTGCCACTCTCGACCCCAAATAGGAAAGCGCGCTCGTTGCTTTCCTGCGGGCGAATGTCGATGTGTTTGCCTGGCAACCATCTGACATCCCCGGCGTTCCCAGGAAAGTGATTGAGCACCACCTCGCCGTCTGTCCTCATGCGCGGCCCGTCAAGCAGAGAGTCAGGAAGCAAGCGGTGGAGCGCCAAGAGTTCATCGCAGAAGAGATCAAGAAGTTGGAAGCGGCAGGCCTTGTCAGAGGTGTGCTCCATCCGACATGGTTGGCCAATCCTGTTGTCGTGCGCAAAGCAAATGGGAAATGGAGGCTTTGCATCGACTTTACTGATGTTAACAAAGCTTGTCCCAAAGATCCCTTCCCCTTGCCGCGCATTGACCAGATTGTTGACTCCACAGCCGGATGTGTCCTGCTTTCATTTCATGACGCATACTCAGGGTACCATCAGATCTTCATGGCTGAAGAAGATGAGGAAAAGACCGCATTCATCACTCCATGTGGCATGTACTGTTTCGTACGGATGCCTTTCGGTTTGAAGAATGCCGGTTCGACGTTTGCGAAGGTTGTCCATACCGCTTTTGAGCCGCAAATCCACAGAAATGTGGAAGCCTACATGGATGACATAGTGGTCAAAAGCAGGAACAGGGCAACCCTGATTCAAGATTTAGAAGAGACCTTTACGAACCTGCGCAAGATCAGCCTCAAGCTCAACCCCGAGAAGTGCGTGTTTGGAGTCCCTTCCGGCAAGCTTCTCGGGTTCTTCGTGTCTCAGCGAGGAATCGAAGTCAATCCAGACAAAATCAAGGCCATCGAGCAGATTGAAGCACCAACACGCATCAAGGATGTACGAAGGCTTGCCGGCTGCGTCGCGGCTCTCAGCAGGTTTATTTCCAAGTCTGCAGAACGCGCCCTGCCATTTTTCAAAGTTTTGAAAAAGGCGGGTCCAGTAAAATGGACTCCGGAAGCGGAGGCTGCGCTGCAGGACTTGAAGAAATACCTGTCCTCCGCTCCAATACTTGTCGCGCCTAAACCACAAGAGAAGTTGCTGCTGTACCTGGCGGTAACCAATCAAGTGGTTAGTGCTGCGTTATTAGCGGAGAGGGAGGCAGATGATGAGCTAGCAACCGCGGCAAGCGCGTCCAGCGACAAGCAAGAGGCTTCCCCGACAAGCTCTGGCCCCGACAAGGATGAATCTGCGCAGGAGCGAGTGGAGGTGCAGAAGAAGAGAATGGTGCAGCACCCAGTTTACTTTGTCAGCTCCCTTCTGCAGGGGGCTAGGTCAAGGTACTCTGGTGTGCAGAAATTGCTTTTCGGCCTTCTCATGGCCTCGAGAAGGCTGCGCCATTACTTCCAAGCACATGAGATTACAGTTGTCACCCGCTTTCCGCTGAAGAGGATACTGCAGAATCCAGAAGCAACAGGCAGGATTGTCGAGTGGGCACTGGAACTGTCAAGCTTCGGTCTCAAATTCGAGAGCACTCCAACTATCCAAAGCAGAGCATTGGCGGAGTTCATAGCAGAGTGGACACCGACACCAGACAAAGAGATCCCAGAGACGAGCATCCCCGTCAAAGAAGCAAGCAAAGAGTGGCTGATGTATTTTGATGGTGCTTTCTCGCTGCAAGGCGCCGGTGCTGGCGCGTTGCTTATCGCGCCCACCGGAGAGCATCTCAAGTACATAGTCCAGATGCACTTCCCCAAGGAGCAAGCAACCAACAATACTGTAGAGTATGAAGGTTTGCTCGCCGGTCTCAGGATCGCGGCAGAACTTGGGATCAAGAAGCTCATTGTCAGGGGTGACTCGCAGCTTGTCGTCCGCCAAGTGAACAAAGATTACCAGAGTCCGTTGATGGAAGCGTACGTTGATGAAGTGAGGAAGATAGAAGAGCGCTTTGACGGCCTGCAAATGGAACACGTTCCAAGAGCTGAGAACGACATTGCTGATGGCCTGTCAAAGTGCGCAGCACTTAAGTTACCTGTGGAACTAGGAACCTTTGTGCTCAAGCTGACTCAGCCATCCGTAACACCATCAACCGGACAGAGCAAGAAGAGGAAGTTGGTCTCCGGCGACTATCTTCCGGCAGAGCTCCCCGGAGCCGCCGCCAAGAAGGTCCCCAAGATCGACGCCAAGAGCGCCGAGGAGCCATCTGCTCCGGCAAACCCCGGGGTTTGTTCCGTAGAAGCAGGCGTTCCCGACAAGTTTTGCTCCGGCAAGCTTGCCGGGGAACATCAAGCTCCGGCTGAGCCCCAGATCCTCGCCATAGAAGCGGACGTTCCCGTAGCAGCAGATGTGCCTTCAGTCCTTGTTGTCGAGCCACAGGCTCCAGCATGGGCGCAGCAGACTGTCTATTTTCTCCAGAACGGAGAACTTCCCGAAGAACAAGAAGAAGCGGAAAGAGTATCCCGGCGCTCGAGTATGTACCAGTTCGTCGACAACACGCTGTACAGAAGAGGGCGCAACGGTGTGAAATTGAAGTGTATTTCCCAGGAAGACGGACAAAAGCTGTTGGCAGAGATACATGGAGGCATATGTGGTCACCACATTGGCGCCAGAGCACTTGCCGGCAAAGCGTTCCGGCAAGGTTTCTTCTGGCCGACGGCCCTCCAGGATGCAAATGCACAAGTAACCAAGTGTGAAGCATGCCAGGTCCATTCCAAGCAGATACACCAGCTAGCTCAAGCTCTCCAGACGATCCCTTTATCCTGGCCATTTTCGGTCTGGGGGCTCGACATCCTCGGCCCCTTCCCCCGAGCTGTCGGGGGCTTTGAGTACTTGTACGTCGCAATCGACAAGTTCACAAAGTGGCCGGAAGTGGAACCAGTGAGGAAGGTGACAGCACAGTCAGCAGTCAAGTTCTTTAGGTCGATTGTTTGCCGCTTCGGGATCCCCAACAGGATCATCACCGACAACGGTACGCAATTCACGATCCGCGCCTTCATGCAATACGTCCAAGATCTCGGCCCAAGGTCTGCTTCGCTTCTGTTGCTCATCCCAGTAGAAACGGTCAAGCGGAAAGGGCCAATGCCGAAGTGCTGCGCGGGCTCAAGACCAGAACTTTCGACAGGCTGCACAAGTGCGGAAGAAGCTGGATCGAGGAGCTGCCGGTGGCTCTTTGGTCGATCAGACCGACGCCAAATCGAGCCACTGGACAGACACCATTTTCTCTAGTCTATGGAGCAGAAGCAGTTACCCCCACGGAACTCGTATACGGGTCACCTCGAGTGCTCGCTTATGATGAGCTTGAGCAAGAGCGGCTGCGTGAAGATGACGCACTGCTCCTTGAGGAAGATCGTCTTCAGGCTGTTGTGCGAGCCTCTCGCTACCAGCAAGCTTTGCATCGCTACCATAGCCGCAAAGTTAAAGCCAGAAGCTTCGAGGAAGGCGACCTTGTTCTTCGGCGCGCTCCGTCTGCCAAGAATCATAACAAGTTGACGCCGAAGTGGTAAGGCCCTTACCGGGTGAGACGAGTCACGAGGCCCGGCGCTGTCCACCTTGAGACCGAAGATGGCACTCCGGTGAGCAACTCCTGGAATATTGAGCATCTTCGTAAGTTTTACCCGTAAGGCGCGGTTGTCGGACCCCGTTCGGCAACCACCCTTTTGTACAAGTCTTGCCGCTGTTGCATGTAATCCTTTGTACAAAGCCAGGCGCAGACCCTAAGCAGCAGTAAATGAAGCGCTCGCGCCCTAAGTTTTAGCATGCATGCTGAGTCGAGTCTCGTCCTTGGTTAGGGTTGATAGTGCCTAACAGCTGCTAACCCCTAGCTTAGAGGTCGGGTTTGCGTCCTTTTTTCCTGTTCTTTCGTTTCCTTTGGTTCGCAGGGTTTTGCATATCCTGGCCAGACCGCTTAAAGACGAAGAAGAGAAGAAGGGTGGGCCAGCATCTGGTCCCCGGCAAACCAGTGTTGCCGGGGGCTGCAAGTACAAAGATTCGCTCGCGGCAAGCCAAAGTTGCCGGGGGCTGCAATCCCAGATAAGTTTCTCATCCCTTGTCCTGCATTCTCTTATGGACTGAGGAATGTGAAAGCCTTGTTTCTTCCTAAAAAGCTGCCGTGCTCCCTTAACTCTGGGCTCCAGAGCGCGTTCCGGGGGCCAGTTCTGGTAGTAGCCGCGGCGGCAAAGGGACGGAGTGAGGAGCCCGAACCCGCCTCATCCCTGCCTCCGCCAAAAGCGTGAGAAAGGTCGAGTGGCGCGGGAAGACGGCAGGGCCTGTTGCCGGGCAAAGAAGTGTCTATCTTAACGATATAAAGGATTCGCTCCTTGGCGTGGGTTTTACCCGCGAGACAAATGGCCTGGCAAACATCCCCTTTTCATTAAAAACATTCCGCTCAGGTACAGTCCAAAGAGAATGAAAAACATGAGAGATGAGATTACAAGCTTTAAATGCAACTAAAGCCCGAAGGTTTACAAGTTAAAAAGAGATAAGGTGCCCGTAATCCCTTTCTTGTCTCTCTCCTCAGGAGGTAGGACAAGGAGGCGAAAAGGGCAAAAGGGGCGCCTAGATGAGCTACGGGTGGCAGAAGACACCAAGAGAACACCCCGGGGGTCGTCTGAAAGCTGGACGGTGATGGCGGCGCCGGAAGCAGGGCTCGACGAGGCGGCAGGACGTCAGCACGCTGTCGAGGGCGCCGTGCCCTCATACTCCGAGTTGACGGCCTTGCCGCCCGCCTTCTTCCTCTTCCGCAGCCTCCCTACGCCAGCCGCCAAGGAGACGACCCCGGGAAGCTCAAGGAGCCGGCGACATGGATGATGGGGTCGCCGGTGCCACGCGGAGCCGCGACCGACGCCTAGTCGGACCCGTCATCCCGACGACCGCTACCCTTGTCGTCGCTGTCGCTCCCCTCCTCGTCACTCTTGCTCGAGGAGGAGCCTTCGCTGTCGGAGGAGCTATCCACGCAGCACCGGGCCCGGGTCCCGTAGCACCCGAAGACCTTGATGGAGAGGAGATCGCCCTCCATCAACTTAAAATGGAGGGTGAACCCCTCCATCAAGCTGTGGATACGGGCGAACGTCTTCCACCCTCAACCAAGATACATCACGCTGGGGCTGGGGACTCAACGTGGACCCGCGTGCCGCTGATCCCGCAGCCCCTCATGCGCAGTCTTAGCGTATCGGGTTGTTCCATCTCCATCACGCTTGCGAAGGGGGCCGGGAGACGGAGGCGACGACGAGACGCCCGGCGCAGCCTGACGAAGAACTCGCAAGGGTCGTCCCCGATGTGGACTGCCGTGAGAAGAGGGGCCGCTGGCGGAGGCGAGGCCGGCGCGTCGCCCCGTCCGCCTCGTCCCCGAGCGCCTCAGCCTCGTCCACGACCTCGTCCACGACCTCGCCCCCTCCCCCTTCCCCTTACGGTTGGCTCTGCCACCGCGGGTGCAAGGGGAGGAGGGGTGCCTTGCCTAGCGGCGACCCTCGCCGCCACCGATGAAGGACCAGGGTTCCCTTTCTCCATGGCGAATGGAGAGAGGGGATCAGAAGCTGAAGAGAAGCAAAGATGAAGGAGTGTGGGTTTTCGTCGCCCCCCTCTTGCTCTTTATAAAGGAGCAGGGTGGGGGCTCGGCTGCCCCGCTCAGCCAACCAAGACGCAGGAAGAGTAGGCGACTGGGACCGGCCTGCTGCCTCGACCCGCGACGGCCCGGTTTCCTGCCTCTACCGTCCGCGACTCCAGGTGCATGGAAGCCGCGTGGCTGGCGTGCAGGACCAAGGCGACGGATGAGGCGACCTTCCCTCGCCCCGTGATCGTGGGGAGCGGACGCCTCGGAAACCGTGCCTCGGCCCTGTCCAGCAAACGAGCCACGCCTCCACGCCTCCCTCCACTTATGGAGATGGCGCGAACCGTCCCCCTTTATTGCGACGTGACGCATGTCTGCGGGGCTCAGCCCCGCGCACGCCGCCCACGTCATGCACGCCTCTCCCCACGATGCCGCGTTCGACGCGTGCCGTTCGGGGAGGACGTGGTGGATGCAGAAGAAGATGCAGCGTGACCCAGGCCGCGCGTGCCCGTGCACTGTTTTGGGCCTGGCCCAACAGCGCTCGGCACCGTGTATGGCCCAGGCCCGGGGGCTCCTGTCGGTGTACTAAAATAGGGGTACCTTAGTACCCCGAACTTGTGCACGGGCAGTCGTAGCACCCCGCGGCAAGGCTTGCCAAGTGATCGCCAAAACTCTCCATGGTCCCTTTTTGGGCCATCCAAGAACAAAGTATTCGAGCCAAGGCCCCGGCAGGAGGAGCTTGCCGGGAAGGCCACCCGAAGAGAGCAAGGCCCCGGCAAGAGGAGCTTGCCGGGACGGCTGCTCGAAGCACAAGGCCCCGGCAAGAGGAGCTTGCCGGGAAGGCCGACCAGGGCACGACAAGAGACTTGCTGCGACGCGCCACGCGTCCCGGCAAGGAGCGGTGAGCAACAAGCTCCCGGGCGCGACAAGGCATCAACCGCAGCAAGGCGCTTGCCGCGGCAAGTCACCACCCCGCGCCTGCGTTCCAGCTCATCCCCCACGCGTCGCTCTGGGGCCATTCCAGGCGTACGTGGCGAGAGGCTGCGCAGCCAGGGGCATGCGGTGGCGAAGCAACGCTGACAGGGTAGCCGTCGTGGCAAACGGTGGTGCCCCTAACGGTCCCTTTTCTGCACTGTTTGGGCGACCCAGACGGGCATTTAATGCCCTTGTCCCCTGCCGTCAGAATTAGGTATGATAGCACTGTGCAAATAGTTGTACCCAACACATCGTTTTCCAGTTTTACCCCCACCTACGTTGCCACCTGTGGGTAACCCCTTGCGCATATAAAAGGAGGCCCCATGCGCAACGTGAGGAGAGGGAGGAAGGAGGCCACTCGCGCTCGGTCTGATTAGTTGCCTGACTGTACTGTAGCACTCAGCGCTCCCGAACAAGAACACAATACAAACCACAAAGCAGCAGTAGGGTTTTACGCATCCGTGCAGCCCGAAGCTGGGTAAACCCCTTGTGTGCATCACCTCGATCCGCTCTTCGCGCGACCTCTGCCCCCCGCCGAACCAGAAAGGGGCTCGGTCCCCATAGGTGTTCGTGGAGGCAGATTTCCCCCGACACTGTTGATGCCATGGATGAAGAAGAGCTCTTTGCAGGCCCAGAAGGTGTGCTCTTGGCAGGTAGTGGTGATTGTGCCTGCTTTATTGTATCACGGTTGGAGGTGGCAGCTGACGGAGGTGCCGGTGTAGCAGAACGTGTGGAAGTAGATGATGCACGTGGTGTCCATGATGAAGGTCGACCTGCAGAAAAGTTAGTTCGCGCCAATGCCTGTCGATCCTGCACTTCACGTTCAGCTTTACAAGCAAGATGGAATAAACGAGTGATATTATTATAATCCTTATAGTCTAGAATGGTCTGAATCTCTCTATTTAATCCACACAGAAAACGTGCAAGCATAGCTTCATTCTCCTCAACAATACCACATCTAATCAAGCCAGTTTGTAATTCCTGATAATATTCTTCTACAGAATTTTTTCCTTGTCTTAAGCGCTGCAATTTTTGAAGTAATTCACGTTGATAATATGGCGGAACCCAACGAGTACGCATAGCAGTTTTCAAAGCAGCCCAAGTAGTTGGAACAGGATATAATCGACAATGTTCAGACCACCAAACACATGCAAAGCTAGTGAAAGCACAAACAGCAGCAGGAACACGTCTCTCCTCAGGATATTGTAAACATGTAAATCGTTGTTCAGTTTCTAACTCCCAAGTAAGATATATATCAGGAACATATCTACCCTCAAATGGTGGGATATTCAATTTCAGTTTAGGGAGATGGTCATGATCTCGTACCTGAGGGGGAGCCCTAACGTTGCCATTATTTGCATGTGGACGACCTCGTGGTTGTGGTGCTGGTGGTTGCACGTAGTTCTGATTTTGATCAACCTCATCCTCGTAATATCCCACATAATCATCCTCCTCCGCATCAGCACCAGGAGCCACAGAAGTATCAACAGCAGCACCAACAGGTTGGCCAAGCGCAAGACGAACAGGGGTCGCTCGGCGGAGGGCTGTTTCGCGATGTGGAGGTAGTCGTTGTTGTTGTTGTTGTAGAGGTGCGTTAGGTGCAGCCGATGGTGGAAGACGCGTGAGCAATTCATTAAACTTGTTATTGAGCTTTGTTTCGAACGTCTTCTCCATGCCATCTATCTTCTCCATGGCCTCTTCAAATCTGTTTAGCACATCTTGCACCTGTCCACTCATCATTTGCTGAAACTTATCATGAAGCTCCTTGTTCGTCAAGTTCTCCCGGTCAGTCTCGCCGGCTTGTGATCCTGGCATGGTTAGCAGCAATAGAAACACACAAGAATATGATCCTACAGACTACTAACAAGTGGTGGTGGTGGCGGGTGTCACAAATCCGTCAAGCAAATCTCAAATTCTTACCAGTTCTTACCCAACAGTAGGCGGTGATCGGCAATCGTTGTAGTCAAAACTCTCAAAAGCTTGGATAGAGCGATTGCCAGGGAAAGTCAAACGCACGACGTAGATGTATGTGGAGCTCGGAAGGCTTATAGTATGGTAGCAAAAAGGGTCAGCAATAATCAATTCAGAGATGCAAAGTTGAATAAACGCTCAACGACGGTACTGTGGTGGTCCTACGCTAGACCGTGCTAGAGACGCGAGCCTAGAACACTAACAAAATCACGGCGCTGCATGTAAACAAGGGAAAAGCACACTCTGGAAAAAAAATCGCCCTGTTTTTTTTTGCGCTCTTTTTTTGCGCTCCTCTTTTTTTTGCGAAAAATCACTATAATGGCGAGTGTCTCAAAACTCTTCCCAGGTCAAACTGACAGGATAGACACGAATTTTTTGCGAATTTTTTTTGACTGCCCGGACCCAAAAACTAGAAACGGCTCAAAAAAACTTTCAATAACAGCGACTGTCTCAAAAGGCTAAGAAACACCTAAAAATAGGATAGCCAGAATTTTTTTTGTCAAGTGCATTTTTGGAAAATTTTGGGCCTAAACGGAGGGTGGTTTTGGAAAAAAAAATTGGAAACCAATCTCTTCTACGGACGGCAAAAGATTGATGGAATCCCAAACCTACTCAAACAAGGAAACACGAATCTGGCAACAGATGGATCTCGAAAGCAAATCTAATATGAGATGGACTCGAAGTGATGGTGGTATATGGATACGGATCGGTGGTCGTATATGAACTCGGAGCGGTGGTGGTATATGGATACGGATCGGTGGTGGTATATGGACTCGGAGCGGTGGCGGATAAGCGGTGGTGGAAGATGGCAGGGACAATGATGATGGTGCGGCGGCGGCGTGACTAATATGACCAGAACTCGAAATTCTAAAAGACTAGACGCTAAGACCAGCAACTTGACACGACGATGCAACCACAAATTCAACAAAGCAAATACAGAAAAGATTATGCAAAGGCTCAGATTGGTTCGGATAGGATGAACTAACCCTAATTTTTTTTGGCTTTTTCGTGGACTATAGGTATGAAGAACAGACTCGATCTAAACTACGAAAAACTGTAAAATCTCACCGAGCAACCTGAAAATCTGATACCACTTGATAGAGGCAAAGGTGTCCCGATGTTTCGATGAGATGGTGGTTATCGTTTCTGTGGGAGTCGACCTTGACGATCCGACTACGAACGTGCGAGACGTCGCGCCTTAGCAACCGCTAAACCAACTTTCGAGGATTATTGACCACGCCGGAGCACGATCAACCTGACCACGAGGGCATGTTTCCTGCGAGCAAACGAAGAACAAGCAAGAAACTAAGATTGCAATCCGGATATTGTGAATAAAAGAGGAAAGCTTTATTAACGAAGGTGGGGTTCTGTGACGCCTTTGTCTGGTCGTTGAACACAAACGAAGTACGCGAAGTTGCAGCTATGGCGAACTTTTAATCTAAACAAAACCCAAAGTCTAAACGACGCCCTAAGGGCTGTATATATGGAGGAAGAGGAGGGAATTTCGTGGCCCTTGATGGTGGGGTCCGAAAGCAACCCTATCTCTTGTTTCCCCACACATACGGACTCTAAAAATAGCCTATACTTAAGTATTTCGAAATTACATGGGCCTGGCCCAATAATAAGGTCACGCAGCACCTAAAATAGCCTATGGACGAATATTATGAAGTGGCATCTTGTATATTTCGTCCAAGGCTTCATGCACTCTTTATGGTGGCTTCAAAGTCCTGAAATCATCACTTGTAACTCCGTTCTTGATCCCTTTGCGCATGACATCAACTCCATGTGTGTTCTTGCTCCAATGTTCATCCTTTTCCAAGCTAGGCCCTTCATTTGTAAGCAAAACAAATGTATCCAATTTAGGCAGCATCATGTTCTCATGAACATTAGAAGCATTACCAAGAAACGAAAGTACCTGGTAATTTATTTGGCGTGCGCGAGCTCTAGTAATTGGTCCAGTACATGTAACAGTAGGGGCTGTGGGTGTAACAATGGTATTGATGTCCTCATCAAGTTATCTGCAACGGGGTTCTCAGCTCCCTTTCTATCAATAATATGCTAATCAAATTCTTGTAGCAAGAGAACCCATCTAATAAGTCTAGGTTTAGCATCTTTCTTTTCCATAAGGTATTTAATAGTAGCATGATCAGTGTGACAATTACTTTAGAATCAACAATATAATGTCTAAACTTATCACAAGCAAGTATATCTGCTAAAAATTCTTTTTCAGTAGTAGCATAATTTCTCTGGGCACTGTCTAGAGTTTTACTAGCATATTGGATAGCATTTAATTTCTTATCAACTCTTTGTCCTAAAACAGCACCTGCAACATAAGCACTAGCATCACACATAATTTCAAAGGGTAAATTCCAATCAGGTGGCTAAATAATAGGTGCAGAAATCAAGGCTTTCTTAAGTATTTAAAATGCTTCTACACAATCATCATCAAAGATAGAAGGAACATCTTTTTTTAAGAGATTAGTCAGAGGCCTAGAAATTTTTGAGAAGTCTTTAATGAACCTCCTATAAAAACTGGCATTACCAAGGAAACTTCTTATACCTTTAATGTCCTTAGGACACGACATCTTTTCAATAGCATCAACTTTAGCTTTATCAACTTTAATACATCTTTCAGAAATTTTATGCCCAAAGACAATACCTTCATTAACCATAAAGTGGCACTTCTCCCAATTCAAGACAAGATTAGTTTCTTCACATCTCTGCAAAACTCGATCAAGGTTGCTTAAGCAATCATCAAAAGAAGTTCCATACATGAAGAAATCATCCATGAAAACCTCAAGAATCTTTTCACAAAAGTCAGAGAATGTAGCAGTCATACATCTTCGAAAGGTAGCAGGTGCATTACATAAACCAAAAGGCATACGTCTCCAGGCAAAGGTACCGAAAGGGCAAGTAAAAGTGGTCTTTTCTTGATCCTCTTTTGACACAGGTATTTGAGAGAAACCAGAATAACCATATAGGAAGCAAAAATGTGTATGTTTGGATAATCTTTCTAGCATTTGGTCAATAAAAGGTGAAGGGCAATGATCCTTTTTAGTGGCTTTATTTAGTTTGCAGAAATCAATTACCATTCTATAACCTGTAACAATTCTTTGTGGGATCAATTCATCTTTATCATTAGGAACTACAGTAATACCTCCCTTCTTAGGGACACGATGGACAGGACTTACCCACTGACTATCAGCAACGGGATAAATTATACCTGCCTCCAGAAGCTTTAGTATTTCTTTTCTTACCACTTCTTTCATCTTAGGATTTAACCGCCGTTGGTGATCAACAACCGGTTTAGCGTCTTTCTCCAATTTTATTTTGTGCTGGCATAGAGTGGGACTAATGCCCTTAAGATCATCAAGAGTATACCCAATAGCAGGACGGTGCTTCTTCAGAGTTTTCAATAATTTCTTTTCTTCTTGCTCTGAAAGGTTAGCACTAATAATAACAGGATATATCTTCTTTTCATCAAGATAAGAATATTTAAGAGTATCAGGTAATGGTTTAAGCTCAAACACGGGATCACCCTTGGTGGAGGAGGATCCCCTAGAATTTCAACAGGCAAGTTGTGTTTCAAGATAGGTCCTTTTTTAAAGAATACTTCAATCTATTTCCCTTCTTTCATTCATAAACATATCATTTTCATAGTCTAGCAAATATTGCTCTAAAGGATCATTAGGAGGCACGGCAATAGAAGCAAGACCAATAATTACATCTTTACTAGGCAATTCTTTATCATGGGGTTATCCATGAAATTTAGCAAAATTAAACTCATGAGACATATCCCCTAAACCAACAGTAACAATATCCTTTTCGCAATCTATCTTAGCATTAACAGTATACAAGAAGGGCCTACCAAATATAATGGGACAAAAGTGATCTTGTGGGGAGCCAAGAACAAGAAAATCAGTAGGATATTTAACTTTCTCACACAAGACTTCAACATCTCTAACAATCCCAACTGGTGAAATAGTATCTCTACTGGCCAGCTTAATTGTAACATAAATTTCTTCTATCTTAGCAGGTGCAATATCATTCATAATTTCTTTGTATAAGGAATGAGGTATTGCACTTTCACTAGCACCCATATCATATAAGCCATGATAACAATGATCTCCTATTTTAACAGAAATAACAGGCATGCCAACAACGGGTCTATGTTTACCCTTAGTATTGTGTCTAGCAATTCTAGCAGCTTCGTTACAAAAATAAATAACATGCCCATCAATATTATCGGCTAAAAGGTCTTTAACCATAGCAATACTAGGTTCAACTTTAATTTGCTCAGGGGTGTAGGTGTTCTAGTATTACTCTTACGAACCACAGTTGAAGCTTTAGCATGATCCTTTATTCTAACAGGGAAAGGTGGTTTCTCAATATAAGCGGTAGGAACAATAGGATCAACATTATAAGTGATAGTCTTCAAATTTAATAGGTTCAACTACTTTTACTTCAATTGGAGGATTATATCTAAACCACTTCTCCTTAGGTAGATCAACATGAGTAGCAAAGGATTCACAAAAAGAAGCTACTATCTCGGAGTCAAGTCCATATTTAGTGCTACATTCACGGAAATCATCGGTATCCATAAAAGATTTAACACAATAAAACTTAGGTGTTATACCTGACTCCTTACCTTCGTCGAGATCCCAATCTTTAGAGTTGCGTTTAATTCTTTCCAACAAATCCCATCTGAATTCAATAGTCTTCATCATAAAAGAACCAGTACAAGAAGTATCGAGCATGGAGCGATTATTGAGAGAAAGCCGATCATAAATTTTTTGAATAATAATTTCTCTTGAGAGCTCATGATTGGGGCATGAATATAACATTGAGCTCTCAAGAGAAATTATTGATAACATGCCCCAATCATGGTTTAGCCTATGTGATGATATGGGATCATGGAACTACAAGCTTGAGCGATGCTTTCTCCTTCACGAGGCCAAAAATTATATATATATATATATATATATATATATATATATATATATATATATATATATATATATATATACACATATATATATATATATATATAATTACGATCACGATGAACAAGATGCATAGGATAAAACTTCTGAGGAAATTCCAGTTTCAATCATTTGTAGTTCCATGATCCCATATAATCACATAGCCTTAACCATGTCAATGCCTTTCCCTTCAAAGATAAAGGTAAGACCTTCTTCTTGATAACATCCTCGGGCATACCTGCAAGCTTAAATAATCCACAAACTTCATCCACATAGATTAGGTGCAAATCGGGATGCAATGTTCCATCTCCTGTAAAAGGATTAGCTAGCAGTTTCTGTATCATACCCAAAAGAATTTGAAAGTAGACATTTTTAGTAGATTCAGTAGGTTGAGGAGCAACTCTTTGCTCTACTGGTCGGGGTGAAGATACACCTGTGAAGCCCCCGATTCAATCATACACTAATCATGCATGCAACGTGTACGATCAAGATCAGGGGCTCATGGGAAGATATCACAACACAACTCTAAAACATAAATAAATCATACAAGCATCATAATACAAGCCAGGCGCCTCGAGGGCTCGAATACAAGTGCTCGATCATAGACGAGTCAGCGGAAGCAACAATATCTGAGTACAGACATAAGTTAAACAAGTTGCCTTAAGAAGGCTAGCACAAACTGAGATACAGATCGAAAGAGGCGCAAGCCTCCTACCTGGGATCCTCCTAAACTCGACGTCAGTGGGCTGCACGTAGTAGTAGGCACCTCCGGTGTAGTAAGAGTCGTCGTCGATGGTGGCGTCTAGCTCCTGCGCTCCGGCATCTGGTTGCGACAACCAGGTAGAAGGGAAAGAGGAAAAGAGGGAGAAAAGCAACCGTGAGTACTCATCCAAAGTACTCGCAAGCAAGGAGCTACACTACATATGCATGGGTATATGTGTAAAGGGACATATCAGTGGACTGAACTGCAGAATGCCAGAATAAGAGGGGGAAAACTAATCCTGTTGAAGACTATGCTTCTGGCAGCCTTCGTCTTGCAGCATGTAGAAGAGAGTAGACTGAAGTCCTCCAAGTAGCATCGCATAGCATAATCCTACCCGGCGATCCCCTCCTCGTCGCCCTGTTAGAGAGCGATCACCGGGTTGTATCTGGCACTTGGAAGGGTGTATTTTATTAAGTATCTGGTTCTAGTTGTCATAAGGTCAAGGTACAACTCCAAGTCATCCTGTTACCGAAGATCACGGCTATTCGAATAGATTAACTTCCCTGTAGGGGTGCACCACATAACCCAACACGCTCGATCCCATTTGGCCGGACACACTTTTCGGGCTCATGCCCGGCCGCGGAAGATCAACACATCGCAGCCCTACCTAGGCACAACAGAGAGGTCAGCACGTCGGTCTAAATCCTATGGTGTAGGGCTCTGGGCCCATCACCCATTGCACACCTGCACGTTGAGAGGGCGGCCGAAAGCAGAACTAGCCCCCTTAATACAAGAGCAGGCTTACGTTCCAATCCGGCGCGCGCCGCTCAGTCGCTGACGTCACGAAGTGCTTCGGCTGATACCACGACGTCGAGTGCCCATAACTGTTCCCACGTAGTTGGTTAGTGCGTATAGGCCAGTAGCTAGACTCAGATCAAATACCAAGATCTCATTAAGCTGTTAAGTATCCGCGAACGCCGACCAGGGCCAGGCCCACCTCTCTCCTAGGTGGTCTCAACCTGCCCTGTCGCTCCGCCCCAAAGTAACAGTCGGGGGCCGTCGGGAACCCAGGCCCACCACTACCTGGGTGGAACTACCTGCCCCTTCAGCCCCCATCTCCGACTAGTATCACAGGTAATGTAACAGTGTAAAGTATATAGTATATGCCCGTGATCACCTCCCGAAGTGATCACGGCCCAGTAGTATAGCATGGCAGACGGACAAGAGTGTAGGGCCATTGATGGAACACTAGCATCCTATACTAAGCAGTAGGATAGCAGGTAAAGGTAACAACAGTAGTAGCAAGGACATGCTATGCAGTAGTATAGGATTAACTGAAAGCTGTAACATGCTGCACTACTCTAATGCAAGCAGTATAGAGAAGAATAGGCGATATCTAGTGATCAAGGGGGGGGGGGCTTGCCTGGTTGCTCTGGCAAAAAGGAGGGGTCGTCAGTGACGTAGTCGACCACAGGGGCATCAGCATCGTCACGGGGTCTACCGAAGAGAAGAGGGGGGAGAACAATAAATACATAGCAAGCAAGTGCATAATAGGACAACAGGCAGAGCTAGATGTGTTCTAACGCGGTATGAGGTGATACCGGTGAAGGGGGGAAACATCCGGAAAAATATCCCGATGTTTCGCGTTTTCGGACAGATGAATCGGAGGGGAAAAGTTGCGTGTTTGCTATGCTAGGGATCTGTGGCGGATGAACGGGATGCGTATCCGGATTCGTATCGTCGTTCTGAGAAACTTTCATGTACAAAGTATTTTCATCCGAGTTACGGTTTATTTTATATGATTTTCTAAAGTTTTTTCATTTTTCGAAATTATTATTAATTATTTAATTTCGAATTTAATTGAACAAATGCTAAGTGTACACAGGAATTCCTACCCAATGTGTAAGATAAGTGGGTCAGTGTATGGAGTTGACCCGGTCATCATTGACTGGTCAAAGTGAATAGTATAGGGGTCCCACATATTAGTGTTTTAATAATTTCTAAAGGATTTATCAAATCTAATTAGGTGGGACCCATTTGTCATTTTCTAATAGACTAGATTAGCTCTAAACTAAAGCTAAGCTAAGCGTAGCCTAATTACACAAGGGCCGTCCATTAGTGGACACAGCCCAGCCGACCACACACGGCCATGTGCAGGGGCCTTGGCGGCCATGGCCAACAGCGGAGCAACGGCAACTACGCAGCGGCAGCAGCCGTAGTTAGCAGCAGTATGCAGCGGCATCATCATTAGCTAGTAGCAGCACCGCAGCCGCAAAGCAGTTGCGTAGCAAGCAACATCGGCAAGAAGCAGCAGCAGTACGCAGCAGCAAGCGCCAGCAACAGCGGTGGCTGTGGGCACGCACGGGCAAGGGCGGTTACAAGGGAGCGGCCGCATGCAAGGGCAGCAGAAGCAGCAGGTGCGCAACGGAGCAGGGGAGCACGCGAAACGCCGGCTGACGGCGGGCACGACGGTCGCACGTGCGGGTGACCGGGGCGGGCGAGCACGGCCGTCCGCACGCGGGGCGCGGTGCAAGGCTTGGCCGGGGCTAGGTAGGCGCGTGGCGCGTAGTTGGGGACGCACACGAGGCGGCCCGGGAGTGAGCAGAACAAGGCAGGGAGCGGGCGAGCGCGTGCTCAGGAGCGAACTTCGGCCACGACAACAGAAGTGTGGGGTGGCGGTGTACAACCTAGAAACAAAAGGGGAACATGGGGGTTCGACGGAGGGCTCACCGCAGCGGCCGATGGTGAGCTCGGGGAGGCCGAGGAGGCGTCGGGGTAGCAGGCCAGTGGCGAGTGGCGATGATAGTAGAGGAAGAAGATGGTTGATTCGCCCGCGCTCGGGCGGCTCCGGACGCTTTGCTCCTCGGAGGCTAAGTGGTCGACGTAGATGAGGCAGAAGGACACGCTCTTAGGCGCCGGAGAGCTCCAGGGGCGCGAGGGCGACGGCGACCATGGCGATGACGGCGTCGTTCGGGCACTGCGGGGAAGAGAACGGCACGAGGGGGGAAGAGTGGGGGGGGGGGGGTTAGGGTTCGTCAACCGGGTCGGGGGTGGCCTTATCCTTCCCAGGGAGTCACTAGATGATCGACACGGCGGCAGCACAGGCCATGGCGGGCGTGGATGCACGCCACGCACATGCTACAACATCTACTGTATGTGAGGTCAGGGAAAGTATGTGGATGGGCTGGCCCATACTACTATAGCACTAGGGCCCAAGATCATAGTAGATCCACTCTTTTTTCTTTTTCTTTCCTGCTTTTCATTTACTGCTCGGTTTTGCATTTATTTCTAGCACCATATGAATTTTGTTCAACAATAAAGTTGTCACGTAAGTACTTGTCATTATTTTGGAGATGCACAGATAGTTTCAAGTCAATTGGAAAAGCATAAACATTTGTTTACTTTGAAACGGTTATTTCTATTGTTTTTGGACCACTTTATATTTTTCTAGGAATTGCGAAGTGAGTCAAATGATGCTGGTTCAGATTTAAAAATGATCAAGGGAATTTTTAGAGCAATGCAAACATTTTAGTTTTACTGTTTGAAGAAAATATTTATTTGACTTGCAATTTAAATTTGATTTTGACTTTGATTTTCCTCGAGTGGCAATTTGGCTTAGTTAAACTTGATGACATGGCACCATTAGTGTGAGGTCACGGTAGCATGATTCTCGGGGTGTTACAAGTCTCCTCCACTACAAGAAATCTCATCCCCAGATTTAAGAGGTATGGTAAGGGGAAAGTTCTGGTTACGAAATTCTAATGGGTCTTCTCGGTCTTGGTTGTCCTTCCTGAAAAGTTGATCACTTCCATTGATGTCTTCAACTTTCTCCTTCAGGGCATCGTGATGAAGTCAGCATCCTTTCTTCAGGGACTCCCTCGTGCTTACGAACGAATAAAGGGGGTATTCCGGGAGAACGGACCTCTTGTGGGTGGACTATCTGGTCAATAACATCGGGGAAGGTGGCGGAAAGTAACTCTCGAATTGAAACTTAAGAAAATATCAAGAGCAAAGTAAGGAGGTACAATAAGGAGTTTCAAGCAGATAGGCAATCGTTAAATGCCTGAACGTAGTGTGAAGGGGTTTAGAGCAACGGGAATAAGTATTGTGTCTGATACCAGAATTGATGATCTCTCGGCAGGTGGCTCGTGAATTACATACGAGGCCACGCGTGAGGAATAGCTTTAGAAATCGGGGGTGAACAGAAGAGTCAGGTTTCGATCCTGCGACCTGTGGGTTATGGGCCCACCATGTGGGTTAAAAGTAGGAAGGGCGGTGACATCTTGCACGATCATGTAAGCAAGGCATGTCAGAGGATATCATGTCAGTTATGTCGGCAACGACATCGGTACCAAGGGCGAGGGATGGTGAAATCCATTTTCCTGCTCATTGAACAAGGCGGACCAATAGGCAAAGTTCTCGTCCATCGGGGGTTACCGGAATGTCATCAATAATAGTAACAAGGTCTTACTGACATAGTTGTACATCGAGGTGTTTGCACAAGCAGGGAATTATTACTGCTTATATCATATAGATCATAGAAAGGGTTTAAACAAACCAATGGAAAGGGAAAAGTGTCTATCAGATTTAATCAAAACAATGGAAAGAAAAAGGTGTTTAAACACATATTTCAGGGGTATATCCTTCCCAAGGACAAGCAGAGCATGATATCCAAGACAGGATATAACGTAGAAAATCATTTAGGTTAGGGGAGAGGAAGTTCATGACATTACCCAAACAACGGTGTTTGAATAATTGATAAAGGAAATTTAGCATGGTGCTTCAAATGTTCTTATCGATGATCAGAGTATCACACACATGCTTCGAGATAGCATTGACATGGTCATCAAGTAAGGGTCACAATTTGGATGCACAAAGGATCCATCAGGATAAACTTATTAAACAAGGCATTCAATTTCCCCATGGAAAAATGATTAACCTTGTTAAAAAGGAAACTATAACACTAGGTCCTCCGGTCAGGTGTGCATGACATCACCTTACCGGGTCATATGAGGATCAATGTTATACTCTTGAAAATATGTTCCAACCATCATATCTGTCCGAGATTCGGATCTGATTGGTGTCAAGATAACTCAGACACGGGATTCCTGAAAAGAAAAAGCTGCAACACAAATTGACGAGATGACATTGTAAGATTCTCGGGAAATGGACTATGGAAGCAAGTTCCAAAACAAGAGTTCATTAGTAAACCAACAAGAGGATGAGGAGGTGGCTGATGGAATCAGCGAAAATTCATCGAGATTAACAAAAGATGGATTTCCACAACTATGTGAACAAGGAGATAACATTTGCCAGATCGAACAGTACAATATAATGATGTATGTTCGAGGAAAACATACACAATTAAACATGGGTTGCACCCGAAATATGGGCTGGGTTGCACGACCAACATCAGAATGGCGATTTAGCAACCAGCACACCAAATTGGAATTATTGTCCATTAACTTCGAAGCAATAGGGTTGCTAGAGATATTAAATTTGCACAACAGAGTTCACTCAACACGGGGACCAAGAAAAGGATGGTGATGGTGAGAAGCATCACTGTATCACAAATTCTTAAGAGGTGGTGTAGTTCTCACAACATTGATGACATAAGAGATGGTAATGTTCCGAGTAAAGAAGAACGATTGCTGGATGGCAGGGAACTCAAGGTATAACACAAAACATGAACAAGTTTGTGTTGGAGGGAAGACAATAAAGTGGCCGATGATAACACAACTCATCGAGGGCAAGGATGTACTCCTCATCGTGAATTCGATTGATATCCTGGAAGAGCTCAGAATGTTGATGGTGACCATGACAAATTTTGTCGAGAGGCTCCACGAAGAAGCCATTGAACAACGGCTACATCAAGCAACGGGACTAATGCAGAGAAAGATTATTGGAACCACGGATACGAGACCAACTCGGAATCAAGCTTGCTGTTCGAGGTGAAACGATAAGACAAGGAAGATCAACGTAAGCTTAGCTCATCGCCAAAAGTGGTGCTCTGGAAATAAGGACCAGGTAGCACAGTTAAAATCCGCATGATACTGATATAGCCGATCAGGCTAGAAATGACGTGATCGAGTACAAACTCGTAAGTAAAGAAGATTAATAATAGTTGTTTAATCATGATGCAGACTCGATTCAGTTACCAATGTCCTTGAGTGTTTAATAACTCAGGGCCCGTGAAAAATTGGAATCGGTGAGAATGTAGCACTTGATGGAGAACTCATAAGAAGTTATGCAGTTCCATGATAATCTCGAGATACCAAGGGGGTAATACTCGATGATAGATCAAAGTATAGGTTGGACTAGGGTAATGCTCTACAGAAGACAAGTGCTTAAACTTGCACGAGAAATGGTATTTAAAGGAGAACATGGTCGGAATCCACGATCATAAAGGATCGAACCACAGATACAAGATGAACTTATAAAAAGGGGGTAATTATTTTTACGAGCAGCTTCCATGATAAGTTATGCATCATGTCCATGGGCATGAACGCAAGGTTCAAGGTCGACTCCCACTTCTTCAATGTATAACCTTCCATTCACTTCTTGCTTTGATAAAGACATTAGTGTTGAAAGTTTTACCTGGTGAAATACCAGATGAGTATGACTCGTGAAAACTTCCGAGTTCACACATATAAAGGAAGGCATAGGTTCAACCCGTCAGGGTATCGTGGAAACATATACCACAAGCTTCAATAGTAAATACCACCAGCTCGAAAGCAAAGCATGGTTGGCCAAGCAGATGATACAATTTACCAAGGGCATTATGTATTAGGTAAAGAACTCACAAGAATTTTGGTTGTGAAGGACATTGTCGGATAATAACCCGGCAATGGGTATGGCGGTCCACAACGGGGCTGATGTGAGTATCAGTACTCAATCAAAGGAAGAAGGAATGCCAAGGCATTGGATTATAGAAACAACTTACTAATTCAAAGCTTAATGCAAAGAAATTTTATGATTTCCAAATCAAGGGATCAGAAGCAATCGTTCTGATAAAAAATGAATAAGTTCAATAGACTTGGAAGCACAAACAATCAAGGCATTGATTGGTCAAGAACCATCTCATATCCAAATGACGTCTGAGCCAGAAGGATGAATCCTAGGATTCGACTCAGAATGCGAGCATCCTCAACATATTGAATCAACGGACTTAAAATGATAAAGACAAGGGAGGCCAATAAGATTACGAAACTTATGGGATTAACCATAATGCAAGCAAGCGAGAATTTCAAGAACAATAGGCCGCTCGGGATTTTCGGAAGATTGAGTGATATTTTGAAGTCTTTCGCGAAACACATGAACAACGGGGAATGAGCGCATACTCGATAAGTGCGGGGGTATTCAGGTGACAAAGAACAGCAAGGCAGTAAGCTCAAAGGATTCTCGGAACAATAGAGAGAATTTCAAGGTATCTTGTAATAACAAGATCAACTGGGAAACATTGTATGAACGGAGAGTATACGTGCTTATCCATAGGGGTTTATCGATGGAAGGGCATTGCGTAAGTGACCATAAAGTTTCGAGAGAACATCGGAGAGTATCTTCGGATCCTTATGGTGTAGCAGACGATCATCTATAACAAGGGGCTCTCCGAGAGAAAGTTGTTATGAGAACCTAGAGTTAGATTTAGTAAAATCATTTAACCCGAATAGAAGAGATATCAGAGTCCCAGAGCATAGATCGAGGAATAAAAGATCCTAATAACACCCGATGGCGATGTGGGCCCAGGGGCCGCGCAGCCAAGTTAGTAAAACAATTTTCATCGACTAGACTCAACTTCGGCCAAGGAGTGTGGAAGGGAGATTCCTACAGGCAGTCGGCTCTGATACCAACTTGTGATGCCCCCGATTCAATCGTACACTAATCATGCACGCAACGTGTATGATCAAGATCAAGGACTCACGGGAAGATATCACAACACAACTCTAAAACATAAATAAGTCATACAAGCATCATAATACAAGCCAGGGGCCTCGAGGGCTCGAATACAAGTGCTCGATCATAGACGAGTCAGCGGACGCAACAATATCTGAGTACAGACATAAGTTAAACAAGTTGCCTTAAGAAGGCTAGCACAAACTGAGATACAGATCGAAAGAGGCGCAGGCCTCCTACCTGGGATCCTCCTAAACTACTCTTGGTCGACGTCAGTGGGCTGCACGTAGTAGTAGACACCTCCGGTGTAGTAGGAGTCGTCGTCGATGGTGGCGTCTAGCTCCTGGGCTCCGGCATCTGGTTGCGACAACCAGGTAGAAGGAAAGGGGAAAAGAGGGAGAAAAGCAACCGTGTGTACTCATCCAAAGTACTCGCAAGCAAGGAGCTACACTACATATGCATGGGTATATGTGTAAAGGGCCATATCAATGGACTGAACTGCAGAATGCCAGAATAAGAGGGGGAATACTAATCCTGTCGAAGACTACGCTTCTGGCAGCCTTCGTCTTGCAGCATGTATAAGAGAGTAGACTGAAGTCCTCCAAGTAGCATCGCATAGCATAATCCTACCCGGCATCCCCTCCTCGTCGCCCTGTTAGAGAGCGATCACCGGGTTGTATCTGGCACTTGGAAGGGTGTGTTTTATTAAGTATCCGGTTCTAGTTGTCATAAGATCAAGGTACAACTCCAAGTCTTCCTGTTACCGAAGATCACGGCTATTCGAATAGATTAACTTCCCTGCAGGGGTGCACCACATAACCCATCACGCTCGATCCCATTTTGCCGGACACACTTTTCGGGGTCATGCTCGGTCGCGGAAGATCAACACGTCGTAGCCCTACCTAGGCACAACAGAGAGGTCAGCACGCCGGTCTAAATCCTATGGCGCAGGTGTCTGGGCCCATCGCCCATTGCACACCTGCACGTTGCGAGGGCGGCCGGAAGCAGAACTAGCCCCCTCAATACAAGAGCAGGCTTACGCTCCAATCCGGCGTGTGCCGCTCAGTCGATGACGTCACGAAGTGCTTCGGCTGACACCACGAGGTCGAGTGCCCATAATTGTTCCCGCGTAGTTGGTTAGTGCGTATAGGCCAGTAGGCAGACTCAGATCAAATGCCAAGATCTCGTTAAGCGTGTTAAGTATCCGCGAACGCCGACTAGGGCCAGGCCCACCTCTCTCCTAGGTGGTCTCAACCTGCCCTGTTGCTCCACAATAAAGTAACAGTCGGGGGCCGTCGGGAACCCAGACCCACCACTACCTGGGTGGAACCACCTGCCCCTTCAGCCCCCATCTCTGAACAGTATCACAGGTAATGCAACAGTGGAAAGTATATAGTATATGCCCGTGATCACCTCCCGAAGTGATCACGGCCCAGTAGTATAGCATGGCAGACGGACAAGAGTGTAGGGCCATTGATGGAACACTAGAATCCTATACTAAGCAGTAGGATAGCAGGTAAAGGTAACAATAGTAGTAGCAAGGACAGGCTATGCAGCAGTATAGGATTAACTGAAAGCAGTAACATGCTACACTACTCTAATGCAAGCAGTATAGATAAGAATAGGCGATATCGGGTGATCAAGGGGGGGGGGCTTGCCTGGTTGCTCTGGCAAGAAGGATGGGTCGTCAGTGACGTAGTCGACCACAGGGGCATCAGCATCGTCACGGGGTCTACCGAAGATAAGAGGGGGGAGAACAGTAAATACATAGCAAGCAAGTGCATAACAGGACAACAGGCAGAGCTAGACGTGTTCTAACGCGATATGAGGTGATACCGGTGAAGGGGGAAAACATCCGGAAAAATATCCCCGATGTTTCGCGTTTTTGGACAAATGAATTGGAGGGGAAAAGTTGCGTGTTTGCTATGCTAGGGATGTGTGGCGGACGAACCGGATGCGTATCCGGATTCGTCTCGTCGTTCTGAGCAACTTTCATGTACAAAGTATTTTCATCCGAATTACGGTTTATTTTATATGATTTTCTGAAGTTTTATTCATTTTTCGAAATTATTATTAATTATTTAATTTCGAATTTAATTGAACAAATGCTAAGTGTAAACAGGAATTCCTACCCAATGTGTAAGACAAGTGGGTCAGTGTATGGAGTTGACCCGGCCATCATTGACCGGTCAAAGTGAATAGTACAGGGGTCCCACATGTTAGTGTTTTAATAATTTCTAAAGGATTTATCAAATCTAATTAGGTGGGACCCATTTTTCATTTTCTAATAGAGTAGATTAGCTCCAAACTAAAGCTAAGCTAAGCGTAGCCTAATTACACAAGTGCCGGCCATTTGTGGACACAGCCCAGCCGGCCACACACGGCCATGTGCAGGGGCCTTGGCGGCCATGGCCAAGAGCGGAGCAACAGCAACTACGCAGCGGCAGCAACCGTAGTTAGCAGGAGTATGCAGCGGCAACATCATTAGCTAGTAGCAGCACCGCAGCCATAAAGCAGTTGCGTAGCAAGCAACAGCGGCGAGAAGCAACAGCAGTACGCAGTAGCAAGCGCCAGCAACAGCGGCGGCTGTGGGCATGCACGGGCAAGTGCAGCTACAAGGGAGCGGCCGCATGCACGGGCAGTAGAAGCAGCAGATGCACAAACGGAGCAGGGGGAGCGCGCGGAATGCCGGCTGAAGGCGGGCATGACGGTCGCATGTGCGGGCGGCGGCGGCTGGCGAGCACGGCCGTCCGCACGTGGGGCGCGGTGCAAGGCTTGGCCGGGGCTAGGCAGGCGCGTGGGCGCGTAGTTGGGGACGCGCACGAGGCGGCCCGGGAGCGAGGAGAACAAGGCAGGGAGCAGGCGAGCGCGTGCTCAGGAGCGAACTCCGGCCACGGCAACAGAAGTGTGGGGCGGCGGTGTACAACCTAGAAACGGAAGGGGAACATGGGGGTTTGACGGAGGGCTCACCGTAGCGGCCGATGGTGAGCTCGAGGAGGCCGAGGAGGCGTCGGGGTAGCAGGCCAGTGGCGAGCGGCGGCGATAGCAGAGGAAGAAGATGGTCGATTCGCCCGCACTCGGGCGGCTCCGGTCGCTTTGCTCCTCGGAGGCGAAGTGGTCGACGTAGATGACGCAGAAGGACACGCTCCTAGACGCCGGAGAGCTCAAGGGGCGCGAGGGCAACGACGACCATGGCGATGACGACGTCGCTCGGGCACTGCGGGGAAGAGAGCGGCGCGAGGGGGGACGAGTGGGGGGGGGGGCTAGGGTTCATCCACCGGGTCGGGGATAGCCTTATCCTTCCCGGGGAGTCGGTAGATGATCGACACGGCGACAGCACACGCCATGGCGGGCGTGGATGCATTCCACGCGCATGCTACAACATCTACTGTATGTGAGGTCAGGGAAAGTATGTGGATGGGCTGGCCCATACTACTATAGCACTAGGGCCCAAGATCATAGTAGATCCACTCTTTTTTTTTTCTTTCCTGCTTTTCATTTACTGCTCGGTTTTGCATTTATTTCTAGCACCATATGAATTTTGTTCAACAAGTAAGTTGTCACGTAAATAGTTGTCATTATTTTGGAGAGGCACAAATAGTTTCAAGTCAATTGGAAAAGCATAAACATTTGTTTACTTTGAAACAGTTATTTCTATTGTTTTTGGACCACTTTATATTTTTCTAGGAATTGCGAAGTGAGTCAAATGATGTTGGTTCAGATTTAAAAATGATCAAGGGAATTTTTAGAGTAATGCAAACATTTTAGTTTCATTGTTTGAAGAAAATATTTATTTGACTTGCAATTTAAATTTGATTTTGACTTTGATTTTCCTCGAGTGGCAATTTGGCTTAGTTAAACTTGATGACATGGCACCATTAGTGTGAGGTCACTGTAGCATGATTCTCTGGGTGTTACAACCCCAAACAAGCCCCTCAAAGGATTATGTTCCATAGTAACAAGTGACAGTAAATTTCAGCACACTATATAAATTTTTCCTTACCAAATTCCACCTACCAAAGGCCATTCACTCCCCGGCAATGGCGCCAGAAAAGAGTCTTGATGACCCACAAGTATAGGGCATCTATCGTAGTCCTTTCAATAAGTAAGAATGTCAAACCCAACGAGGAGCAGAAGGAAATGACAAGCAGTTTCTGTAAGGTATTCTCTGCAAGCACTGAAATTATCGGTAACAGATAGTTTTGTGATAAGGTAATTTGTAACGGGCAACAAGTAATAAAAGTAAAAAAGGTGCAGCAAGATGGCCCAATCCTTTTTGTAGCAAAGGACAAGCCTGGAAAAACTCTTATATAAAGGAAAACGCTCCCGAGGACACATGGGAATTATCGTCAAGCTAGTTTTCATCACGCTCATATGATTGTCGTTCGTTACTTTGATAATTTGATATGTGGGTGGACCAGTGCTTGGGTGCTACCCTTCCTTGGACGAGCATCCCACTTATGATTAACCCCTATTGCAAGCATCCGCAACTACAAAAGAAGTATTAAGGTAAACCTAACCATAGCATGAAACATATGGATCCAAATCAGCTCCTTACGAAGCAACGCATAAACTAGGGTTTAAGCTTCTGTCACTCTAGCTATCCGTCATCTACTTATTACTTCCCAATGCCTTCCCCTAGGCCCAAATAATGGTGAAGTTTCATGTAGTCGACATTCACAAAACACCACTAGAGGAAAGACAACATACATCTCATCAAAATATCGAACGAATACCAAATTCACATGACTACTTATAGCAAGACTTCTCCCATGTTCTCAGGAACAAACGTAACTACTCACAAATCATATTCATGTTCATAATCAGAGGGGTATTAATATGCATAAAGGATCTAAACATATGATCTTCCACCAAATAAACCAACTAGCATCAACTACAAGGTGTAATCAACACTACTAGCAACCCACAGGTACCAATCTGAGGTTTTGGGACAAAGATTGGATACAAGACATGAACTAGGGTTTGAGATGAGATGGTGCTCGTGAAGATGTTGATGGAGATTGATCCTCTTCCGATGATAGGATCGTTGGTGATGAAGATGGTGATGATTTCCCCCTCCCGGAGGGATGTTTCCCCGGCAGAACAGCTCCGCTGGAGCCCTAGATTGGTTCCGCCAAGGTTCCGCCTCGTGGCGGTAGTGTTTCATCCTGAAAGCTTCATTCTCATTTTTTCTTTGACGAAAGACTTCATATAGCATACGATGGGCACCGAAGGCCTGCCAGGGGGCCCACGAGACTGGAGGCGCGCCCCACACCCTCGGGGCTAGGGTGTGGGCCCCCTTTGGTTGATTTTTTCGCCGGTATTTTTTATATATTCCAAAACGTTCCTCCGTGAAGTTTCGGGACTTTTGGAGTTGTGTACAATAGGTCTCTAATATTTGCTCCTTTTCCAGCCCAGAATTCCAGCTGCCGGCATTCTCCCTCTTCATGCAAACCTTGTAAAATAAGAGAGAATAGGCATAAGTATTGTGACATAATGTGTAATAGCAGCCCATAATGTAATAAATATCGGTATAAAAGCATGATGCAAAATGGACGTATCAAATAGCATGGAACAATAAAAAAATTATAGATACGTTGAAGATGTATCAATCATCCCCAAGCTTAATTCCTGCTCATCCTCGAGTAGGCAAATGATAAAAACAGAATATTTGATGTGGAAAGCTACCTAACATATTTATCAATGTAATTCTCTTTATTGTGGCATGAACATTCAGATCCATAAGATTCAAAAAATAGAAGTTTAATATTGACATAAAAACAATAAAATTTCAAGCATACTAATAAAGCAATCATGTCTTCTCAAAATATCATGGCGAAAGAAAGTTATCGCTACAAAATCACATAGTCTTTCCATGGTCTAGCTTCATCACACAAAGTATTTTATCATGCACAACCCCAATGACAAGCCAAGCAATTGTTTCATACTTTTAATGTTCTTAAGCTTTTTCAACTTCCATGCAATACATGAGCGTGAGCCATGGATATAGCACTATAGGTGAAATAGAAGGTGGTTGTGAGAAGAAGACAAAAAGGGAGAAAGTCTCACATCCGCTAGGCAAATTAATGGGCTATGGAGATGCCCTTCAATTGATATCGATGCAAGTGAGTAGGGATCGCCATGCAACCGATGCACTAGAGCTATAAGTGTATGAAAGATCAAAAGAAAACTAAGGGGGTGTGCATCCGACTTGCTTGCTGATGAAGACCTGGGGCAATTTGAGGAAGCACATCATTGGAATATACAAGCCAAGTTCTATAATGAAAAGTTCCCACTAGTATATGAAAGTGATAAAATAGGTGACTCTCTATCATGAAGAACATGGTGCTATTGTTGAAGCACAAGTGTGGAAAATGATAGTAACATTGTCCCTTCTCTCTTTTTCTCTCATTTTTTATTTTTTATTTATTTTGGGCTCTTTGGGCTCTTTTTTATTTTTTTGGCTCTTTGGCCTCTTTTTTATGTCTGGAGCCTCATCTCGACTTGTGGGGGAAGCATAGCCTCCATCATCCTTTCCTCACATGGGACAATGCTCTAATAATGTACCCAACATTAGTCATAAAGAACTCACATACTTATTGCAAAAATTTATTAGCCATCAAAGCAAAGTACTAACACGCATGCTCCTAGGGGGATAGATTGGTAGGAAAACACCATCGCTCATCCCCGACCACCACTCATAGGGAAGACAATCAAAAATTAAATCATGCTCCGACTTCATCACATAACGGTTCACCATACGTGCATGCTTCCAGAAGCAGAAACCTTAACACAAGTATTTCTACCAATCCACAATCAATCACTAGCATGACTCTAATATCACCATATTTATATCTCAAAAGAAATGCAAGGAATCAAACTTCTCATATATTCAAAGTTCTTTATGAAAGTTTTTATTATATCCCTCTTGGAAGCCCATCATATTAGGACCAAGTTCATAACCTAAGAAAATTGCCATACTATTTTAAGACTCTCAAAATAATATAAGTGAAGCATGAGATTTCATCAATCTATACAAAATAAAACCACCTCGTGCTCTAAAAAGATATAAGTGAAGCACAAGAGCAACTACCTAGCTCAAAAGATATAAATAAATCACATAGAGTATTGTAATAAATACATGAATGGAGCGTGTCCCTCTCAAAAGATGTGTACAGCAAGGATTATTGCGGCAAACTAGAAAGTAAAAACTCATATATTACAAGACGCTCCAAGCAAAACACATATCACGTGGTGAATAAAAATATAGACTCAAGTATATTCACCGATGGATTGAAGACGAAAGAGGGGTGCCTTCCGGGGCATCCCCAAGCTTAGATGCATGGTTGTCCTTGAATATTACCTAGGGGGGCCTCGGGCATCCCCAAGCTTAGGCTCTTGCCACTCATTATTCCATAGTCCATCAAATCTTTACCCAAAACTTGAAAACTTCACAACACAAAACTCAACAGAAAACTCGTAAGCTCCGTTAGTATAATAAAATAAATCAAAACTTTATGTACTGTTGTGAACTCGTTCTAAATTTATATTGGTGTTATATCTACTGTATTTCAACTTCTCCATGGTCATAACCCTCGATACTAACCATAGATTCATCAAAATAAGCAAACAACCCATAGAAAACAGAATCTGTCGAAAACAGAACAATGTGTAGTAATCTGGATATTTCGTATACTTATGTAACTCCAAAAATTATGGAAACTTAGGAAAACCTAGGCAATTTGTATATCAATCCTGTGTAAAAAATTTAAGAATTTATCACATTCCAATAGCTCAGATCAATTTTGTTACTGGACGCAAAAAATTCTGTTTTTCAGCAAAATCAAATCGACTATCACCATGACCATCCCAAAGGTCTTACTTGGCACAAACACTAATTGAAACACTAAAACACAATTACTACAGAAGTAATAATGTGTATTTATTGAAAAACATAAGAAAAAATAAAAAAACGAAAAATAAAATTGGGTTGCCTCCCAACAACCGCCATTGTTTTACGCCCCTAGCTAGGCATATTGCATAGATCTAGGTATTGTCTTCTTTGATATTAAATCCATAAGTAGCACTCATTCTTTCATGGAAATTGTTCCATGACCTTCCTTGACAGAAATTGAAATCGAATGTTTCCTTCTTTCATATCAATAATTGCACCAATCGTTCTTAGGAAATGTCCACCAAGTATAATAGGGCACGTAGGATTACAATCTATATCAAGCACAATAAAATCTACAAGCACATAATTCCTATTTTCAAAAATAAGAACATCATTAATCCTTCCCATAGGTTTCTTAATAGTGGAATCCGCTTGTCGGGGGATATCGGCCTCCACGAGCACCTATGGGGACGGAGCCCCTTGTCGGTTCGGCGGGGGGCGGAGGTTGCACAAAGAGCAGATCGAGGCGACACACACACACAACGATTTTACCCAGCTTCGGGACGCACGGATGCGTAAAACCCTACTGCTGCTTGTCTGGTTGATTCGAGTTCTTGCTCTGGAGCGCAAGAAGCTACAGTAAGTTGGAGCTGGACGTAGACGAGGGTCTACTGGGTGTCCTCCTTTCCCTCTTCCTGGGTTCGATCCTCCCCCCTACGTGCGCATGGGCCTCCTTTTATATGCTAAGGGGTTTCCCACAGGTAGCGACGCAGGTGAGGGTAAAAATGGCAAGGAACTGTGCGAACAGTGGCCGCACAGTGCTATCGCACCTAACTCTAACGGCGGGGGACAAAGGCATTAAATGCCCGTCTGGATCGCCTGAACAGTGCCGAGGCGGACCATTAGGGGCGCCTCCGCTTGCCACGGGGGCGACTCTGCCAACGTCGCATGCCACGCGCACGCCCCAGGTTGCGCGGTGCCCCGCCACGTGCCTCTGGGGAAGCTCCAGAGTGACGCGTGGGCAGGTGAGCTGGAGCGCATGCCTGAGGTGGTGGTTTGCCGCGGCAAGTGGCTTGCCGCGGTGGTTGTCTTGCCGCACCTGAGAGCTTGCCGCTCGTCAGGCCTTGCTGGGGCGCGCGGCGCGCCGTGGCGGGCTTCTCTTGGGGTGCCTTGGTTTGGCCGTCCCGGCGAGCTCCTCCCGCCGGGGCCTTGGTGCTTCGGCTTAGTCGTCCCGGCAAGCTCCTCTTGCCGGGGCCTTGTCGCCTTGGCCCGGCAAGCTCCTCTTGCCGGACCTCGCCTTCTTGGCCCGGCAAGCTCCTCTTGCCGGGGCTTGGTCTTCTTGGCTCGATCACTTGGCCTTCGTCCGGCCCAGAAAGGGCCGTGGAGACTCTTGTCGCTCCCCTGGCAAGCCTTGCCGCGGGACGCTACTACTGCCCGTGCACAAGTTCGGGGTACTAAGGTACCCCTACTTTAGTACACCGACAGGAACCCCCGGTCTGGGCCATACACGGTGCCGAGCGTTGTTGGGCCAGGCCCTAATAGTGCACGGGCACGCGTGGCCTGGGTTGCGCTGCTCCTTAACTCTGTGCCCGTCGCGCCCTCTCCAAGTGGCGCGCGCTTATCGCGGCGTCGTGGGGGGCGAGGCGTGCGTGACGTGGGTGGCGTGCGCGGGGCTTGAGGCCCGGAGGCATGCGTCACGTCGGGCACGATCTCTTTATTTGGAAAGGCGAAACGTCCGCCCCCACTTTCAAGTGGGGAGGAGACGTGGAGGCGCGGCTTGGTGAACGAACGGGGTCGAGGCGCGGCTTTAGGGGCGCCCGCCCCCCCACGATCACGGGATGGGGAGAGGTCGCCTCATCTGTCGCCTCGGCCGTGCTCGCCCGCCACGCGTCCTCCATGCGCTTGGGGTTGCGGTGGTGGAGGCAGGAAACCGGGCCGACGAGGGTCGAAGTAGAGGGTCGGCCCCGTCGCCTGCCCTTCCTCTGCCTTGATTGGTTGGGCGGGGCGGCCGAGCCCCCACTCCGCCCCTTTATAAGGAGCGAAAGGGGGTGAAGAGGGTCCGCACTCCTTCCCTCTTTCTTCTCTTAGATCCCTGGTCCCCTCTCCCCAACTGTCATGGAGGGAGGGAACCCTGGTCCTTCTTCGGTGGCGGCAAGGGTTGCCGCCAGGCAGCGCGCCCTCCTCCCCTTGCACCCGCGGCGGCGGAGCCAACCGTAAGGGGAAGGGGGAGGGGGCGAGGTCGTGGACGAGGCCGTGGACGGGGCCGAGGCGCTCGAGGCGGGCGAGGCGGCGCGCCGGCCTCGCCTCCGCCGGCGGCTCTGTTTCCCCTGGCGGTTCATCTCGGGGACGACCCCTGCGAGTTCATCATTAGGCTGCGCCGGGCGCCTCACCGTCGCCTCCGCCTCCCGGCTCCCTTCGCGGAGCTCCTGGAAGCGGAGCAACACGAGACGCTGAGACTACGCATGAGGGGCTGCGGGATCAGTGGTATGCGAGTCCACGTCGAATCCCGAGCCCCCGGCGTGATGTGTCTTGGCCGAGGGTGGAAGTCGTTCGCCCGGATCCACAGCTTGATGGATGGGTTCACCCTCCATTTTAAGCTGATGGAGGGTGATCTCCTCTCCGTCAAAGCCTTCGGGGACCTCGGCACCCGGGCCCGGTGCTGCGTGGATAGCTCCTCCGACAGCGAAGGCTCCTCCTCGAGCGAGAGTGGCGAGGAGGGGAGCGACAGCGACGACGAGGGGAGCGGTCGCCGGGATGACGGGTCCGACTAGGTGCCGGTCGCAGCTCCGCGTGGCACCGGCGACCTCCATCATCCGCGTCGCTGGCGCCGTGAACTCCCCGGGGTCGTCTCCTTGGGCGGCTGGCGTAGGGAGGCTGCGGAAGAGGAAGAGGGCGGGCGGCAAGGTCGCTGCCTCGTCTTCCAGCTTCGCCCCAGGCGCCGTCACCACCCCTGCTTGCGGCGACGACCACCGGGGTCTTCTCTGCGGCCCGGCAAGCTCCTCTTGCCGGGGCTTCGTCTTCTCGGGCGGCCGGAGTGGCGAGGCTGCGGAAGAGGCCGGCGGCAAGGCCGTCAACTCGGAGTACGAGGGCTAGATACCCTCGACAGCGTGTTGACGTCCCGCTGTCTCCTTTTCGAGCTCCTCTTCCGGCGCCGCCGTCTCCATCCAGCCTCCGGAGCCCCCGGGCGGAGCCCCGGATGCTCTCTTGGCGTCTTCTGCCACCCGTAGCTCGTCTAGGCGCCCCTTTTGCCCTTCTCGCCTCCTTGCCCTACCTCCTGAGGAGAGAGACAAGAAAGGGATCACGGGCACCTTATCTCTTTTTATCTTGTAAGCCCTCGGGCCTTAGTTGTGTTTAAATCTTATAATCCCATCTTTCATGTTTTTCATTCTCTCTGAGCTGTACCTGAGTGGAATGTTTTTAATGAAAAGGGAGTGTTTGCCGGACCATTTGTCTCGCGGGTACATCCCGCGGCAAGGAGCGAACCCTTTGCATCGTTAAGATAGACACTTCCTCGCCCGGCAACGGACCCTGCCGTCTCCCCGCGCCCCTTGGCCCTCCTCACGCTCTTGGCGGAGGCAGGGAGAAGGCGGGTTCTGGCCCCTCGCTTCCTCCTCTTGCCGCCGCGGCTACTATCAGAAGCGGGCCCCGGGAACGCGCTCCGGGGTTTGTCGCTTAAGAGAGCACGACAGCTTTTAGGAGGAAGCAAGGTTTTCGCATTCCGCAGCCCACGAGAGAATGCATGAAAAGGGATGTAAAGACTTATCTGAGGTTGCAGCCCCCGGCAACTCTGGCTTGCCGGGGCGTGGGTGCTGGCTCGCCCTTCTCCCCTTCTTCGTCCTTGAGCGGCTCGGCAAGGGTATGCAATTCCTGCGAGCCAAAGGGAAAGGACGGGAAAAAGACGCGGACTCGACCTCTAAGTTAGGGGTTAGCGACTGTTAGGCACTATCAACCCTAACCAAGGACGAGACTCGACTCAGCATGCATGCTAAAACTTGGGGGCGCCAGCGCTTCATTGCTGCCAGGGTCTGCGCCTGGCTTTGTACAAAGGATTACATGCAACTGCGGCAAGACTTTTGTACAAAGAGTTGGTTGCCGGACGGGGTCCGACAACCGCGCCTTACGGGTAAAACTTGCGAAGATGCTCAATGTTCCAGGAATTGCTCACCGGAGTACCATCTTCGGTCTCGAGGCGGACGACGCCGGGCCTCGTGACTCGTTTCACCCGGTAAGGGCCTTCCCACTTCGGCGTCAACTTGTTGTGTATCTTGGCCGACTGAACGCGCCGAAGAACAAGGTCGCCTTCCTCGAGGCTCCTGGCTTTAACTTTGCGGCTATGATAGCGACGGAGAGCTTGCTGGTAGCGAGCGGATCGCACAGCAGCCTGGAGACGATCCTCCTCGAGGAGCAGTGCGTCATCTTCACGCGACCGCTCTTGCTCAAGCTCATCATAAGCGAGCACTCGAGGTGACCCGTATACGAGTTCCGTGGGGGTAACTGCTTCTGCTCCATAGACTAGAGCAAATGGTGTCTGGCCGGTGGCTCGATTTGGCGTCGTCCTGACCGACCAAAGAACCGCCGGCAGCTCCTCGATCCAGTTCCGTCCGCGCTTGAGCAGCTTGTCAAAACTTCTGGTCTTGAGCCCGCGCAGTACCTCGGCGTTGGCCCTTTCCGCTTGACCGTCGCTCCGGGGATGAGCAACAGAAGCGAAGCAGACCTTGGTGCCGAGGTTTTGGGTGTACTGCATGAAAGCGTGGCTTGTGAACTGCGTACCGTTGTCGGTGATGATCCTGTTGGGGATCCCGAAGCGGCAAACAATCGACCTGAAGAATTTGATTGCGGACTGGGCAGTCACCTTCCTCACCGGCTCCACTTCTGGCCACTTTGTGAACTTGTCGATGGCAACGAACAAGTACTTAAAGCCCCCGATGGCTCGGGGGAAGGGGCCGAGGATATCGAGCCCCCAGACCGAGAAGTGCCTGGACAAAGGGATCATCTGGAGAGCTTGAGCTGGCTGGTGTATCTTCTTGGAATGGAACTGGCACGCTTCACACTTGGTTACTTGTGCAGTTGCATCCTGGAGGGCTGTTGGCCAGAAGAAACCTTGCCGGAACGCTTTGCCGACAAGTGCTCTGGCGCCAATGTGGTGTCCACATATGCCTCCGTGTATCTCCGCCAACAGCTCCTGTCCGTCTTCCCGGTGAATGCACTTCAATTTCACCCCATTGCGTCCTCTTCTGTACAGTGCGTCGTCGACGAACTGGTACATACTGGACTGTCGGGCTACTCTTTCCGCTTCTTCTTGTTCTTCGGGAAGTTCTCCTGTCTGGAGGAAATGGACGATCTGTTGTGCCCACGTCGGAGCCTGTGGCTCGACGACGAGGACTAAAGGCATGTCGGCGGCTGCGAGAACATCAGCTTCTACGGCGAGGACTTGGGGCTCAGCCGAAGCTTGACGTTCCCCGGCAAGCTTGCCGGGGCATGACTTGCCGGGAGCGCCTGCTTCGTCGGGACAAACCCTGGGGCTTGCCGGAGAGGGCAGCTCCTCAGCACTCTTGGCGTCGATCTTGGGGACTCTCTTGGCGGCGGCTTCGGGAAGCTCTGCCGGGAGATAGTCACCAGAGACCGATTTTCTCTTCTGCGCTTGATGCGGGTTCGAGCGTCTTCTTCCCTTCGTTCGTGAAGGACTTGGCGTTGGTCGCGGCGAGTTCGCGGGTTCGACGACGCGGTGGAGTCGTTGTCGAGGTGAGCCCGGCGAGTCGGCGACCGCGGCTTCTGGGGCAGGGAGTGCATGGTGGTCGCACCCCCGCCATTCTTGGCGCCATCGGTTCTCGCCTGGGTGACTGGCCGCGGCTGCGACGCGCTGTGCTGCCGCGGAGTGTCACCGTTGGCGAAACCGATGAGGCTCTGGATGGTTGCCCTCCAGTCGTCGAGCTTGTCCGCCGTTGGAGGGTAGTCTAGGAGTAACTGAGCTCGCGCGAGAGCTTCCGCTGGGGTGGCGGGCAGAGGCGGCGAACGGCGCGAGGAGCGGGATGTGCTCGAACTCCTAACTATGTTAGAAGGAGCAGCACCCGGTCCAGGCAGCCGCGCGATGCTCGTTCCGGCACGCTGGATCGCATGCTGGTCCTGAGCGCCTTGGGACCCACCAGCACGGTCTGGGTCCAGCGAGCGTATGGTACCATGGGTACCATGACGTTGCTGGTTTCGCGCCTCCTGAGAGGGGCGCGGGGCGAGCTCGGACGTCGCGGGACCAAGAACTGGTCCGACGGCGCCCGTTCCTCCGCCGGCGTCCTCCCCACCACCCGTCTGCACCATGGGCGGTGGGTTCGACGTTGACGGACCGGTCACCTCCGGAGCTTTCTTCTTTGGTGCCATGCCGGCGCAAACAATAAGAGTCTGGCTCGCGCGGACGCCGGATCTGGTTCACACAACCTCGATGCACCCCTACCTGGCGCGCCAAAGATGTCGGGGGATATCGGCCTCCACGAGCACCTATGGGGACGGAGCCCCTTGTCGGTTCGGCGGGGGGCGGAGGTTGCACAAAGAGCAGATCGAGGCGACACACATACACAACGATTTTACCCAGCTTCGGGCTGCACGGATGCGTAAAACCCTACTGCTGCTTGTCTGGTTGATTCGAGTTCTTGCTCTGGAGCGCAAGAAGCTACAGTAAGTTGGAGCTGGACGTAGACGAGGGTCTACTGGGTGTCCTCCTTTCCCTCTTCCTGGGTTCGATCCTCCCCCTACGTGCGCATGGGCCTCCTTTTATATGCTAAGGGGTTTCCCACAGGTAGCGACGCAGGTGAGGGTAAAAATGGCAAGGAACTGTGCGAACAGTGGCCGCACAGTGCTATCGCACCTAACTCTGATGGCGGGGGACAAAGGCATTAAATGCCCGTCTGGATCGCCTGAACAGTGCCGAGGCGGACCGTTAGGGGTGCCTCCGCTTGCCACGGGGGCGACTCTGCCAACGTCGCATGCCACGCGCACGCCCCAGGTTGCGCGGTGCCCCGCCACGTGCCTCTGGGGAAGCTCCAGAGTGACGCGTGGGCAGGTGAGCTGGAGCGCATGCCTGAGGTGGTGGTTTGCCGCGGCAAGTGGCTTGCCGCGGTGGTTGTCTTGCCGCACCTGAGAGCTTGCCGCTCGTCAGGCCTTGCTGGGGCGCGCGGCGCGCCGTGGCGGGCTTCTCTTGGGGTGCCTTGGTTTGGCCGTCCCGGCGAGCTCCTCCCGCCGGGGCCTTGGTGCTTCGGCTTAGTCGTCCCGGCAAGCTCCTCTTGCCGGGGCCTTGTCGCCTTGGCCCGGCAAGCTCCTCTTGCCAGACCTCGCCTTCTTGGCCCGGCAAGCTCCTCTTGCCGGGGCTTGGTCTTCTTGGCTCGATCACTTGGCCTTCGTCCGGCCCAGAAAGGGCCGTGGAGACTCTTGTCACTCCCCTGGCAAGCCTTGCCGCGGGACGCTACTACTTCCCGTGCACAAGTTCGGGGTACTAAGGTACCCCTACTTTAGTACACCGACACCGCTAGATGCAAATTCAAAGAACAATCATCAAATTTTTGGAAACCTAGCACATCACATAAAGTTTTGGGTATAGAGGATACGTTGGCTCCCAAATCACACAAAGCATTACACTCAGAAGCTTTAATCTAAATTTTAATAGTAGGTTCCCATTCATCATAAAGCTTTCTAGGGATTGAAACTTCCAACTCAACTTTTTCTTCAAACGATTTCATCATAGCATCTGCGATACATTTAGTAAAGGCCTTATTTCGATTATAAGCATGAGGTGAATTTATCATGGATTGCAACAATGAAATACAATCTATCAAATAACAATTATCATAATTAAAGTCCTTGAAATCCAAAAGAGTGGGTTCATCGCTAATTAAAGTTTTGACCTCGCCGATCCCACTTTTATCAATTTTTTCATTAAGGTCTTCACTCTCCGAATTTTTGGGATGCCTTCTAGCTAAAGTTGACTCGTATCTAGTCCCATCTTTATCAAGTTTTATATTAGCAAACAAAGATTCAATAGGAGTCACAACAATAGCATTAAGATCTTCATCGTTATTATCACAAAAACTAGAAGAACATGCTTTTTCTAGCTAATCTCTCTTAGCACGCATCCTAGTGGTTCTCTCTCAACTTTCATTAGTAGAAATTTTAATAGCTTTCAGAGATTTATTAGTATCAATCTTGGGTGGCATGAGAAATTCATGAGAAATTTTAAGCAATTTTATCAACGTTTCTAGCCAAATCACCAATCTTAAGCAATTTTTCTTCAACCATAGCATTGAAAATATTTTGAGAATTAATGAAATCTTTAATATTATTCTCAAGATCAGAGGGTATTTTATTATAATTTCTATAAGAATTGTTGTAGGAATTACCATAATTATTAGAGTAATTATTAGGAAACAACACAGGGTTGAAGTTTCCTCTATATGTGTTATTACCAAAATTGTTCCTACCAACAAAATTCAGATCCATAGATTCATTATTATTTTCAATCAAGGTGTACAAAGGCATATCGTTAGGATCGATAGGATCACTATTACTAGCAATCAATTTCATAAGTTCATCCATCTTTCCACTCAAAGTATTAATTTTTTCAATCGCATGCACTTTTTTACTAGTAGAGGATCTTTCGGTATGCCATTGAGTGTAATTTGCCATAATGTTATCAAGGAGTTTAGTAGCCTATCCTAATGTGATTTCCATAAAAGTACCTCCCGTGGCTGACTCTAAAATATTTCTAGATGCAAAATTCAATACAACATAATTTTTTTGTATGATCATCCATAAACTTAAACTATGAGTAGGGCAATTTCTTATCATCAATTTCATCCTCTCCCAAGATTGTGCAACATGTTCATGATCAAGTTTCTAAAAATTAATTATATCATTCCTAAGGGAGATGATCTTAGCGGGAGAAAAATACTTGGAAATAAAAGCATCTTTACACTTATTCCATGAATCAGTACTATTTTTAGGCAAAGATGAAAACCAAGTTTTAGCACGATCTTGTAGTGAGAATGGAAATAGCTTCTATTTAACAATATCATTATCCACATATTTTTTCTTTTGCATATCACACAACTCAACGAAAGTATTTAGATGGGATGCAGCATCTTCATTAGGACTACCAGAAATTGTTCTTTCATAACAAGATTCAACAAAGCAGCATTAATTTCATAAGATTCCACACTAGTGGCGGGAGCAATCGGAGTACTAATAAAATCATTATTATTAGTGTTGGAAAAATCACACAACTTGGTATTTTCTTGAGACATGGTGACAAAGCAAGCAATCTAGCTCACAAGCACACAAAAGCAAACAAAAAGAGGAACACAAAGAAGCCGAATAAAAAGGCAATATTTATGTGTTTTTTTGAAAACATTGTAGAAGTGGGGGAGAGGGAAACAAGAGACAAATGACAAATAATGTAAGTGCAAGAGACGAGAGTTTATGGTAGGTACTTGGTAGGCTTGATGTAAAACCTCCCCGACAATGGCGCCGGAAATTCTTCCTGCTACTTCTTGAGTTAGCGTTGATTTTTTTCCTTGAAGAGGAAATGGTGATGCAGCAAAGTAGAGATAAGTATTTTTCTCAGTTAAGAACAAAGGTATCAATCCAGTAGGAGGCACAAGCAGGTCCCCAATATATGCACCTGCACAAACTAACAAACACTTGCACACAACGCGAAAAAGGGGTTGTCAATCCCTTCACGTTCACCTGCAAGAGTGAGATCTAATAGAGATAGATATAAAAGATAAATAGAAGGAAAAATAAAGTAAATATAAATAAATTGCAGCAGGGTATTTTTCGTTTTCGGTTTTATAGATCTGAAAATATATGATGGAAAATAGACCCCAGGCCATAGGTTTCACTAGAGGCTTCTCTCTTAAATAAATCATACGATGGGTAAACAAATTACTGTTGAGAAATTGATAGAAAAGTGCAAAGTTATGACGACATCTAAGGCAATGATCAATAATATAGGCATCACGTCCGTGACAAGTAGACTAAAACGATTCTGCATCTACTACTATTACTCCACACATCGACCGACTCCTGCCTGCATCTAGAGAATTAAGTTCATAAGAACAGAGTAACGCCTTAAGCAAGATGACATTATGTAGAGGGATAAACTCAAGCAATATGGTATAAACCCCATCTTTTTATCCTTAATGGCAACAATACAATATGTGCCTCGCAACCCTACTGTCACCGGGTGAGGACACCGCAAGATTGAACCCATCACAAAGCACCTCTCCCATTGCAAGAAAAACCAATCTAGTAGGCCAAACCAAATCGATAGATCGGAGAGAAATACTAAGCTACCTCAATCATATATAAAAGAGTTCAGCGAAGACTCAAATAATATCCATAGATAATCAAATCATAAATCCACAATTCATCGGATCTCAACAAACGCACCACAAAAGAAGATTACATCGAATAGATCTCTAAGAATATCGAGGAGAGCATTTTATTGAATATCAAAGAGAGAGAGAGAGAGAAGAAGCCATCTAGCTATGGACACTTAGGTCTGTGGTAAACTACTCATGCTTCATCGTAAGGGCAGCAAGGTTGATGTAGAGGCCCTCCATGATCGAACCCCCCTCCGACAGAGTTCCAGAAAACACCACAAGATGGGATCTCACGAGAACAGAAGCTTGCGTCGGTGGAAAAGTATTTTTGGTGTGCCCTCTGTTATAGGGGGAATGTTTGGGTATTTATGGAGCAAGAATTATGGTTAGACAGTCTACGAGAGGGCACAAGCCTGGGGGCGCCAAACAAGGAAAAAACAACAACTTGCACTAGGCATTAGGTTAATAAGTTAGTCCCTAAAAGACCTAAAATTGCATATTAATAAATATAAAACATCCAAAACAGATAATATAGTAGCATGGAACAATAAAAACTTATAGATACGTTGGAGACGTATCAGATGACAATAGTGCTCTCAGAACTAGCTTTGTTTGAGAAGGTGATGACTCAACATAAAAGTAAATTAATAGAAAAGTAAATGGATAGGCCCTTCGTAGAGGGAAGGAGGGATTTGCAGCGGTGCCAGAGCTCGAAGCTTAAATCCGAGATTAATATAATTTTGTGAGGCATACCTTTCCTGCGAACATTACGACCAAGAATTTTCAATATCTTCCATGCTACAAATTAGAGGAAATTCCCAAGCGGTAAAAGTAAAGTTTACTCCCCCTCCACCATCAGACACAAGCCATGGCCAGCCAAATCCATTGGTGCCTTCCATACCAACAATACTCCAGGGGAGTTTTGTTTAATTGTTTGTAATTTTTTATTTCGGGACTGGGCATCCCTACTACCAGCCCCTTGATTGCTTGTATTTGCATTGGTATTTCTCCGATGAGGAGAGGATGATGCAACACAACAACGGTAAGTATTTCCCTTAGTTATGAAACCAAGGTTATCAATCCAGTAGGAAAACCAAGCAACACTATGTAAACAGTACCTGCACACAAATAACAAATACTTGCAACCCAACGCGTAAGAGGGGTTGCCAATCCCTCCTCGGTATTGAGATAGGTTAAATTGTATGAGTTTGGATAAATAGATCTAACAAAAACACACACAAAATAAAGAAGGAAAAAGTGCAGCAAGATATTTTTGGGTTTTTGGAATAATAGATCTGAAAAAATATGATAGAAAATAGACCCGGGGTTGTAGATTTCATTAGTGGCTTCTCTCGAGAAAATAGCATACGGCCGGTAAACAAATTACTGTTGGGCAATTGATAGAAGAGCAAATAATGATGATGATATCCAAGACAATGATCATGTATATAGGCATCACATCCAAGATTAGTAGACCGAAATGATTCTGGATCTACTACTATTACTCCACACATCGATCACTATCCAGCATGCATCTAGTGTATTAACTTCATGGAGAAACGGAGTAGTGCAATAAGAACAATGACATGATGTAGAAAAGATCTATTCATGTAGGAATAGACCCCATCTTTCTATCCTTAATGGCAACGATACATGCATGTCACTTCTCCTTCTGTCACTGACATTAAGCACCGCATGATCGAACCCATCACAAAGCACCTCTTCCCATTGCGAGAAAAATCAATCTACTTGGCCAAACCAAACCAAAGTTTCAGAGAAGAAATACGAGGCTATAATAATCATGCATATAAGAATCAAATAAGACTCAAATAATATTCATAGATAGATATGATCATAAACTCACAATTCATCGGATCCCAACAAACACATCGCAAAAAGTCATTACATCAAATAGATCTCCAAGAACATCGAGGAGAACATTGTATTGAGAATCAAAAAGAGAGAAGAGGCCGTCTAGCTACTGCCTACGGACCCGTAGGTCTATGGTAAACTACTCACGCATCATCGGAGGAGCACCAATGAGGATGATGAACCCCTCTGTGATCGTGTTCCCCTACGGCAAGGTGCTGGAATAGGGCTCTGGATTTGATCTCGTGGTTCTGGAACTTTCGGCGGTTGGAATTGTTTTTTGTTGACTTCCCTAGGGTTTCTGGAATATTCGGGTATTTATAGAGCTAAGAGGCGATGGAAAGGACTCCCATGACCCCCACTACCCACCAGGGCGTGCTAGGGGCCTCTGGCGCGCCCTGGTGCCTTGTGGGCCCATGATACGTCTCCAACGTATCTATAATTTTTTTATTGTTCCATGCTATTATATTATCCATCTAGGCTGTTTTTATGCTATTTTATATGATTTTTGGGACTAACCTATTAACCGAGAGCTTAGTGCCAGTTTTTGTTTTTTCCTTGTTTTTGAGTATTGCAGAAAAGGAATACCAAACGGAGTCCAATTGACCTGAAAATTCACGGAGATTGTTTTTGGACAAGAAGAAGCCCACGGAGTACCGGAGATGGACCAGAAGAGTACCGAGGCCAACACGAGGGTGGGGGCGCGCCCTACCCCCCGGGCACGCCCCCCTACCTCGTGGCTGCCTTGTGGACCCCCTGACTTGTGCCCGACGCCAACACCTCTTATATATCCCCAAACTTCCAGAACATAACCTAGATCGAGAGTTCCGCCGCCGCAAGCCTCTATAGCCACGAAAAACCAATCGGGGCCCTGTTTCGACACCCTGCCTGAGGGGGAATCCCTCACCGGTGGCCATCTTCATCATCTTGGCGCTCTCCATGACGAGGAGGGAGTAGTTCACCCTCGGGGCTGAGGGTATGTTCCAGTAGCTATGTGTTTGATCTCTCTCTCTCTCTCTCTCTCTCTCTCTCTCTCTCTCTCTCGTGTTCTTGATTAGGCACGATCTTGATGTATCGCAAGCTTTGCTATTATATTTCGATCTTATGATGTTTCTCCCCCTCTACTCTCTTGTAATGGATTGAGTTTTCCCTTTGAAGTTCTCTTATCGGATTGAGTCTTTAAGGATTTGAGAACACTTGATGTATGTCTTGCATGTGCTTATCTGTGGTGACAATGGGATATTCACGTGATCTACTTGATGTATGTTTTGGTGATCAACTTGCGAGTTCTCTGACCTTGTGAACTTATGCATAGGGGTTGGCACACGTTTTCGTCTTGACTCTCCAGTAGAAACTTTGGGGCACTCTTTGAAGTACTTTGTGTTGGTTTGAATGGATGAATCTGAGATTGTGTGATGCATATCGTATAATCATACCCAAGGATACTTGAGGTGACATTGGAGTATCTAGGTGACATTAGGGTTTTGGTTGGTATGTGCCTTAAGGTGTTATTCTAGTACAAACTCTAGGATAGATCGAACGGAAAGAATAGCTTCGTGTTATTTTACTACGGACTCTTGAATAGATCGATCAAAAAGAATAACTTTGAGGTGGTTTCATACCCTACAGTAATCTCTTCATTTGTTCTCCGCTATTAGTGACTTTGGAGTTACTCTTTGTTGCATGTCGAGGGATTGTTATATGATATAATTATGTTATTATTGTTGAGAGAACTTGCACTAGTGAAAGTATGAACCCTAGGCCTTGTTTCCTAGCTTTGCAATACCGTTTACACTCACTTTTATCGCTTGTTACCTTGCTGTTTTTATAATTTCAGATTACAAAAACCTATATCTACCATCCATATTGCACTTGTATCACCATCTCTTCGCCAAACTAGTGCACCTATACAATTTACCATTGTATTGGGTGTGTTGGGGACACAAGAGACTCTTTGTTATTTGGTTGTAGGGTTGTTTGAGAGAGACCATATTCATCCTACGCCTCGCACAGATTGATAAACCTTAGGTCATCCACTTGAGGGAAATTTGCTACTATCCTACAAACCTCTGCACTTGGAGACCCAACAACATCTACAAGAAGAAGGTTGTGTAGTAGACATCAAGCATTTTCTGGCGCCGTTGCCGGGGAGGTGAGTGCTTGAAGGTATAACTTTAGATCTTGCAATCGAGTCTTTTAGTTTCTTGTTTTATCACTAGTTTAGTTTATAAAAGAAAACTACAAAAAAATGGAATTGAGGGTGCCTCATATGCTTCATCTTTTTTATATCTTTCATGAAAATAAGGATTTCGTTGTGCCAAAATGCTAGAAGAAGAATGCATTAAAATGTTTGGAACTAAATCTTTGAATGATGAGCATGATTGCAATGTTGTTAGTACAAACTCTTTGAATATCCATAGTACTAATGATGATTTCACTAGTCATGACTAAAATGTCTCTTATAACCATGTCAATTTTTGTGGAGTGCATTCCAGGTACACACCAAATAGGGAAGATATATTTTGCAAGAGGCATAAGTATTAAGAAACCAAATGGTTGCAAGAAAGGCTAGATGTTTGCGCTAAAAATTTAAATTTTCTTAGTCATCCTTGTGAACTTTGCAATGAACATGGTCATTTAAATATCCAATGCAAATTGTTTCATGATCGTATCGTGTCCAAAAATTGTGATGACTTGATTTCCCTTGCGCATCACAATGAACTTAGTTTTCTTGTGGGTTATGAAGAAATGAAACGTATAACTAAGAAGATGCCAGAATTTGTCCTTGATAAAGTTCTTGATTTTGATCTATAGGAAATTTATATGTATTGTGCGGTGAATTGCTTTGAAAATCCTTATATTGCCAATTACATAAATACAAGAAAACAAATAGAAAATGAAGAGAATATTAATGAAAGGGAAGAGATTTCCCAATATCCTCCTATTCTTTCTTATGATAAATCAGGTAACGAGGAGGAGCCTTCTATTCAACCAATCTCATTAATAAGGAGCTCCAAAAAGAGGATTAAACCCACACATGATGTGAAGAAGAAAAAGAAAAGATGGAGAAGCAAAGGTAAAAAGGTATCCCTCCCAAATGATGTTGCTCCTATTACTCATTGTGATGATGATAATTGCTATACTATTGGTGCTATCCATACTATTAAAGATGAGAGTGATTATGCTTATGATATGAAAAGGACCAACCTTGGGGATGCCATGTTTGATGAGAATGACAAGTTTGAGAATTTATTTTCTACAATTAATGATTGTCCCAAGCTTGGGGGTGCTATGTTTTTATGAAGATGAAATGTTTAACCTCCCAAGTTTTGATATACAAATTTATTATGATGATATCATGCCTCCTATTTATGATGGTTATATTGATGAAAGTGGGTTTGGAGGAGTGTCAACTTTAGGAAGTGATGATCCCACTATTTTGGAGGGTGCTGAATCTTATTGCAATAGTTATGAAAGTGGATTTGGAGAGGTCATGACTTTATTTAGTAATGATTCCACTATCTTGGAAGAGGTTTCAATTGATTATGATAAGAACAAAGTTGCTACTTATGATGATTATTGTGATGACACTTATGCTATAAAAAGCAATGATGATTATATTAAAACTTGTCATGATTATGATTACCCTTTTTCTAAACATTACCCTTTTAATGTGGAAACAATTTATAGTATTCGAGTTTCTTATTATACTCCCACTATTCTGAATGAGAAGAATTTTGCTTATGTGGAGAGAAGTAAATTTTCTATGCTTGTAGATCATGAAAATAATGCTTTATGTGATGGTTATATTGTTGAATTCATTCATGATGCTACTGAAAATTATTATGAGGGAGGAACATATGCTTGTAGGAATTGCAATAATATCAAGTTTCCTCTCTATGTGCATAAAGTTTTGAATTTATGCTTGTTTTGCCTTCCCATGCTAGTTGATTATTGTTCCCATAAGTTGTTTGCTCACAAAATCCCTATGCATAGGAAGGGGGTTAGACTTAAATGTGCTAGTCATATTCTTCATGATGCTCTCTTTATGTTTCAACTCTTATCTTTTATGTGAGCATAATTGAAATCATCATGCCTAGCTAGGGGCGTTAAACGTTAGCGCTTGTTGGGAGGGAACCCAATTTTATTTTTGTTCTTTGATTTGTGATCCTGTTTAGTAATAAATAATCCATATAGCCTCTGGTTAGATGTGTTTTTATGTTTTAATTAGTGTTTGTGCCGATTAGAAGGGAAGACTTGGGTGAAGTCTATGCGATCTTGCTGTAAAAAATAGAAACTTTTGCGCTCACGAGATTAGATGCCATTTTTTACTCGAGAGTACTTTTAGGTTGATTTTTTTTGCAGATGATTAATAGACAAATTCCTCACGTCCACCAATTTATTTCAGAATTTGTGGAGTTACATAAGTATTCCAATGATACAGATTATTACAGACTGTTCTGTTTTTGACAGATTCTGTTTTCTATGTGTTGTTTGCTTATTTTGATGAATCTATGAGTAGTATCGGAGGGTACGAACAATAGATAAGTTGGAATGCAGTAGATATTACACCAATAAGAATTTAGAATGAGTTCACAACAGTACCTAAGTGGTGATTTATTTTCTTATACTAACGGAGCTTACGAGTTTTCTGTTGAGTTTTGTGTTGTGAAGTTTTCAAGTTTTGGGTAAAGATTCAATGGAGTATGGAATAAGGAGTGACAAGAGCCTAAGCTTGGGGATGCCCAAGGCACCCCAAGGTAATATTCAAGGACAACCAAGAGCCTAAGCTTGGGGATGCCCCAGATGGCATCCCCTCTTTCGTCTTTGTTCATCGGTAACTTTACTTGTAGCTATATTTTTATTCACCACATGATATGTGTTTTGCTTGGAGCGTCATTTTATTTTATTTTCTTTTGCTTGTTGTTTGAATAATATACCAAGATCTGAAATTCTTAAATATTAGAGAGTCTTCACATAGTCGCATAATTATTCGACTACTCATTGATCTTCACTTATATCTTTCGAAGTAGTTTGTCCTTTGCTCTAGTGCTTCACTTATATCCTTTTAGAGCACGGTGGTGGTTTTATTTTGAAGAAATATATGAAATCTCATGCTTTACTTTTATTATTTTGAGATCCCTAAATAGCATGGTAATTTTCTGTGGTTATGAAACTAATCCTAATATGATAGGCATCCAAGATGGGTATAATAAAAACTTTCATATAAACTGCATTAAATACTATGAGAAGTTTGATACTTGATAATTGTTTTGAGATATAAAGATGGCGATATTAGAGTCGTGCTAGTTGAGTAATTGTGAAACTGAGAAATACTTGTGTTGAGGTTTGCAAGTCCCGTAGCATGCACGTATGGTAACCATTGTGTGACAAATTTGAAGCATGAAGTGTTTCTTTGATTGCCTTCCTTATGAGTGGCGGTCGGGGACGAGCAATGGTCTTTTCCTATCAATCTATCCCCCTAGGAGCATGCGCGTAGTTCTTGGTTTTGATGACTTGTAGATTTTTGCAATAAGTATGTGAGTTCCCTATGACTAATGTTGAGTCCATGGATTATACACACTCTCACCCTTCCATCATTTCTATCCTCTTCGGTACCGTGCATTGCCCTTTCTCAACTCGATAGTTGGTGCAAACTTCGCCGGTGCATCCAAACCCCGTGATATGATACGCTCTATCACACATAAGCCTCCATATATCTTCCTCAAAACAACCACCATACCTACCAATTATGGCATTTCCATAGCCATACCGAGATATATTGACATGCAACTCTCCACCATTTCGTTTATTATGACACGCTTCATCATTGTCATATTGCCTTGTATGATCATGTAGTTGACATCGTATCTGTGAAAGCCACCGTTCGTAATTTTTCATACATGTCACTCTTGATTCATTGCACATCCCGGTACACCGCCGGAGGCATTCACATAGAGTCATATTTTTGTTCTAAGTATCGAGTTGTAATTCTTGAGTTGTAGGTAAATAAAAGTGTGATGATCATCATTATTAGAGCATTGCCCCAGTGAGGAAATGATGATGGAGACTATGATTCCCCCACAAGTTGGGATGAAACTCCAGGCGAAAAAAAGAGAAGGCCCAAAAAACAAAAAAATGAGAGAAAAAGAGAGAAGGGGAAATGCCACTATCCTTTTACCACACATGTGCTTCAAAGTAGCACCATGATCTTCATGATAGATAGTCTCCTATGTTGTCACTTTCATATACTAGTGGGAATTTTTCATTATAGAACTTGGCTTGTATATTCCAACGATGGGTTTCCTCAAAATGCCCTAGGTCTACGTGAGCAAGCAAGTTGGATGCACACCCACTTAGTTTCTTTTGTTGAGCTTTCATACATTTATAGCTCTAGTGCATCCATTGCATGGCAATCCCTACTCCTTGCATTGACATCAGTTGATGGGCAACTCTGTCAGGGGAAACGACACCTACGGGATCACGAGGAATCCCTTTTGCTACGGTTGGCGGGCGCGGAGCTGTGGAAAGAGCAGGATTGAGAGATCAACGCAGGGGGATTGTCCAGGTTCCGGCCGCAAGTGACGCGTAATACCCTACTCCTGCTGGTTTCTGATTTTCTGGTGTTCTTCGACAAGCTACAAGGCGTAGGTTATAACACGTCACTTGCGAATCCTCTCCCAGTACGCCGCGGGCCTCCTTTTATAGACAAAGGGGCTACCACAGTGGCACACAGGAGGTGGAAAGCTATACAGTGGTCGAGTCTATCCTCTGGCACCGTAGGACAAACACATTTAATGCACTGCCGACATGCCCTTCTTGCTTTATCGGGGACGGCAAGGAAGCTCGTCCCAGCTGTCGCCGCCTCGCCTGGCTTCGACGCGCATCCGAACTGACGAGGTGGGTAGTGCCATGCTGGCTGGCTAGTGATGACCCACAAGTATAGGGGATCTATCGTAGTCCTTTCGATAAGTAAGAGTGTCGAACCCACCGAGGAGCAGAAGGAAATGACAAGCGGTTTTCAGTAAGGTGTTCTCTGCAAGCACTGAAATTATCGGTAACAGATAGTTTTGTGATAAGATAATTTGTAACGGGTAACAAGTAATGAAAGTAAATAATGTGCAGCAAGATGGCCCAATCCTTTTTGTAGCAAAGTACAAGCCTGGACAAACTCTTATATAAAGGAAAACGCTCCTGAGGACACATGGGAATTATCATCAAGCTAATTTTCATCACGCTCATATGATTCGCGTTCGTTACTTTGATAATTTGGTATGTGGGTGGACCGGTGCTTGGGTGCTGCCCTTCCTTGGACAAGCATCCCACTTAGGATTAAGCCCTATTGCAAGCATCCACAAATACAAGAGAAGTATTTAGGTAAACCTAACCATAGCATGAAACATATGGATCCAAATCAGCCCCTTACGAAGCAACTCATAAACTAGGGTTTAAGCTTCTGTCACTCTAGAAACCCATCATCTACTTATTACTTCCCAATGCCTTCCCCTAGGCCCAAATAATGGTGAAGTGTCATGTAGTCGACGTTCACATAACACCACTAGAGGAAAGACAACATACATCTCATCAAAATATCGAACGAATACAAAATTCACATGACTACTTATAGCAAGACTTCTCCCATGTCCTCAGGAACAAACGTAACTACTCACAAATCATATTCATGTTCATAATCAGAGGGGTATTAATATGCATAAAGGATCTGAACATATGATCTTCCACCAAATTAACCAACTAGCATCAACTACAAGGAGTAATCAACACTACTAGTAACCCACAGGTACCAATTTGAGGTTTTGGGACAAAGATTGGATACAAGAGATGAACTAGGGTTTCAGAGGAGATGGTACTGGTGAAGATGTTGATGGAGATTGGCCCCTTCCCGATGAGAGGATCGTTGGTGATGACGATGGTGATGATTTCCCCCTCCCGGAGGGATGTTTCCCCGGCAGAACAGCTCCACTGAAGCCCTAGATTGGTTCCGCCAAGGTTCCGCCTCGTGGCGGCGGTGTTTCGTCCCGAAATCCTGCTTATGATTTTGTCCAGGGTAAAAGACTTCATATAGCAGAATATGGGCACCGGAGGTCTGCCAAGGGGCCCATGAGGCAGGGGCGCGCCCTGGGGGGTAGGGTGCGCCCCCACCCTCGTGGCCAGGGTGTGGGCCCCCTCTGGTAATTTCTTTCGGCAGTATTTTTTATTAATTCTAAAATGTGCCTCCGTGAAGTTTCAGGAGTTTTGGAGCTGTGCAGAATAGGTCTCTAATATTTGCTCCTTTTCCAGCACAGAATTCCAGCTGCCGGCATTCTCCCTCTTCATGTAAACCTTGTAAAATAAGAGAGAATAGGCATAAGTATTGTGACATAACCTGTAATAACAGTCCATAATGCAATAAATATCGACATAAAAGCATGATGCAAAATGGACGTATCAACTCCCCCAAGCTTAGACCTTGCTTGTCCCCAAGCGGAAGCCGATAACGAAAAATATGTACACATGTTTAGAGATAGAGGTGTCGGTAAAATAAAATACGGACATGAGGGCATCATGATCATTCTTATAACAACAACATATATGGATATTGTCATATGGTCTCTTATGCTCAAGTAATAATCTATTCACAATGTAAAGTATGAATCGGAAACTTCATTGAGAACCAACAAACTATAATCTCGGTCATTGAAGCAAATGCAATTTATCATAACATTGGAAAGAGTCAATATAAGAGCTTTTTAGCAAGTCCACATACTCAACTATCATATAGTCTTTCACAATTGCTAACACTCACGCAATACTTATTGGTATGGAGTTCTAATCGGACACAGAGAAAGATAGGGGCTTATAGTGTTGCCTCCCAACCTTTTACCTCAACGGTAATGTCAACAATAATAATTCATGCTAACTTACATCCAATTGGATATATATATCAGGATCTTTCCAACACAAGGTGCTTGCCAAATGATAAAATGTAAAAAGGAAAGGTGAAGATCACCATGACAAGAATAAAAGATAGGCCCTTCGCGGAGGGAAGCAGAGGTTGTCATGTGCTTTTATGGTTGGATGCATGAAATCTTAATGCAAAAGAACGTCACTTTATATTGCCACTTGTGATATGGACCTTTATTATGTAGTCCGACACTTTTATTGCTTCCATATCACAAGATCGTATAAAGCTTATTTTCTCCACACTAATAGATCATACATATTTAGAAAGCAATTTTTATTGCACGCAACATGACAACTTACTTGAAGGATCTTACTCAATCCATAGGTAGATATGGTGGACTCTCATGGCAAAACTAGGTTTAAGGATATTCGGAAGCACAAGTAGTATCTCTACTTGGTGCAAAGAATTTGGCTAGCATGAGGGGGAAAGGCAAGCCCAACATGTTGGATGATCCATGACAATATACTTTATTTCAGATATAAGAAAACATAACCCATTATGTTGTCTTCCTTGTCCAACATCAACTCTTTAGCATGTCATACTTTAATGAGTGCTCACAATCATAAAAGATGTCCAAGATAGTATATTTATATGTGAAAACCTCTCTTTCTTTATTACTTCCTATTAATTGCAATGATGACCAAAACTATGTTTGTCAACTCTCAACAACTTTTATTCATCATACTCTTTATATGTGAAGTCATTACTCTCCATAAGATCACTATGATCTATTTTATTTCTTTTTATTATTTCTCTTTTCTTACTTCCCTCACGCTCATAGCAAGATAATCAAGCCCTTGACTCAACACTAATCTTTATTATATATAGCTCACGGACTCGATTACATAGGAGGATCATAAAGCAAAACTCAAAACTAAATCATACTAAAACTTTATTCTACTACATCAAGAAATTACTAAAAGGATCGAACTAAGGAAAACGGTAAAGATAGGAGTGTGATGGTGATACGATACTGGGGCACCTCCCCCAAGCTTGGCAGTTACCAAGGGGAGTGCCCATACCAGATACTTAGTTCTCCTTTGTTGATGAAGAAGATGGCGGTGTTGATGGATAGTCACACATTGAGCGTAGGATATCCTCCAACTTGCGGATAATGCCCTTGAGTGCGGTAATATGCTCCTTCAACAAAAAAATTCATGTGTGAGATACTTATTTTGTATGCGAGCTAACTCAATCTATTGAAAGCTTCAATCTCCGTTGGGGTAAGAAGATTGTGATGAGGTGGGAGGATGTCTTCGGCTTCTACTGCCGGAGCTTGGTCCTCCATGGCCTTCTTAGTCCCATCATCCTTGTTGATCTCCCCGGGTTCTTCTCTCTTCAGCTCTATCTTCATTAGCCAAGCATCGTTGCCCTCATTGTTGGAGGAGGGGGATGACATGATGCCTGGCCTTGACAACTCTGGCAGAAAACAGATTGAAAGAAAAATAGAGGATATTTGCATGGTACGATGGTCAAAACCTTCGGGAGATTATATAATGAATTTTTACCGACCAAGAGAAGTATCGTGCAAGAAAACGCTAGTCCGGAGGATACACGAGGTGCCCACGAGGCAGGGGGCGTGCCCAGGGGGTAGGGCGCGCCCTCCACCCTCGTGGAAGCCTCATGTCCTTCCCGGACTACTTCTTACTTTCTATTTTCTTAAATATTCCAAAACGGAGAAAAATTACCATTAGAACTGTTTTGGAGTCGGTTTACTTTCCGTACCACATACCTATTCCTTTTCGGAGTCTGAAACGTTTTGGAAAGTGTCCCTTATATATTCCTCCAGGGTTACGGTTTCAATAACATTGGTTTCAATATTTATAGGATTACCTGTGATATAATGTTTGATTCTTTGACCGTTCACCACCTTCGGATTTGTGCCTTCGAAGTTGTTGATTTTTATGGCACTGGAACAATGGACCTCCTCGATAACGTAAGGACCTTCCCATTTAGAGAGAATTTTTCCTGCAAAAAATATTAAACGGGAGTTGAACAACAACACGTAATCACCTACATTAAACTCTCACTTTTGTATCCTTTTGTCATGCCATCTTTTAACCTTTTCTTTAAACAGTTTGGCATTCTCATAGGCCTGGGTACTCCATTCATCAAGTGAGCTAATGTCAAATAATCTCTTCTCACCGGCAAGTTTGAAATCATAATTGAGCTCTTTAATGGCCCATATGCCTTATGTTCTAGTTCAAGAGGTAAGTGACATGCTTTTCCATAAACCATTTCATACGGAGACATACCCATAGGATTTTTATATGCAGTTCTATAGGCCCATAAAGCATCATCAAGTTTCTTGGACCAATTCTTTCTAGATCTGTTAACAGTCTTTTGTAAAATTAATTTAAGCTCTCTATTACACAATTCTACTTGACCACTAGATTGCGGGTGATACGGAGATACAATTCTATGATTAACATCATACTTAGCAAGCATTTTACGAAAAGCACCATGAATAAAATGTGAACCACCATCAGTCATTAAATATCTAGGGACTCCAAACCTCGAAAAAATAACTTCTTTAAGCATCTTAATAGAGGTGTTATGATCAGCAGTACTAGTTGGAATAGCTTCTACCCACTTGGTAACGTAATCAACAACAACTAAAATATGTGTATACCAATTAGAGGAAGGAAACGGTCCCATATAATCAAAGCCCCAAACATCAAATGGTTCAATAACAAGTGAACAGTTCATAGGCATTTCTTGACGTCTACTAATATTACCAATTATTTTGCATTCATCACAAGACAAGACAAACTTACGGGCATCTTTGAAGAGAGTAGGCCAATAAAAACCGGATTGCAATACCTTATGCGCAGTTCTATCTCCGGCGTGGTGTCCTCCATAAGCTTCGGAGTGACACTTGCATAGGATCTATTCCTGTTCATGCTCAGGTATACAACGTCTAATAACACCATCTTCTCCTTCTTTATAAAGGTGTGGGTCATCCCATAAGTAATGGATTAAATCATAGAAAAACTTTTTCTTTTGCTGGTATGTGAAACTAGGTGGTATAAATTTAGCAACAATATAATTAGCATAATCAGCATACCATGGAGCAGTACGAGAAGCATTAATGACATTTAATTGTTCATCAGGAAAGCTATCATCAATAGGTAGTGGGTCATCAAGAACATTCTCTAACCTAGACAAGTTGTCTGCAACAGGGTTCTCAACTCCCTTTATATCAATAATGTGCAAATCAAATTCTTGTACAAGCAAACCCATCTAATAAGTCTAAGTTTAGCATCTTTCTTTTCCATAAGGTATTTAATAGCAGCATGATCATGTGAACAGTTACTTTAGAATCAACAATATAAGGTCGGAACTTATCACAAGCAAATACAACTGCTAAATAATCTTTTTCAGTAGTAGCATAATTTCTCTGTGCATTGTCTAGAGTTTTACTAGCATATTGGATAACATTTAATTTCTTATCAACTCACTACAGGAATCAGCTACTTTGCCGTCTGCCATGGCGGACGGCAAAGGCATGAACAGCGGACGGCAAAGGCCTTTGCCGTCAGCCGCGGACGGCAAAAGGCTCCGGCAACGTATGCTACGGTAAACAGCTACTTTGCCGTCTGCCACTGATGGCAAAGTCTTTGCCGTCCGCCGCAGACGGCAAAGAGAGCGCGGCAGACGGCAAAGAGAGTGGACGGCAATAATTGCGCTGTCAGTCCGTTAAGTGGCTAACGGCAGGTCTTTGCCGTTTGCCACTGATGGCAAAGTCTTTGCCGTCTGCCACTGATGGCAAAGTCTTTGCCGTCAGCCACTGATGGCAAAGTCTTTGCCGTCTGCCACTGATGGCAAAGTCTTTGCCGTCTGCCACTGATGGCAAAGTCTTTGCCGTCTGCCACTGATGGCAAAGTCTTTGCCGTCTGCCACTGTAGGCAAACTGGCCAAATGGGTCAGCTCCCAGGAAGCACAGCTGGATGCCACGTGTCCTCTTTGCCGTCCGCGGCGGACGGCAAAGAGCTCTTTGCCGTCCGCTCTTTGCCGTCGGTGGCAGACAGCAAAGAGCCTGCATATTGGTTTTTTTCTGTTTTTTATTAAATCCCACAATTTGCACAGAAAATATATATGACATATAGATATATTTCACAGGCATTCATAAGCAAGTTCATGTATTTCACAGGCATTCATAAGCAAGCAAGTCCATAAGCAAGTTCCATCCGTACATATTACATAAGCAAGTTCCATCCATCATTTCATACATAAACAAGTGCCATCCATCATTTCATACATAAAGAAGTTCCATCCATACATAAACAAGCACTCCATAGCTAAGGTGACTAGAATGAGAAGACAAGAACAAGAAGAGTAGAACAAGCACTCCATCCAGCACATAATGAAATCTGCAAAATGGCAAAATAAGAAAGTTAGAAATGGATCTTTTTTAGCTCACTTAGGTGAAATGGATCGTTTTTGAGGCAACTAAGGTGAAATGGATCGTTTTTTAGCTCACTTAGGTCAAATGGATCGTTTTTGAGCTAACTTAGTTGAAATGGATCGTTTTTGAGCTAACTTTGTTGAAATGGATCATTTTTGAGCTAATTTAGTTGAAATGGATCGTTTTTGAGCTAACTTAGGTGAAATGGATCATTTATGAGCTAATTTAGTTGAAATGGATCTTTTTGAGCTAACTTGGGTGAAATGGATGATTTAAGAGCTAATTTAGGTGAAATGGATCGTTTTTTAGGTAACCTAGGTGAAATGGATCGTTTATGAGCTAAATTAGTTGAAATGGATCGTTTATGAGATAACCTAGGTAAGATTGGTCATTTTGGAGTTAACCTAGGTGAAATGGGTCATTTTAGAGCTAACTTAGGTAAAATGGATCGTCTATGAGCTAACTAAGCTAATTATGCAATTTTTGACATAAGTAAGCTAAGTACAGATCGTTTTAGAGCTAACTTAGGTAAAATGGATGGTTTTGGAGGTCAGTAAGCTTATTAAGTCATTTTGGAGGAGAAGAAGCTAAGTCTAGGTCATTATGGTAAGCATTGGAGAAAATAAAGCTAAGTCTAGGTCTTTATGCATGTGTTAAGCAAAACACTAGATAAACTTACCAAGATCCAGGAGGTGTAGGAGCGTGGTGGCTCGTGTCGGTAGCTGGAGAAGGATCGTGCGATGCATGTCTGGAGTTACGCTGCACCAAAGATCATTTCCAATGTCTTGTTAGCATGATGACACTCAAATGTTAAGACTAGCAAGTAATGTCCTTTCAAATAAAACTCACCGTGGTCCCAGGAGCAATCACTGGCATCGGCGGAGCGGTCTGACCTGCCTTCTCGCACACAGACTGCACATTTGGTTTTGACGACTCAATCATACTAGTTAGTAATGAGACAAACACTACATGAATGTTTTGGCTAATCTGCAGAAGAAACTTACCACAAGGAGCTCGTACATGGCCCTTGCCTGCATGTCATTCCGTGCCCTCTCCTCCTCCATCATCTTTGCCGTCCTCTCCTCCAACTCCCGCTGCCTCTCCGCCGCCTCCGCCAGAAGTTTCTCTGTTCTATCTCTCTCACTCTGTATAGCAGCCTGCAACACCACTCACATGACAATTTGTAATCATTGATGGAAGCGCACACAATGTAATGGAGAAAGATAACTGAGTACGTATCACTAACCTTGATGGCGAGTTGCACTGGCCGTTCACGAGGCCTTATCTCAGGAGCGGAGCTCGACTGACGCGCCTTGATCTCCGGGAGAGTGCTAGGACAACGGATAAGTCCATCTCCAATGGCTATGGAGCCATGGGACCTCCCGCCACCAGATATCATCAACAGCTCTGGATCAATGGGACCCTGGCTCGGGTTAAAGTCCTCCCCTTTCCTCGCCTTCCCCTCATCTCTATATCTCACGAGCTTGTTGTGGGAGGATATGTTGGTGAAGTTGTTTGCATCATCGAGGTCAGACTGAGAGAAGGCCTTGACTTTCTTGAAAGAGGCAGTGTGGGCCATGGCATACAGGTCGTACACCTCTGGCACCTTATCCGCCTTATTGTAGCGTGCCTGAAAGAGAGAAACAATGAAAATTAGTAATTAAAGGGCTCAAGCTAGCATGATGAATGAATTGCATGAATCATGAAGCAAACCACATACCCAGTTGCGCCCGAACTGATATAAGTTGGAGCTGCCTTGATGGTGTGGCACACCTTCCATTTGGGCACGTTTGTCCTTGGCCTCCTTGTGGAGGGCTAGCCATCGTTGTGAGCACCACTCATCGACCAACACCTCCCAACAATCCATCCGATCCGCACACCATCTCGGAGGCGCCTAAGTTAGCAAATAAAAACTTGAGCGCTACCGCTAAGAATTACTAAATGAAGGAACTTAAGTAGAGAAGGCCTTAAGAATTACCTTCATGTACTGCTCCTTACTCAGGAACTTATCGCGGCACGCCGGCTTGGTCTTCTTGATACCACGGAAGGCGTAGTAGTCTCGAACAGCCTGCACCCGAGCCTCCTGTCGTAAGTTCTGGAGTAGGCGCTTGCAGACGTTCTCGATAACATGTGTTGCGTCCTCCTCGTATCCCTCCTCACACCTGTAGAATGTCTGCGATCAAATGAGACAATATTGATTAGTACAATTAATAACTAGCTAGTTGAAGATTTTTAAATGTGTAAAGGAGAAATTACCCAGAACTTTCTGATCACCATGTCTGCCCTCGTGTCGCACACGACACCATCGATAATCTCATCCGGCGGGGCCGGGGCAGCCACGTAGTGCTCCCAGCTCAATCCAAGCTCTAGAAGCCGACCCTCACCAGGCAACGTGACAAACCCCGGGAAGTTTTGCCGGCAAAGAACTCCAAGTACGGAGTTGGGCCGGCGGACACTATGATGGTGGTCCCAACCCCTGCAGCATGACAAGGCCAACGCATTAGTTATTTGAAAAAACATGAATGCACAAGGTACAAAAATATTAAATGCACTTACGTACCTCTCCCCATCAGGGAAAATCAACCACCTCTGCTCACGGGTCACCGGCACGGACGGGAGCCGTGTAGCACCACGCTGGTAGACGGTGCCCCCCTCCTCCTCAAGATCAGTCGGCTCCCCGCCATCATCAGCATGGCCACTCGGCTCCTCGGGCTGATCCGGCCAGGTACCCCATCCGGACGTGTGCTCCTCCGGGGTCACGTGGGCCGAACTCTCGGGGGCCGAAGGCCAGTCGACCCGAGGCTCGTGGGCCCAAGACCCGTGGATCGGAGGCTCGTGGACCGGAGTCCGTGTAGCCTCCTCCTCGGACGAGTCCACCCTAGCAGTCACGTGCTCGGGTGAAACGGCTGGGGGTGGCGGCGAGGAAGGCGCCGTAGCAGTCACCCTACTTCCTCTCCCACGACCACGTGCCCCACCTCCTTTCTTCCTACATGTGGGGGTGGGGGCCACCTCTCTCTTTGCCGTCCGCTGGCGGACGGCAAAGAGCTAGCGGACGGCAAAGAGCTTCTTTGCCGTCCGCTAGATCTTTGCCGTCCGCTTTTGGGTAGCTGATGGCAAAGAGCTTCTTTGCCGTCAGCTAGCGGACGGCAAAGATCTGGCAGATGGCAAATTAGCTGATTCCAGTAGTGACTCTTTGTCCTAGAACAACACCTACAACATAATCACTAGCATCACACATAATTTCAAAGGTTAAATTCCAATCAGGTGGCTCAACAATAGGTGCAGTAATCAATGCTTTCTTAAGTATTTCAAATGCTTCTACACAATCATCATCAAAGACAAAAATAATATCCTTTTGTAAGAGATTAGTCAGAGGCCTGGAGATTTTAGAGAAGTCCTTAATGAACCTCCTATAAAAACCGGCATGACCAAGGGAACTTCTTATACCTTTAATGTCCTTGGGACACGGCATCTTTTCAATAGCATCAACTTTAGCTTTATCAACTTCAATACCTCTTTCAGAAATTTTATGCCCCAAGACAATACCTTCATTAACCATAAATTGGCACTTCTCCCAATTCAAGACAAGGTTAGTTTCTTCACATCTCTGCAAAACCCGATCAAGTTTGCTCAAGCAATCATCAAAAGAAGTTCCATAAACGGAGAAATCATCCATGAAAACCTCAACAATCTTTTCACAAAAATCAGAGAATATAGCCATGATGCATCTTTGAAAGGTAGCAGGTGTGTTATGTAAACCAAAAGGCATACGTCTATAAGCAAAGGTACCGAAAGGGCAAGTAAAAGTGGTCTTTTATTGATCCTCTTTTGACACAGGTATTTGAGAGAAACCAGAATAACCATCTAGAAAGCAAAAATGTGTATGTTTGGATAATCTTTCTAGCATTTGATCAATAAAAGGTAAAGGGTAATGGTCCCTTTTAGTAGCTTTATTTAATTTGCGGAAATCAATTACCATTCTATAACCTATAATAATTCTTTGTGGGATCAATTCATCTTTATCACTAGGAACAAAAGTAATACCTGCCTTCTTAGGGACACAATGGACAGGACTTACCCACTGACTATCAGCAACGGGATAAATTATACCTGCCTCTAGAAGCTTTAGTATTTCTTTTCTTTCCACTTCTTTCATCTTAGGATTTAACCGTCGTTGGTGATCAACAACCGGTTTAGCGTATTTCTCCAATTTAATCTTGTCTTGGCATAGAGTGGGACTAATCCCCTTAAGATCATCAAGAGTATATCCAATAGCAGCACGGTGCTTTTTCAGAGTTTTCAATAATCTCTTTTCTTCATGCTCTGAAAGGTTAGCACTAATAATAACAGGGTATATCTTCTTTTCATCCAGATAAGCATATTTAAGAGTATCAGGTAACGGTTTAAGCTCAAACACGGGATCACCCTTGGGTGGAGGAGGATCCCCTAGGATTTCAACAGGCAAGTTGCGTTTCAAAATAGGCACCTGTTTAAAGAATACTTCATCTATTTCCCTTCTTTCATTCATAAACATATCATTTTCATGGTTGAGCAAATATTGTTCTAAAGGATCATTAGGAGGCACGAAAATAGAAGCAAGACCAATAATTTCATCTTTACTAGGCAATTCCTTATCACGGGGTTGTCTACGAAATTTAGCAAAATTAAACTCATGAGACGTATCCCCCAAACCAATAGTAACAACATCCATTTTGCAGTCTATCTTAGCATTAACAGTGTTCAAGAAGGGTCTACCAAATATGATGGGGCAAAAGCTATCTTGTGGGGAACCAAGAACAAGAAAATCAGTAGGATATTTAACTTTCCCACACAAGACTTCAACATCTCTAACAATCCCAACTAGTGCAATAGTGTCTCTATTAGCAAGCTTAATTATGACATCAATTTCCTCTATCTTAGCAGGTGCAATTTCATGCATAATTTCTTTGTATAAGGAATGAGGTATCGCACTTGCACTAGCACCCATATCACATAAGCCATCATAGCAATGATCTCCTATCTTAACAGAAATAACAGGCATGCCTACAACAGGTCTATATTTATTTTTAGCATCAGGTCTAGCAATTCTAGTAGCTTCATTGCAGAAGTAAATAACATGCCCATCAATATTATCAGCCAAGAGATCTTTAACCATAGCAACACTAGGTTGAACTTTAATTTGCTCAGGGGGTTTGGGTTTCCTAATATTACTTTTGTTGACCACAGTTGAAGCTTTAGCATGATCCTTTATTCTAACAGGGAAAGGTGGTTTCTCAATATAAGCAGTAAAAACGAAAGGATCATTATAAGTGATAGTCTTTTCTTTAACTTTAATAGGTGCAACTACTTTTACTTCAATGGGAGGATTATATTTAAACTACTTCTCCTTAGGGAGATCAACATGAGTAGCAAAGGATTCACAGAAAGAAGCTACTATTTCAGAGTCAAGTCCATATTTAGCGCTAAATTCACGGAAAACATCGGTATTCATAAAAGATTTAACACAATCAAACTTAGGTGTTATACCTAATTCCTTACCTTCGTCGAGGTCCCAATCTTCAGAGTTGCGTTTAATTCTTTCCAATAAATCCCATTTGAATTCAATAGTCTTCATCATAAAAGAACCGGTACAAGAAGTATCGAGCATGGAGCGGTTATTGAGAGAAAGCCGAGCATAAATTTTTGAATAATCATTTCTCTTGAGAGCTCATGATTGCGGCATGAATATAACTTTGAATTAAGCCTCCCCCAATCTTGAGCGATGCTTTCTCCTTCGCGAGGCCAAAAATTATATATATACATATATATAATTGCGATCACGATGAACAAGATGCATAGGATAAAACTTCTGATGAAATTCCAATTTCAATTGGTTGTAGTTCCATGATCCCATATCATCGCATAGTCTAAAGCATGTCAATGCCTATCCCTTCAAAGATAAAGGGAAGACCTTCTTCTTGATAACATCCTCGGGCATACCTGCAAGCTTAAATAATCCACAAACTTCATCCACATAGATTAGGTGCAAATTGGGATGTAATGTTCCATCTCCTGTAAAAGGATTAGCTAGCAGTTTCTCTATCATACCCGAAGGAATTTCAAAGTAAACATTTTTGGTAGATTCAGTAGGTTGTGGAGCAACTCTTTGCTCTACTGGTCAGAGTGAAGATACCCCGAATAAGCCCCTCAAAGGATTATGTTCCATAGTAACAAGTGACAGTAAATTTCAGCACACTATATAAAATTTTCCTTACCAAATTCCACCTACCAAAGGCGCTTCACTCCCCGGCAATGGCACCAGAAAAGAGTATTGATGACCCACAAGTATAGGGGATCTATCGTAGTCCTTTAGATAACTAAGAGTGTCAAACCCAACGAGGAGCAGAAGGAAATGACAAACGGGTTTCAGTAAGGTATTCTCTGCAAGCACTGAAATTATCGGTAAAAGATAGTTTTGTGATAAGATAATTTGTAACGGATAACAAGTAATGAAAGTAAATATGGTGCAGCAAGATGGGCCAATCCTTTTTGTAGCAAAGGACAAGCCTGGACAAACTCTTATATAAAGGAAAACGCTCCCGAGGACACATGGGAATTATCGTCAAGCTAGTTTTCATCACGCTCATATGATTCGCGTTCGTTACTTTGATAATTGGGATAATTAGATTTATGCCCCTAGTTGTGTCCCACTCATCTGTATTACCCCTAATTCCCAAAAGTCACCGGTTCTGTCCAAGTCACTTTGCTCCTCTTATGTGTTTTCCCTTTGACCGTTTGATTGTCAGTTTGAAAACTTCATAACTAATTCATACTAAATCAGAAAAATGCAAATAAGATACCAAAATGTTCAGAAAAACATCACCTATATGTCGGTGTCATTTGCATTTATGAAAAAAGTGTTTGAAAGTGCACATCCGAGTTTTAGCTCTTTTGATACCACCATGAATAGTAACATCTAAAAAAATTCAAAAAATTCATAGAAAATATGGTGGCAAAGAACGACAAATGTTCTATGTGCTTGCCAAGTTTCATCAGGGAACGACATTCGTGGAAGTCGTGGCAAAAAAATAATCTATTTTGGAGTGTTGATTGTTTTTTTTGCCACGACACCCATGAATGTTATTCCCTGATGAAACTTGGCAGGCACTTAAAACATTTGTCATTCTTTGCCACCAAATTTTATTTTGAATTTTTTGGAACTTTTTAGATTTTACTATTCATGGTGGTAGAATAAGAGCTAAAACTCGGATGGGCACTTTCCAACAATTTTTTCATGAATGCAAATGACACTCACATATAGATGATGTTTTTCCGAACATTTTGGTATCTTATTTGCATTTTTCTGATTTAGTATGAATTAGTTACGAAGTTTTCAAACTGACAGTCAAACGGTCAAAGGGCAAAAGCATAAGAGCAGCAAAGTGACTCGGACAGAACCGGTGACTTTTGGGAATTAGGGGTAAAACAGACGAGTGGGACACAACTAGGGGCATAAATCTAATTATCCCTTGATAATTTGGTATGTGGGTGGACCGGTGCTTGGGTGCTGCCCTTCCTTGGACAAGTATCCCACTTATGATTAACCCCTATTGCAAGCATCCGCAAATACAAGAGAAGTATTAAGGTAAACCTAACCATAGCATGAAATAAGTGGATCCAAATCAGCCCCTTACGAAGCAACTCATAAACTAGGGTTTAAGCTTCTGTCACTCGAGCAACCCATCATCTACTTATTACTTCCCAATGCCTTCCTCTAGGCCCAAACAATGGTGAAGTGTCATGTAGTCGACGTTCACATAACACCACTAGAGGAAAGACAACATACATCTCATCAAAATATCGAACGAATACAAAATTCACATGACTACTTATAGCAAGACTTCTCCCATGTCCTTTGATAGAGGCAAAGCTGTCCCGTCTTTCGATGAGATGGTGGCTATCGTTTTGGAGGAAGTTGACTTTGACGATCCGACTACGAACGTGCGATGACGTCGCGCCTTAGCAACCGCTAAACCAACTCCGAGAGGTTATTGACCACGCCGGAGCACGATCAACCTGACCACGAAGGTCTGTTTCCTGCAGGCAAACGAAGAACAAGCAAGAAACTAAGATTGCAATCTGGATATTGCGAATATAAGTGGAAAGCTTTATTGATCAAGGTGGGGTTCTGTGACGCCTTGGTCTGGTCGTTGAACACAAACGAAGTACGCGAAGTTGCAGCTATGGCGAACTTTTAATCTAAACAAAACCCAAAGTCTACTGGGGAGGCTAGCGGCACCAACGCCAAGGCCCCCCTTGTTAAAGATGCGGGTGACGAGTCGTCCGCAGAGGAGGTCGAGGTGAACGACCCCCCGGTCGCGAGGAGGCAGCGCTTCCTGAGGCGGGCCAGCTCTGGTGAGCCAGTCCGTCCCGGCAGTATCACGCAGCGCTAGCCACCCCAGGAGCAGCTCGTGCACGAGACAAGGGCGATGAAGGCCGCGGTAGCGACGAAGGCGGCGAAGGCCACAATGGCTAAGAGGAAGGCGACTGCTTCCTCCTCGTCCAAGCGGTACCGGACCCCATCTCCTTCCCCTTCAGGCAGCACCTTGGAGGCCGAGTTTGACCTCGGATCTTTCAGCCCGGCGAGGAAGAGGAAGCTAGTGGAGGAGGAGGTGGAGGAAGAGTAACTATTTCACCCCACGCATCATCTCCTGGCGTCACTCTAATGTTATCCTTCTTTGATTTGGTGTTATCTCCACAGGGACTTGGAGACGCTGGCCCAGAGGGTGGCGAAGAGGGCCAAGTCCTCGACGGGTACTTCGCATACGCCGTTGCTGGTGGATAGCAACCCGGACAACGGCCCCAGGCATAGCCCCCGCTTCAGTCCCCAGCGTAAGCTCATCACTTACTCCTCCATTGACGAACTTTGGGGTGTGAATCTTTGACGCTGATCTTGCCGGGTTTGTAGGAGAAGAACGGCTGCAGGAGGAGCCGCTGAGGGCCACCCCCAACACGCCGCCCCCCTAGACTACGCTGCCCCGAGGGGCGTCCCCGGCAAGGGCATCCACCAACAAGCCCACGCCCATGAAGGAGGAGGAGACGAACTTGGGTGCCGGTGGTCCTACCCCGACAACGAATGTTGGCGGGGAGGGCACCACTTCTTCCCAGCCCGGTGCTGGTAAGTTCGCTTGCTTCCCGTCCCTATTCTTTCTTCTTTTTTTTGAACTTTGATCTTAGCTCTGCCTCATTCTCCTTCTTGGCATCTAGGCGCCTCCTCGGCGGACCAGGAGAACATTGATACCGTCATCGAGGAGATCGCCAGTGACACCGAGGCCGAGGCGGACAAGATCGCCGCCGAGGAGGCCGCCAAGACTGCCGCTGAAGAGGCTGCCAAAGGGCCTGCCGGCAGGGCCACTACCGAGGAGGCGGCAAGGCCGCCGAAGAGGAGGCCGGCACGGGGCCTGCCGGGGAGGGGGTGGTTGACGACTAACCTTCCTCCTCTGCTGCCTCTGGCTCGGTAAGTACCTGAAGGTGAGCGATGACCTGTTTGTCTACCTCCCAGGGACGGCGAGCACCAGGGCACCACCAAGGGGGAGGTGTTTGATGACGAGGTGCTCGCCGCCGCCGGGCTTGAGGTTGTTGACGAACCGAGCACCAGTGGCGGCGGCTCCCAAGAGGAGTAGCTCCTTCGGGCCATGAGCGCCAACTTCAAGAAGCTCCAGGCGCTTCATCATGCCCACCTGGACAAGGCAAAGTCCAGGATGGCGGCGGTGGACAAGGTGGAGGCGGATCTCGCGGGGTGCGTCACCGAGACGCAGGCCTGGTTCTGCCAGGCTGATAGAGGCAAAGGTGTCCCGATGTTTCGAGGAGATAGCAATCGTTTTCTATGGGAGTCGACTTTGACGATCCGACTATGAACGTGCGAAGACGTCGCGCCTTAGCAATCGCTAAACCAACTTTCGAGGGGTTATTGACCACGCCGGAGCACGATCAACCTGACCACGAGGGTCTATTTCGTGCGAGCAAACGAAGAACAAGCAAGAAACTGAGATTGCAATTTGGATATTGCGAATAAAAGAGGAAAGCTTTATTAATGAAGGTGGGGTTCTGTGACGCCTTGGTCTGGTCGTTGAACACAAACGAAGTACGTGAAGTTGCAGCTATGGCGAACTTTTAATCTAAACAAAACCCAAAGTCTAAACGGTGCCCTAAGGGCTGTATATATGGAGGAAGAGGGGGGAATTTCATGGCCCTTGAGGAAGGGGTCTGAAACCAACCTTATATCTTGTTTCCCCACACATACGGACTCTAAAAACAGCCTATACTTATGTATTTCTAAATTACATGGGTCTGGCCCAATAATAAGGTGACGCAGCACCTAGAATAGCCTCTGGACGAAATTTATGAAGTGGCATCTTGTATATTTCATCCAAGGCTTCATGCACTCCTTATGGTGGCTTCAAAGCCTTGAAATCATCACTTGCAACTCCGTTCTTGTTCCCCTGGTGCATGCCATCAACTCCATGCTTGTTCTTGCTCCAATGTCCATCCTTCTCCAAGCTAGGCCTTCATTTGTAAGCAAAACAAATGTATCCAATTTAGGCAGCATCATATTCTCATGAACATTAGAATCATTACCAAGAAACAAAAGTACCTGGTAATTTAATTGGCGTGGGCGAGCTCTAGTAATTGGTCCGGTATATGTAACAGTAGGGGTTGTGGGTATAACAATGGTATTGATGTCCTCATCATCCTCCCCTTATTGAAGTGAAGTCGTCCTCGGCGGAAGCTCATCTTCCTGACCCAAATAAGGCTTCAAATCTGCAATGTTAAAAGTGAGAGTAACCCCAAAATCTGCAGGCAACTCAAGTTTATATGCATTATCATTTATTTTCTCTAGACCTTAAAAGGACCATCAGCACGTGGCATTAGCTTTGATTTGCGCAAATTAGGAAACCTATCCTTACGCAAATGTAACCAAACAAGATCTCCAGTTGCAAAGACAACATGTTTTCTACCCTTATCTCCAGCAAGTTTATATTTAGCATTCATACGCTCAATGTTGTCCTTAGTTAACTCATGCATTTTTAAGATCAATTCAGCACGTTGTTTAGCATCAAAATTAACCTTCTCCGAAGATGGAAGAGGCAATAAGTCAATGGGTGCATGAGGTAGAAAACCATACACAATTTCAAAAGGGCACATCTTAGTAGTAGAATGCAACGAACTATTATAAGCAAATTCAATATGAGGCAAGCATTCTTCCCACATTTTCTTATTATTCTTCAAAACACCCCTAAGCATAGTAGACAATGTTCTATTGACTACTTCAGTTTGACCATCAGTTTGGGGGTGACAAGTAGTACTAAAAAGCAGTTTAGTCCCCAACTTAGCCCATAAACATCTCCAAAAGTGGCTAAGAAATTTAGTATCACGATCTGAAACAATAGTATTTGGCACACCACGCAAGCAAATAATTTCACGAAAGAACAAATCAGCAACATTAACAACATCATCGCTTTTATGACATGGTATAAAGTGTGCCATTTTCGACAATCTATCCACGACAACAAATATGCTATCCCTCCCCATCTTTGTTCGAGGTAAACCTAAAACAAAGTCCATAGATATATCCTCCCAAGGAACACTAGGTACAGGCAAAGGCATATATAAACCATGAGGATTGAGTCGTGACGTAGCTTTTTGACATGTAGTGCAGCGAGCAACAAAACGCTCAACATCCCGTCTCATCTTTGGCCAATAGAAATCTGTAGCAAGTATGTCCTCTGTCTTATTCATGCCAAAGTGTCCCATTAATCCTTCTCCATGCGCCTCCTGCAACAACAAAAGATGAACAGAGCTAGCAGGAATGCATAGCTTGTTAGCATGGAACACAAAGCCATCATTAATAATGAACTTGTTCCATGTTCGTCCTTCTTTACAATTCTGCATTACATCTTTAAAATCAGCATCATGCACATATTGATCTTTGATGGTCTCCAAACCAAATATTTTGAAGTCAAGTTGTGAAAGCATAGTATAGCGACGAGACAAAGCATCAGCAATAACATTTTCTTTACCCTTCTTGTGTTTAATGACATAAGGGAATGTCTCAATGAATTCAACCCATTTAGCATGTCTATGATTCAGTTTAGCTTGACTTTTAATATGTTTCAAAGATTCATGATCAGAATGTATAACAAATTCTTTGGGCCATAAATAATGTTGCCATGTCTCTAAAGTCCGAACAAGAGCATATAATTCTTTATCATAAGTAGAATAGTTCAGACTAGGCCCACTCAATTTTTCAGAAAAGTATGCAACAGGTTTGTCATCTTGTAATAACACACCTCCTAATCCAATTCCACTAGCATCACATCCAAGCTCAAAAGTCTTATTAAAATCAGGAAGTTGGAGTAAAGGAGCATGTGTCAACTTATCTTTCAATACCATGAAGGCTTCATCCTGTGCGGTACCCCAAACAAAAGGCACATCCTTCTTTGTAACCTCATTGAGAGGTGCAACAATGGTGCTAAAATCTCTCACAAAACGCCTATAGAAACCAGCGAGTCCAAGAAAACTCCTCACTTGTGTGACCATTTTGGGCTGCGGCCAACTCTCAATAGCTTCAATCTTGGCTTTATCAACTTCAATTCCCTCTGGAGTAACAACATAGCCAAGAAAAGATACTCGGTTGGTGCAAAAGGTGCACTTCCCAAGGTTACAAAACAAACGTGCATCACGTAGAGCAATAAAAACAGCACGAAAATGTTCCAAATGTTCTTCCAAAGATTTGCTATAAATCAGTATATCATCAAAATAGACTACCAGAAATCGTCTAATGAAATCACGTAAAACTTCGTTCATTAGTCTCATGAAAGTACTAGGTGCATTAGATAACCCAAAAGGCATGACTAACCACTCATATAAACCAAACTTAGTTTTAAATGTTGTTTTCCATTCATCTCCCAATTTCATACGAATTTGATGGTATCCACTACGCAAATCAACTTTGGAGAATATTGTAGAGCCACTCAATTCATCAAGCATATCATCTAGCCTAGGAATAGGATGACGATAACGAATAGTAATATTATTAATGCCTCTAGAATCAACACACATACGCGACGTACCATCCTTTTTAGGCACTAGTACAATAGGAACAACACAAGGACTAAGAGATTCACGTATATAACCTTTGTTGAGCAGCTCCTGTACTTGACGCATAATCTCCTTCGTCTCCTCTGGATTGGTACGGTATGGTGCACGGTTGGGTAGTGATGCACCGAGAATTAAGTCAATTTGATGCTCAATCCCTCGAATAGGTGGTAATCCCGGTGGCACGTCTTGTGGGAAGACGTCAGCGAACTCCTGCAAAATGTTAGTGACAGCAGGAGGCAAAGAGGAAGGCACGTCCTCGAATGAAAATAATGCCTCTTTGCACACAAAAGCATAGCAAACAGATTTGCTAAAAACTAGCTCATCAATATCAGATTTGGTGGCAAGTGAACATGCACTTTTCAATTTAATTTCAGAAGCAACACTAGATATTTTATTATTAGGCTTCATTTGTTGCTCAAATTCTTTCGCCACAATCTGATTTTCACTCTTATTTTTCTCCTGTTTTGCTTTATTAGCTCTATAAATATCATCTTTCAAAATGGAATCAGGAGTCATAGGAAGCAAAGTAATATTTGTATCCTTGTGCACAAGAGTATACTGATTGTTTCTACCATGGTGTACAGAATTTTTATTGAATTGCCATGGTCTACCAAGTAATAAGGAACATGCTTGCATAGGTACCACATCACAATCAACATAATCAGCATATGTACAGATACTAAAATGCACACGAACAGTACGTGTTACCTTAACCTTGCCGCTGTTGTTGAACCATTGGATGTAGTAAGGATGTGGATGTGGTCTTGTGGTGACATATAGCTTCTCCACCATCTCCATGCTAGCCAAGTTGTTGCAGCTCCCTCCATCTATGATGACACGGTTAGAACGTTCCTTCACAACTCCCTTTGTATGGAACAAATTATGCCTCTGATTTTGCTCTGCTTGCGTAACCTGCACACTCAAAACACGTTGAGCAACTAAACATTCATACCTGTCAGCATCTTCAGCAGCCATGTATTGTATCTCATGATCAGAATCATCTCCACCGTGTTCTTCATGTGTAATAAGAGCCAAAGTCTCCTCATCATAGTCACTAGCGGACTCATACCCACCATCCTTAGTAGCAATCATCACACGCTCAGATTTGCATTTTCTCGCAAAATGTCCTCTTCCCTTACAACGACGACAAATAATACCACTTGTGTGCCCTGTTGACGCCATGGAAGAAGAAGAGCTCTTTGCAGGCCCGGTAGCTGTGCTCTTGGCAGAGAGTGGTGGTTGTGCCTGCTTTCTTGTATCACAATTGGAGGTGGCACCTGAAGGAGGTCATGGTGCAGTGGAAGTAGAGGATGCACGTGGTGTCCATGATGAAGGTCGACCTATAGAAAAGTTAGTTCGCGCCAACGCCTGTCGATCCTGCACTTCACGTTCAGCTTTACAAGCAAGATGGAATAAACGAGTGATATTATTATAATCCTTATACTCTAGAATGGTCTGAATCTCTCTATTTAATCCACCCATAAAACGTGCAAGCATAGCTTCATTCTCCTCAACAATACCACATCTAATCAAGCCAGTTTGTAATTCCTGATAATATTCTTCTATAGAATTTTTTCCTTGTCTTAAGCGCTGCAATTTTTGAAGTAATTCACGTTGATAATATGGTGGAACCCAACGAGTACGCATAGCAGTTTTCAATACAGCCCAAGTAGCTGGAACAAGATATAATCTACAATGTTCAGACCACCAAACACATGCAAAGCTAGTGAAAGCACAAACAGCAGCAGGAGCACGTCTCTCCTCAGGATATTGTAAACATGTAAATTGTTGTTCAGTTTCTAACTCCCAAGTAAGATATATATATCAGGAACATATCTACCCTCAAATGGTGGAATATTCAATTTCAGTTTAGGGAGATGGTCATGATCTCGTACCTGAGGGGGCCCTAACATTGCCATTATTTGCATGTGGACGACCTGGTGGTTGTGGTGCTGGTGGTTGCACGTAGTTCTGATTTTGATCAACTTCATCCTCGTAATCTCCCACATAGTCATCATCCTCCGCATCAGCAGCAGGAGCCACAGAAGTATCAACAGCAGCACCAATAGTTTGGCCAAGCGCAAGAGCGACACGGCTCGCTCGGCGGAGGGCTATTTCGCGACGTGGAGGTAGTCGTTGTTCTTGTTGTTGTTGAAGAGGTGCGTTAGGTGCAGCCAGTGGTGGTGGTGGAAGACGCACGAGCAATTCATTAAACTTGTTATCGAGCTTTGTTTCGAACATCTTCTCCATGCCATCTATCTTCTCCATGGCCTCTTCAAATCTGTTTAGCACATCTTGCACATGTCCACTCATCATTTGCTGAAATTTATCATGCAGCTCCTTATTCGTCATGTTCTCCCAGTCAGTCTCGTCGGCTTGTGATTCGGGCATGGTTAGCAGCAATAGAAACACACAAGAATATGATCCTACAGACTACTAACAAGTGGTGGTGGTGGGTGTCACAAAACCATCAAGCAAATCTCAAATTCTTACCAGTTCTTACCCAGTAGCAGGCGGTGATCGGCAACCGTTGTCGTCAAAACTCTCAAAAGCTTGGATAGAGCGATTGCCAGGGAGAGTCAAACGCGTGACGTTGATGTATGTGGAGCTGGGAAGGCTTATAGTATGGTAGAAAAGAGGGTCAGCAATAATCAATTCAGAGATGCAAAGTTGAATAAACGCTCAACGACGGTATTGTGCTGGTCCTAGGCTAGACCGTACTAGAGACACGGGCCTAGAACACTAACAAAACCACAGCGCTGCACGTAAAGAAGGGAGGAGCACACTCTGACTTTTTTTCTTTTTTTGCACTTTTTTCGTATTTTTTTGCTCTGCAACAAAATTTTTCGAAAAAGTCTACAAATGGCCTAAAAACTGCCTAGCCAGAATTTTTTTTGAAACGGGAACTATTTTTCTTCTGTGGATGGCTCGCAAGTTGGGAAGTCCTACTCTGTCATGACTTGGAGTATCGCGTGACTTGGAAATCGAGAACAAAGCAACAATTACTGGACTCGGACTAGGACTAGTGGCGGAAATGAATCTGGTGGAAACTCGGACTGGTGGCGGATATTTGCAGGGCGATGGAACACGGACTGGTGGAGAATCTGGGATGGAGGTGGACTCAGATTAGCGTGATGGCGGTGGATATGTGGTATATGGTAGCGGCGATGATGATGGTGGTATATAGCAGCGGTGATGACGATGGTGGTATATGGTAGCGGCGATGATGATGGTGGTATATGGCAGCGGTGATGACGATTGTGGTATATGGCAGCGGTGATGATGATGGTGCGGCGGCGGCATGACAACTTGTGAACAGAACTCGAAACTCTAAAGTACTAGACTCTAGGACCAACAACTTGACACGACGATGCAACCGCAAATTCAACAAAGCAAATACAGAAATGATTATGCAAAGGCTCAGATTGGTTCGGATAAGATGAACTAACACTAATTTTTTTTGGCTTTTTTGTGGACTATAGGTATGTAGAAAAGACTCGATCTAAACTACGAAAAACTATAAAATCTCACCGAGCAACCTGGAAATCTGATACCACTTGATAGAGGCAAAGGTGTCCCGAAGTTTCGAGGAGATAGCAGTCGTTTACTGTGGGAGTCGACTTTGACGATCCGACTATGAACGTGCGAAGACGTCGCGCCTTAGCAATCGCTAAACCAACTTCCGATGGGTTATTGACCATGCCGGAGCACGATCAACCTGATCATGAGGGTCTATTTCCTGCGAGCAAACGAAGAACAAGCAAGAAAATGAGATTGCAATCTGGATATTGTGAATAAAAGAGGAAAGCTTTATTAATGAAGGTGGGGTTCTGTGACGCCTTGATCTGGTCGTTGAACACAAACGAAGTACGTGAAGTTGCATCTATGGCGAACTTTTAATCTAAACAAAACCCAAAGTCTAAACGGTGCCCTAAGGGCTGAATATATGGAGGAAGAGGGGGGAATTTCGTGGCCCTTGGGGAAGGGGTCCGAAACCAACCCTATCTCTTGTTTCCCCACAAATACGGACTCTAAAAACAGCCTATATTACTTCGAAATTACATGGGCCTGGCCGAATAATAAGGTGACGCAGCACCTGGAATAGCCTCTTGACGAAATTTATGAAGTGGCATATTGTATATTTCATCCAAGGCTTCATGCACTCCTTATGGTGGCTTCAAAGTCCTGAAATCATCACTTGCAACTCCGTTCTTGTACCCCTGGCACGTGCCATCAACTCCATGCTTGTTCTTGCTTCAATGTCCATCCTTCTCCAAGCTAGGCCCTTCATTTGTAAGCAAAACAAATGTATCCAATTTAGGCAGCATCATATTCTCATGAACATTAGAATCATTACCAAGAAACGAAAGTACCTAGTAATTTAATTGGCGTGCGCGAGCTCTAGTAATTGGTCCGGTATATGTAATAGTAGGGGCTATGGGTGTAACAATGGTATTGATGTCCTCATCACAGGCCCACGAGGAATTGAACTTTTCCCAGGATCTGCTGGCTGAGTGCAAACAAGTGCTTATCCTGCTGCAGGACGATGTCGAGAAAGCCCAGGAGGCGGCGAAGGAACAGGCCGCCAAGGACGAGGCCGGTCGGCACTAGCACCAGGCTGAGCTGAACTCCCAGGAGGAGGACCTTACCGCTCGTGAGGAGGCGCTCACCGCCGCCCTCCACGGCAAGGATGAGGAGGTCAAGAAGCTTGTCGTGCAGCGGACCCAGGAGCTGGAGCAGAGGCAGAAAGAGGCACTCAATGCTCAGGCCCAGGTCCATGCTGGCAAGATGAAGGAGGTGGAGCGGGATGTGGAGCGGGATGGGCTGAAGGAACAGGTCCTGGGGCTGGCGAAGGAGAAGGACACGCTCAACGACGCTTTGGTGGAGGCGCATGCCGCAATCCTCGGCAAGGCCGAGCTGCTCTCCAAGGCCAACAACTCCATCAAAGACCTGAAGCTGAAGTTGGAGGGTCTTGAGGGGACGCTTTCGGAGGTCAGGGCCCGGGAAGAGACCCTGACCAAGGCCCTGGAGGACGAGAAGCAGCCGCGGAGGAATGACGTTGCCAACCACGGGGATTACGTGAAGGGCGAAAACCTCTGGATTAGCCACCTCGCCGACGTCGCCGGCAGGATCACCACGAAGCTGGCTACCATGGGGATGGCGAATGTGAGGTACGCCCCGGAGCCGAATGTGAGCCCCAATACCAAACTGACCCTGTTCTTCGAGGGCGTTCTCGGAGCCCAGGAGCATCTGCGCTCCAACCGGGCATCTTATCTGGCCAACGAGTCCCGGAGGCTCTGCCGGGGCGCCCTGACCAAGGTGCTCATGAAGGTGGCGTTCTAGAACCCCGCCATCAACTTTGCCGGCGCATAGGAGAGCTTGCCGGGGGGGACGGACCTCGCGGCGCTCAAGGAGCGTGTCAAGCCCACCCCGACTGCGTCGATGGAGTTGAGAGGGTGGAGGGCCAGCGCCGAGACTAGGCACCCCGTTTCTCGTCGCTGTTGCAAGGTCAAGACCAAGACAATTTTATCTAAAGTTAGAACCGTAGCGATTATTTGATGTAACATAACTCTACAGTACTTCAATATCACAGATGCTATCTTCCCGTTAGATCTTTCTTTGTATGTTTGCACCCTACGCTTGTTGAGATAAGGCTGCTGGCGCGTAAACCCATTTTGTGGTGCTTTGAGGACGGATCCTTAGCACCCTGCCGGAAGGGCGCTTGCTGCCAGGCAAGCCACCTTGCCACTGCCAGCACGGTCCCTTGAACTGTCGAGCGGACTTGAAACAGGACAAGAGCGCTGCTGGTAGCAGCTAGGCCACCTTGTCATTCTCAGCGCGGCCGCATGAACTGTCGAGCAGAATCGAGACAGAGACAAGGGCGTTGCCAATAGCGGAAGGGTCCCATTGCCTGCAGGTTTCCCGTACAAGGAGCGAGATCTTTTCGGGGAGGACAGACTTATATAAATGAAATTAGCCAAAATTTTGCATAACTTAGCTTTTCGGGGCCACGTGGATGGCCGTCGAGGCTGCGGACGGCACCAGAGGGTGGTTGATCGACGACGCCCTCTCCCTTCGAGCCATCCTCATGAAAAATTCGCTGCATCGGCTCCAAAACTAGATTTTCTTGGCTTGCGCCCCCTACCCGGCGCGCCAAAGATGTCGGGGGAAATGACACCTATGGAATCACGAGGAATCCCTTTCTCTATGGTTGGCGGGCGCGGGGCTGTGGAAAGAGCAAGATTGAGAGATCAACGCGGGGGATTATCCAGGTTCAGGCCACAATTGACGCGTAATACCCTACTCTTGCTGGTTTCAGTTTTGCTGGTGTTCTTGGACTTGCTACAAGGCTTGCAGGGTCCAAAAAGTAAGAATCCTCTCCCAGTACGCCGCGGGCCTCCTTTTATAGACAAAGGGGCTGCCACAATGGCACACAGGAGGTGGAAAGCTATACAGTGGTCGAGTCTATCCTATGGCACCGTAGGACAAACGCATTTAATGCACTACCGACGTGCCCTTCTTGCTTTATCGGGGACGGCAAGGAAGCTCGTGCCAGCTTTCTCCGCCTCGCCTGGCTTCGACGCGCGTCTGAACTGACGAGGCGGGTAGTGCTACGCTGGCTGGCTGGCTGGCTGTTGAGTTGGTGCGATGGCAGAGCCTTCACGAAGATCTGCACGCCACCACGCAGGTGCTTGCTGAGTTGGCCTAGAGGTCGCACGTCGCCACGCATGTGTTCTCCTAGTTGGTGGGCTGGCAGCTGCATGGGAACAGCAGCGGATCCTTGGCAGATGTGGGCCTGGCTGCGGCCCCGCGGATCTCTTTAGCAAGGGTATTGCCGGGGCCCCGACAAGGGTCTTGCCGTGGCGTCGTGGACGTCCCCGGCAAGGGGCTTGCCGGGGGTCTCGTGGGTATCCTTGGCGAGGATCTTGCCGAGGATCTTCGTCTTCTGGTTATTTATCTAGTCTTGTATGCTCCTGGTCTTCACAAAGATCTACATGCCACCATGGAGGCGCCTCCTGAGCTTTGGTTCCAATGTGGTTGAGGGCGTCGGAACTCTCAGGCTCGAGGGTGGCAGCCCTGCTGGCCTTGGGCAAGTTGCCCTAGCAAGGTTCTTGCCGGGGCTGTGGAGGCCACCCCGGCAAGGGCCTTGCCGGGGGAGTCCATCTCGCCCTTCTACTCTTTGTGTTTCCGGCTTGGCGTTGGTCTGGTTTTCTCGTGCCTTTGCTTCCTCTGCCCCGCCAAGCGTGGCCAGGGGCGTGGGGCTGCGACTGCCCATGCACAAGTAAAGGGGTGCAAAAAGGGACCCCTACTTTTGTGCAACAACAATATCCATAGCCCGTTGATTAGCCGCGTCGATGTGAGACTTTCTCCCTTTTTGTCTTCTCAACACAACCTCCATCATCATATTCTGTTCCACCTATAGTGCTATGTCCATGGCTCGCGCTCATATATTACGTGAAAGTTGAAAAAGTTTGAGAATGCTAAAGTGTGAAATAATTGCTTGGCTTGTCATCGGGGTTGTGCATGACGGGAGCATTTTGTGTGAGGAAATGAAGCATGGCCAAACTATATGATTTTGTAGGGATGAGCTTTCTTTGGCTATGTTATTTTGAGAAGACATCATTGCTTGGTTAGTATGCTTGAAGTTTTATTATTTTTATGTCAATATTAAACTTTTGTCTTGAATCTTTTGGATCTGAACATTCATGCCACAATAAAGAAAATTGCATTGATAAATGTGTTAGGTAGCATTCCACATCAAAAATTCTGTTTTTATCATTTACCTACTCGAGGACGAGCATGAATTAAGCTTGGGGATGCTGATACATCTCCAACGTATCTATAATTTTTTATTGTTCCATGCTATTATGTTATCCATCCAGGATGTTTTATATGCATTTATATGCTATTTTATAAGATTTTTGGGACTAACCTATTAACCGAGAGCCCAGTGCCAGTTTCTGTTTTTCCCCTTGTTTTTGAGTATTGCAGAAAAGGATTACCAAACGGAGTCCAATTGACCTGAAAATTCACGAAGATTATTTTTGGACCAGAAGAAGGCCACGGAGTACCGGAGATGGACCAGAAGAGTTCCGAGGCCACCATGAGGGTGGGGGCGCGCTCCCCTACCTCATGGCTACCTCGTGGACCCCCTGACTTGTTCCCGACGCCAACACCTCTTATATATCCCCAAACTTCCAGAACATAACCTAGATCGGGAGTTCCGCCGCAAGCCTCTGTAGGCACGAAAAACCAATCGGGACCCTGTTCCGGCACCCTGCCGGAGGGGGAATCCCTCACCGGTGGCCATCTTCATCATCCTGGCGCTCTCCTTGATGAGGAGTAGTTCACCCTCGGGGCTGAGGGTCGTGTTCTTGATTTGGCACGATCTTGATGTATCGCGAGCTTTGCTATTATAGTTGTGACGCCCGGGTAATCAAGCTACAGTAACCTCTACTAATGATGCCACGTCACCTCGATTACTGTTGCTAATCTCGCGTTAGTTCGAAACCGATTCAAAATTCAAATTCAAAAATATGGCAAACAACAAAAGTTTTCAAACAATAGAACAAAAATGTTCGGTTAGTGCAAATATTACATAGGTAATTGTTGTGAAGAAAACACATATTTAGAAAATGCTAAGATGCCCTAAATTAAATAAAACAGAAAAAGGGAAATAAATAAAAGAAAAGAAAGTATAAAAAAAACAGAAACAAAAAAAAGCACCCCCACTGGGCTCCGGCCTAGCAGGCCACTAGCCCAACAGGTCGGCCCCCCTCACTCCATAACACCCACCCCGGTCAAACCCTAACCCACCGACACCCCCACTCCCCCCACTCGCTCGCCTCTTCCTCTCCCCCCTCTCCTCTCGATCCCATCTGGATCGGGGAGGGGCCCGACCTCGACACACTCACCGGGCCGCCACCGCTTCGCCGTCGCCCAACGCCGCCTCGACCTCATCTCCTCCCCACGACGCGTCGCCGCCGATCCCCGCCGCCCGGAGCTGCGCCTCCACCTCGGCCACCTCACCGGACTTCCTCCCCAACGTCATCATCGTCCCCGTCGACCTCCTCGCGCCCCGCTGCCCCGAACCCTACGCCCGCGGTGAGGCCCCGCCTCCCTCCGCCCCCCTTCTCTTTCCTCTTCCAGACGCAGTGCCAGAGCTCCCCGTCGCCCACGACCACCACAGCCAGAACCTGCTCCGCGCCTGCATGCCTGACGCTGTGCCCGTCCGACCCTGGCCGCACCCGCGCCGTGAAGCCCTCACCCTGCCACGTGCATCGCCGCCTGCACGCGTGCACGAGCACCGCCCTGACGCACGTTTGTTCCCGCACACCCCGTCAGTCGTGGCCGGCACGTCCCCGGCCACCTCCGCTCTTGACCGCCGTCCCCCCTGCTACTCCCTGGCGCGCTCGCCCCGCTCCCGTGCTGCTTCTGCACTGCCTCGTTGCCCCCCAGCGCACGCGTTTGCGCCGCGCCTCCCGCTCGTCCCTGTAGCAGCCGCTGCCCGTTGTAGCGCCGCCGGTGTGCCACCCCCCCCGCCTTCACCTGCTGCCAAGCCACACGGGCTCCGCCCAACACTTCCGCGGCTCGCACCCCTCTTGCGCCAGCCCCTGCTCCGCCTCCGCCCACCGCACCGCCCGCGCTGGTTGTGCCTAGCTGCGGCTGGCCCGAGCCAGGGTCCAGCCGATGACCAGCGACCGCAGCGCCCAATCGGGCTGGGCGCTAGCACCCGATGCCCATGCCCATTAGCCCCTCTAAGCCCTATGACGTGTGGGGCCCCAACCCCCTAGAACGATTTTATAAAAAAAGGATTAACAATAATAATAATGATGATAGAGGCAAAGGTGTCCCGTCTTTCGATGAGATGGTGGCTAAAGTTTTGGAGGAAGTCGACTTTGACGATCCGACTACGAACGTGCGAGGACGTCGCGCCTTAGCAATCGCTAAACCAACTCCGAGAGGTTATTGACCACGCCGGAGCATGATCAACCTGACCACGAAGGTCTGCTTCCTGCAGGCAAACGAAGAACAAGCAAGAAACTAAGATTGCAATCTGGATATTGCGAATATAAGAGGAAAGCTTTATTGATCAAGGTGGGGTTCTGTGATGCCTTGGTCTGGTCGTTGAACACAAACGAAGTACGCAAAGTTGCAGCTATGCCGAACTATTAATCTAAACAAAAACCAAAGTCTAAACGACGCCCTAAGGGTTGTATATATGGAGGAGGAGGAGGGAATTTCGTGGCCCTTGAGGGTGGGGTCCGAAACCAACCCTAACTCTTGTTTCCCCACACATACGGACTATAAAAATAGCCTATACTTCAGTATTTCGAAATTACATGGGCCTGGCCCAATAATAAGGTGAGGCATCACCTAGAATAGCCTATTGACAAATCTTATGAAGTGGCATCTTGTATATTTCGTCCAAGGCTTCATGCACTCCTTATGGTGGCCTCAAAGTCCTGAAATCATCACTTGTAACTCCGTTCTTGATCCCCTTGCGCATGCCATCAACTCCATGTGTGTTCTTGCTCCAATGTTCATCCTTCTCCAAGCTAGGCCCTTTATTTGTAAGCAAAACAAATGTATCCAATTTAGGCAGCATCATATTCTCATGAACATTAGAATCATTACCAAGAAACAAAAGTACCTGGTAATTTAATTGGCGTGCGCGAGCTCTAGTAAGTGGTCCAGTATATGTAACAGTAGGGGCTGTGGGTGTAACAATGGTATTGATGTCCTCATCATCCTCCCCTTCTTGAAATGAAGTCGTCCTCGACGGAAGCTCATCTTCCTCACCCAAATAAGGCTTCAAATCTGCAATGTTAAAAGTGGGACTAACCCCAAAATCTGCAGGCAGCTCAAGTTTATATGCATTATCATTTATTTTCTCTAACACCTTAAATGGACCATCAGCACGTGGCATTAGCTTTGATTTGTGCAAATTAGGAAACCTATCCTTACGCAAATGTAACCAAACAAGATCTCCAGGTGCAAAGACAACATGTTTTCTACCCTTATCTCCAGCAAGTTTATATTTAACATTCATACGCTCAATGTTTTCCTTAGTTAACTCATGCATTTTTAAGATCAATTCAGCACGTTGTTTAGCATCAAAATTAACCTTCTCCGAAGATGGAAGAGGCAACAAATCAATGGGTGCACGAGGTAGGAAACCATACACAATTTCAAAAGGGCACATCTTAGTAGTAGAATGCTACAAACGATTATGAGCAAATTCAATATGAGGCAAGCATTCTTCCCACATTTTCTTATTATTCTTCAAAACAGCCCTAAGCATAGTAGACAATGTTTTATTGACTACTTCAGTTTGTCCATCAGTTTGGGGGTGACAAGTAGTACTAAAAAGCAGTTTAGTCCCCAACTTAGCCCATAAACATCTCCAAAAGTGGCTAAGAAATTTAGTATCACGGTCTGAAACAATAGTATTTGGCACCCCATGCAAGCGAATAATTTCACGAAAGAACAAATCAGCAACATTAACAACATCATCGCTTTTATGACATGGTATAAAGTGTGCCATTTTCGAGAATCTATCCACGACAACAAATATGCTATCCCTCCCCTTCTTTGTTCGAGGTAAACCTAAAACAAAGTCCATAGATATATCCTCCCAAGGAACACTAGGCATAGGCAAAGGCATATATAAACCATGATGATTGAGTCGTGACTTAGCTTTTTGACATGTAGTGCAGCGAGCAACAAAACGCTCAACATCCCATCTCATCTTTGGCCAAAAGAAATGTGTAGCAAGTACGTCCTCCGTCTTCTTCACGCCAAAGTGTCCCATTAATCCTCCTCCATGCGACTCCTGCAACAACAAAAGACGAACAGAGCTACCAGGAATGCATAGCTTGTTAGCACGGAACACAAAACCATCATTAACAACGAACTTGTTCCATGTTCTTCCTTCTTTACAATTCTGCATTACTTCTTTAAAATCAGCATCATGCACATATTGATCTTTGATGGTCTCCAAACCAAATTTTTTGAAGTCAAGTGTGAAAGCATAGTATAGCGACGAGACAAAGCATCAGCAATAACATTTTCTTTACCCTTCTTGTGTTTAATGACATAAGGAAAAGTCTCAATGAATTCAACCCATTTAGCATGTCTACGATTCATTTTAGCTTGAATTTTAATATGATTCAAAGATTCATGATCAGAATGTATAACAAATTCTTTGGGCCATAAATAATGTTGCGATGTCTCTAAAGTCCGAACAAGAGCATATAATTCTTTATCATAAGTAGAATAGTTCAGACTAGGCCCACTGAATTTTTCAGAAAAATATGCAACAGGTTTGCCATCTTGTAATAACACACCTCCTAATCCAATTCCACTAGCATCACATTCAAGCTCAAAAGTCTTATTAAAGTCAGGAAGTTGAAGTAAAGGAGCATGTGTCAACTTATCTTTCAATACCGTGAAGGCTTCTTCCTGTGCGGTACCCCAAACAAAAGGCACATCCTTCTTTGTAAGCTCATTGAGAGGTGCAGCAATGGTGCTAAAGTCTCTCACAAAACGCCTATAGAAACCAGCGAGTCCAAGAAAACTCCTCACTTGTGTGACCGTTTTGGGCTGTGGCCAACTCTCAATAGCTTCAATCTTGGCTTTATCAACTTCAATTCCCTGTGGAGTAACAACATAGCCAAGAAAATACACTCGGTCGGTGCAAAAGGTGCACTTCCCAAGGTTACCAAACAAACGTGCATCACGTAGAGCATTAAAAACAGCACGTAAATGTTCCAAATGTTCTTCCAAAGATTTGCTATAAATCAGTATATCATCAAAATAGACTACCACAAATCGTCCAATGAAAGCACGTAAAACTTCGTTCATTAGTCTCATGAAAGTACTAGGTGCATTAGTTAACCCAAAAGGCATGACTAACCACTCATATAAACCAAACCTAGTTTTAAATGATGTTTTCCATTCATCTCCCAATTTCATACGAATTTGATAGTATCCACTACGCAAATCAACTTTGGAGAATATTGTAGAGCCACTCAATTCATCAAGCATATCACCTAGCCTAGGAATAGGATGACGATAACGAATAGTAATATTACTAATGCCTCTACAATCAACACACATACGCGATGTACCATCCTTTTTAAGCACTAGTATAATAGGAACAACACAAGGACTAAGAGATTCGCGTATATAACCTTTGTCGAGCAGCTCCTGTACTTATTGCATAATCTCCTTCGTCTCCTCTGGATTGGTACGATATGGTGCACGGTTGGGTAGCGATGCACCGGGAATTAAGTCAATTTGATGCTCAATCCCTCGAATAGGTGGTAATCCCGGTGGCACGTCTTGTGGGAAGACGTCAGCGAACTCCTGCAAAATGTTAGTGACAGCAGGGGCAAAGAGTAAGGCACGTCCTCGAATGAAAATAATGCCTCTTTGCACACAAAAGCATAGCAAACAGATTTGCTACAATCTAGCTCATCAATATCAGATTTGGTGGCAAGTAAACATGCACTTTTCAATTTAATTTCAGAAGCAACACTAGATGGTTTATTATTAGGCTTCATTTGTTGCTTAAATTCTTTTGCCACAATCTGATTTTCACTCTTATTTTTCTCCTGTTTTGCTTTATTAGCTCTATAAATATCATCTTTCAAAATGGAATCAGGAGTCATAGGAAGCAAAGTAATATTTGTATCCTTGTGCACAAGAGTATACTGATTGTTTCTACCATGGTGTACAGAATTTTTATTGAATTGCCATGGTCTACCAAGTAATAAGGAACATGCTTGCATAGGTACCACATCACAATCAACATAATCAGCATATGTACAGATACTAAAATGCACACGAACAGTACGTGTTACCTTAACCTTGCCGCTGTTGTTGAACCATTGGATGTAGTAAGGATGTGGATGTGGTCTTGTGGTGACATATAGCTTCTCCACCATCTCCATGCTAGCCAAGTTGTTGCAGCTCCCTCCATCTATGATGACGCGAATAGAACGTTCCTTCACAACTCCGTTTGTATGGAACAAGTTATGCCTCTGATTTTGCTCAGCCTGTGTAACCTGCACACTCAAAACACGTTGAGCAACTAAACATTCATACCTGTCAGCATCTTTAGCAGCCATGTATTGTGTCTCATGATCAGAATCATCTCCATCGTGTTCGTCATCTGTAATAAGAGCCAAAGTCTCCTCATCATAGTCACTAGCGGACTCATACCGACCATCCTCAGTAACAATCATCACACGCTTAGATTGTCATTCTCTCGCATAATGACCTCCACCCTTGCAACATCGACAAATAATATCATGTGTTTTCCATGTTGATGCCATGGATGAAGAAGAGCTCTTTGCAGGCCCAGAAGGTGTGCTCTTCGCAGATAGTGATGATTCACTACAGGAATCAGCTAATTTGCCGTCTGTGGGTCACTTTGCCGTCAGCTTTTCCTCGGGGCAGACGGCAAAGACACTTTTTGCCGTCAGCTACAGACGGCAAAGAACGACTGACGGCAAAACATGATTTGCCGTCTTTTTTTCGTTCTACAGATGGCAAAGAGCTCACTTTACCGTCTGTTTTTCTTTGCAGACGGCAAAGAGCTCTTTGCCGTCTAATTTTTTTTGGAAGACGGCAAAGACTTTGCCGTCTGTTTTTATTTTACTATACGCAAAATATTAGTATCACCTTCTATATTTTTTGAAAATGTAAACATGGCCTAAATAGTATGAAATTTGGGGTGGTACTGGTTTATAATTCCCAGAAGGCATATAAAAAGTGTGAGTAAATTTACTAAAGTTTAACATGTTTATTTTCTCAAAAGTAATAGGATAAACTAACACAAAGTTGTTGCTGGTTTCTTATTGGTTGGAACTCTCTTCTCCTGGATCGATGATGTGGCAGGGGAAACCACCCCCACCACGCATCCCATGCACCAGTGCAACTTCCCATCGATCAATCACATCAGCCCCACACCCCCATGGGCCCTGTTCCTATCGCTCGCAGGCATGGGCCCTGTCCCTCGTCTCTGTCACTCCAGACCCCCCAACCCACATCTTGTTCTGCTCTCTCTCTCTCTCTCCCTAATCTCTCTATACTGAAGACGCCATGGCTCCTCCTCCCTACTTCTCCTCCTCTTCTCTTACTAATCCCTAACAAAAGGAGAGCAGGGCACCGCCGGCCGCGAAGGGAACTGCCCCGACCCTGCAGCGGAGCAGGGCAGCAGTCGAGCGGGCGAGCAGGCCGACGAGGGGCAGCGGCGCGGCTTGGCAGGGTGGCAGGCGCGCGCGGGCCTGGGAAAGGATGCGAGCGAGGCTGGGCAGAGCGGCGGTGGCGCAGGCGAGGCCGGACAGGGCCACGGCGGTGCGGCTTGGCAGGACGGCGGACACACGCGGGCCTAGGAAAGGATGCGAGCGAGGCTGGGCAGGGCTGCGGTGGTGCAGGCGAGGCCGGGCAGGACCACGGCGACGCGGGCGAGTCCTGGCATGGAGGCGGGCTTCGGGGCGGCCGCCAGCAGCACAAGCTTGCAGGGCGGGCGCGGGTTATCGAAAGCTTGCAGGGCGGCGGGCGTGTGCAGCTTGCAAACGACGGGCATGGCGGAGGTGGCGCGTGCGAGGACGAGTAGGGCGGCGGCCTCGGGTAGGACCGAGGAATCGTACCAGCGAGAGTTTTTTTACAATTATTAAAAAGATTTGCCGTCTTCAAATAGGTTCAGCAGACGGCAAAAAAGCAAATACCGCTCACGGCGAAGATGTTAACTTTGCCGTCTCTTAATATATTGGCTGACGGCAAAGCATCTGTTTGGCTGACGGCAAAATCTTTGCCGTCTGCCCGATAAATAGCTGACGGCAAAGTACTCTTTGCCGTCATTGTCTTTGCCGTCTGACTTTGCCGTCAGCTTCCTGACGGCAAAATCTTTGCCGTCTATTTTCAGGTCTTTGCCGTCTGTAATCCACAAACGGCAAATTACCTGATTCCTGTAGTGATTGTGCCTGCTTTACTGTATCACGGTTGGAGATGGCAGCTGACGGAGGTGCCGGTGTAGCAGAACGCATGGAAGTAGATGATGCACGTGGTATCCATGATGAAGGTCGACCTGCAGAAAAGTTAGTTCGCGCCAATGCCTGTCGATCCTGCACTTCACGTTCAGCTTTACAAGCAAGATGGAATAAACGAGTGATATTATTATAATCCTTATAGTCTAGAATGGTCTGAATCTCTCTATTTAATCCACCCCGAAAACGTGCAAGCATAGCTTCATTCTCCTCAACAATACCACATCTAATCAAGCCAGTTTGTAATTCCTGATATATTCTTCTACCGAATTGTTTCCTTGTCTTAAGCGCTGCAATTTTTGAAGTAATTCACGTTGATAATATGGTGGAACCCAACGAGTACGCATAGCAGTTTTCAAAGCAGCCCAAGTAGCTGGAACAGGGTATAATCCACAATATTCAGACCACCAAACACATGCAAAGCTAGTGAAAGCACAAACAGCAGCAGGAACACGTCTCTCCTCAGGATATTGTAAACATGTAAATCGTTGTTCAGTTTCTAACTCCCAAGTAAGATATATATCAGGAACATATCGACCCTCAGAGTGTCGGGGGAAATCTGCCTCCTCGAACACCTATGGGGACCGAGCCCCTTTCTTGGTTCGGCGGGGGGCGGAGGTCGCACGAAGAGCGGATCGAGGCGATGCACACAAGGGGTTTACCCAGCTTCGGGCCGCACGGATGCGTAAAACCCTACTGCTGCTTTGTGGTTTGGTATTGTGTTCTTGCTCGGGAGCGTGTGGTGCTACAGTACACGCGAGCTGCTGGCGAGACCGAGCGTGAATGGCCTCCTCCTCCGCTCCCGTTGCGCATGGGGCCTCCTTTTATATGTGCAGGTGGCAACGTAGGCGGGGGTAAAACTGGAAAACGATGTGTTGGGTACAGCTGTTCGCACAGTGCTATCACACCTAACTCTGACGGCAGGGGACAAGGGCATTAAATGCCCGTCCACATCACCCAGACGGTGCAGGAAAGGGGCCGTCTGGAGCGCCACCGTTTGCCACGATGGCTACTCTGTCAGCGTTGCTTCACCACCGCATGCCCCTGGCTGCGCCGCCTCTCGCCACATACGCCTAGAATGGCCCCAGAGCGACGCGTGGGTGGATGAGCTGGAGCGCAGGCGCGGTGTCGTGGATTTGTCACGGCAGATGTCCTAGCAAAAGGACTTAGTCGTGGAGCCATCGCAACGGGTTAACTTGAAGGGGTTAAAAATGGACGCAAGGACACAGTGTTATACTAGTTCGGCCCCTTCGATGAAGGTAAAAGCCTACGTCTAGTTGTGATGGGATTGATGTGTTTCGAGGGCTAGGGAGCAATAAGCTTCGCCTAAACCTCGAGTTGTTGTTGTCTGTCCCTAAACCGTCGTCGGGTCATCCCCTTATATACACGGGTGACGCCCGTCGGTCTACAAAATCCCAACCTCCGGTTCATAAACGTGCCCGGGTTGGTCTCTCTATTCCTAACTTACAATGCAAGTTTACCTCAGGCCAGTTTACGGCCATAAACCTTTAAACCGATTATAGGCCTTGGGCCCTTCTATTTCTCCTTGGGCTTTAACATCTTGGGTCCATTGACGGAGCTAACCCGGGCCCTGTAGGCCGGTTTACCCCAAATAGCAATATCCCCAACATTAGGCCCCAGATTGATTTGAACAGGTTCATGTCAATCCTTAATAAGAATTTCTGTCTTCAAATGTCTTCCAGTAACTGTTAAACCGCCGTTTCGTCGTTTCCTCATGCTGTTGTAAACCGATATGACGTCAGCACAAAGTTATCGTTTCTTTTTGCTAAATCCGCAATAATCAAGGCGACAGCTGGGCTCCCGAAATCACCGGCTCCTGGATTCGCGCGCCTGGCACACGCGCCGCGCCTTATAAATAGGACTAGAAGGCCATCTTCCTTTCCTCCCTTTCGTCCCCTTCTTCGTCTTCCTCGCGACTCAGACTTCGGAGCTCCGCCGCCGCCGTCAGCTACTGCATCAACTCAGGCCGCTGCATCAACCTGATCGGACCAGAGTACCGCGGCGACCCTCCGCATCCGTTTGGATCCCGGTAAGGCTCCTGTTCTTCTTGCTTTAGATCTGTTCTAGGGTTTGTCATCCTTATCCTGCCACTGTTCATTGTTCATCTCCATAGCAAGTTTTTGTGAACAGATTATGATACTTATATTGTGATTTGTAGTCACTCTCAGTATTCGCCATAAATCTGTACTCATCTCCTTAGATCCCACTCATTTCCCTGCTTGTCGAACTTGTGCTGTTCTGCTGCGAGCCAAACCTCATATTTTTACTTCTTTTTTGCCCTAGCTGTAGATCCATTGTTTTGAAAGAATCCGTACGGGATCTGTTTCTGCTTTCATATTCATAACTGTTAGATCTGGTCGGTTTAACTTTTAGCAGAGCGAACAACCCAAACTATATATCCATTAGTCCCCTTGATGAACCGCCAGATGATATCATTCTAGATAACTCCGGTCTATATAAGAGCATCTTCGGTTTACAATCACACCTGTTCTCAAACCGGAATACCTTTGTCTTGTAGATTTCCTCATGGCAAAACAGCTATACGAATGCAACTGGGTTCCCTCTCGCATCACCGAGACCCAATTAAACAACTTAGTTCTGACTGGCGCCTTGAGTAGCAAAAATGCCATCCATTGGAGGGTTCCAGGGAATGAATGTCCTCCTACCCCACAGGAAGGAGAAGTTGTTGTGTTTGCGGATCACCTGGCCCGGGGCTTTAACCCACCCGGTTCAAAATTTTACCGGGACGTCCTGGCTAATTTTAAGTTGCGCCCACAAGATGTTGGTCCAAACTCAGTCACGAATATCTGCCATTTTCAAGTGCTTTGTGAGGTGTACTTCCAGGAGGAACCTACTGTGGAGTTGTTCCGAGACTGTTTTCATTTGAACCGACGTACTGAATTCACCGACGGCCCTAATATGGAACTGGGTGGTATGGCGATTCAAAAGAGGAAAGAAGTGACTTATCCTCACGCCAAGCTACATAGTCATCCGCAAGAATGGAATCACACTTGGTTCTATTGCAAGGATACTTCCCCTGCCGAAGAAAATCCTCTGCCTGGCTTCCGTCCAGAGAGACTTAGCAATACACACCCCTTCCCCCCAAGTCTAACCGCCAAAGAGAGGAGTAAGTATGCCCCTCAACTATCCAAGCTCAGAGCCTTCATGGCTAACGGTTTAACATGAGTAGATCTTGCCCGTTGCTGGATTTCATGGAGCATCCTACCCCTTAGTATCCGCTCCGGTTTAATGTGCAAATACACGGGCCGGGTTAATGATCCTTTGAGGCACTGCAACATTCAGCTGACGGAAGACGAAGTTACTGAAGCTGTGAAAAAGATGCTGAATGAACCGGAATATGTTTGCGCCCGAACCGGCCTGCTTCCCTTTTGTGCTACAAATAAACCACCTGCTGTAAGCATCTCACCTCTGTTTGTTATAGAATTTATGATCTCCTTATATGTATACTGTTAACTCCAATCCTTTCTGAAACAGGGAGATGATCCGTTTTGGAGCAAGAAGCTTCAAGAGCCAACAGAAAAGGTAACCCGACCCAAAACAAGGGTGAAGAAGCCTGCTCAGAAGAAAAGGAACACCGCTTCCTCTACCCCAGAATTAGATGAGGATGATGTGGGTAATCCGTACCTTGAGGTAGACCTCGATTCAGTTGGCTTACTTTTTATACGTCTTATTGATGATGATATTTGTCAGGACGACGCTGAAGCGAGTAATGCTGAAGGCCCAGAGGTAACTATTCTTTCTTCTGATACAGTTCCTTTGCCTTTGAAAAAACCTCGCCAAGCGAACCGGAAAGTTAAATTTTCTCATCCTCATGCTTACTTGGATCCCAAATTTCTTGTGAAGACCCAGCAACATGAAGCTCGTCGCACCACCCGGCATAGTGGCCAGGTAGTTACCTCCGCCGGTTTACCGAATAGCCCGGTTCGGAAACGCCGCTCAGAGGTCTCCGATTTATGCGCTAGCTTTCCTCCTAAAGCAGGTTTAATTTGTCAGCCTCTTAATCCATCTGACTCCGATTATCAGGTCACTTCCCATTCATCTTCTGGTGAATCTTCAGCCACTCAACTGCCACCGCTAAAGACAGTTATTGGGTAAGTTGGACCGATCACAACATATTTCCATATGAGTTTCTTAATCCTTCTTACACCGTTCTTTCAATCTTTGGGTCTCTCCCAGGGCTAAACCTAGACCGAGCAAGAAGGCTCGTCTGGATAATCCGGCCGAAGGAACTGCCGCTCCTGAACCGAAGAAAACTCCTGGCGCTGATGCTCTAGTTCGTGAAGACATTCAGAATTATCTTCCTCCACAAGATGACGCCTATGCTGAAGAAAGGCCTACCGATCCTGCCAGCCATACCGATCAGCCTGCCAGTCCTGTTCGGGTTGAGGAATCCATCCACCCTTCTGGAACTGTTGATAAACCGACAGTGCCAATGCAGAGCAGCGATTCCAAAGATGATGATGTTGTGATTACCGGCATTGGTCGCTCTGAACCGGGGAACTCTGCTACCTTAGCCAAGCATACTGCTAAGGAAGAAATCTCGGCCATAAAGGGCAAATGGGACGTTGATTCCTCAACGTATGCCGCTTTAAGCGCCCAAGATCTTTATTCTGGGTACCTGAACCGACTGTACACCAGTCGCGATTATGAAGCTGGCATGATCAGGATGATGAAAGAAAAACTTGAGGTAACTCTCTTGTGCTTCATTCTATTGCAACTTAGCTTCTCAATTTCTTCCAATCCGAGATGGTAATCCGAATCATGCTGCCTTGATAACCAAGGTCCGGTTTGAAAAAAAACAGGGCTTCAACATAGGTCGTAACCAGAAAACATCATCAAATAACCATTAGCCCCCAAGTGCCAAGTGTAAATATTTGTATTAATCTTGGGACTTTTGTAATGTAAAACATGCGTTAAGATCAAGTACGCATTAGCCCCCAAGTATCGAGCACATAACTTGCTTGTGTGGTTGATACTTCCAAACCGTGCAATATTTTCTGAACACTGCTGATGACCTGCTGCAGGGGGATCTGAAGACCAAAGAGAAACAAGTCTCGGACCTTCAGGAAATCCTAAAAACCCAGCAGGCTGAAACTGCAAAAGCGAAGGAAGAATTGACCAATGCCTTAAACGTTATGGAACAGCTGAAAGAAAACCGCAAAAGGAACAAGCTGATTGGGCTACTGAAAAGGCTCTTTTGATTAAAAGGGCTGAAAATGCCGAAGCTGCTCTCAAACCGGTGGTTGATGAATTATCCACCATAAAGCGACAAATACACTCCATGACCTCTGCCGTCTTTGGTAAATTTCTTTCGATGCCCTTCCTCCAATTTGCACCTTGTCTGCTATATCCTATGTCCGGTTTGTAATCCATCTTGAAACACTGCAGGCACACGTATTGGACACTTGGGTTCTGATGTGCGGATGAAACTCAAAGCTGCTTATACTTTGATTGAACAGTTGTATACCGGAGCACAGAGAGCTATCACCACTGCATCGCATAACAACCCCGCACCGTCTCTGATTCAAGACACGTTAAAAAGGTTATCCATGCTTCCTGCCCGGATTGAAGAGTTAAAAAGATCAGCTGCTCGAACCGGAGCCATCACTGCCTTGATCCGGGCCAAAGCGTGGGTACCAGACTTTGATCCTGTCGAAGCGGCACAAGGATATCCCAGCTTGAAAGAAGATGGTTCAGATTTCGGCGAAATTGACTTGAGGGCGATAAACCGGGCGGTGCGCCCCCTAGCTTGTCAATTGGCTGAAGAAGCAGATCTGACACATTATCAGGCCCAATATGATAACCAGAACAAGCGAGTAGCTGCCCCGATCCCTGAAGCGGAAAACCTTATTCCTCCAATCCGTAAGCATACCTACGCCCCTGACATTGAACCGTCTTTGCTGATTCATGAAGAAGCTGTTTTTCAAGCGTTAATGGGAATCGACTGGACCACTGCTGATTTCCAGCCAATGGGTAGCCATGAGAAGGCTGAAGCGGCGCAAGATGATCCACAACCTTCGAACCGAGGCGGCGAACAGGCGTAATCAAAGCTCCGGTTCACCTTAATTGGTGACGTTAATCCGTAAAAAAAACAATATATTCAGGCACTACGCTGCCTTGTAATAAGATAGTTAATACCTCTGCCTTTGTATGCGCCTTTGTGCACGGGTACTGATGACCTTGCCATGACTTTTTCCAACTTGTGTTTCATGTCTTTACTGGGTACAAAGGACGGTCTTTCGACCATACGAACCGTGCTGCGCCTTTGCCAAACCGGGCAATTTGCCTCCGGGTTAAAAAATGGACCAGGCTGTGTCAGCTGAATCGGTTTAAAAGTATTTGTCGTTCCAAAGAACAAAAACACCACAAGAAGGAAGATAACAAACAACCAAATACGAGAGGAAACACAATAATAAAACACATGCAAATGGTGGTTGCTATGAACCGTTCAGAAGGTGTTACCATCGTCAAGACAAAAAAAACCAAGCCCCCAAGGGGTGTAGCTACGGTTTAAGTCGACTAGGTTCCTAACTGAATCGTGGCAAATATGCCGGTCAAATGGCATTGCATTGGTTCGGATTCGACCAAGCCCCCATGTGACTCAGTGGCCTAGGGCCGATCAAGTGGCATTGCATTGGTTCGGACACGACCAAGCCCCCAAATGACTTATTGGCTGTTTAAAAGCCGATCAGAAGGCATTACCATCATCAAGACATGACCGAGCTCCCATAAGGTGTAACTGCGGTTCAAGTCGATTAGGTCCCCAACTGACTTAGTGGCAAATGTGCCAGCCAGAAGGCATTACCGTCGTCAAGACATGACCAAGCTCCCCGGAGGTGTAGCTACGGTTCAGGTCGACTAGGTCCCCAACTGACTTTGTTGATCTTCTGTGAAGCGACCTCAAGGGGTAAACCGGAGGTTGCCCTAAAGCGAATCAACTCCGTGTAACCACGCATGATGTGAAGAAAAACAGAGACCCCGCTTTACTCGAGGCTCCGGTTAATTATATTGATCATAATATATACATGGTCATGATATGTACATAAACAGAGCCCAAGGCTCATGTATAGTAAGGTCGAAGATGAGCTATGTTCCACGGCCTGCTGGTCTCCTCCTCTGATGTGCGTGAATCTTTGCGTTCTCGAATATCAATCAGGTAGTATGACCCATTATTCAGATTCTTGCTGACCACAAAAGGTCCTTCCCAAGGCGGGGATAATTTATGCATATCAGACTGATCCTGGATGAGCCGGAGCACCAAATCCCCCTCCTGAAAGGTTCTGGTTCTAACCCGACGGCTGTGGTAATGGCGAAGATCTTGCTGGTAAATCGCTGAACGGGCAGCTGCTAAGTCACGTTCCTCATCCAACAAGTCAAGAGCGTTCTGCCGTGCCTGCTCGTTGTCCGCTTCAACATAAGCTGCCACACGAGGTGAATCATGTCGTATATCACTTGGGAGAACCGCCTCTGCTCCATAGACCATAAAAAACGGTGTAAACCCCATGGATCTGTTAGGCGTGGTGTTGATGCTCCATAATACAGACGGTAGCTCCTCAACCCAACAACCCGGCGTCCTCTGCAAAGGGACCAGAAGCCGGGGTTTGATACCTCTCAAGATCTCTTGATTCGCTCGTTCTGCTTGACCATTAGATTGTGGGTGAGCTACCGAAGAAACATCAAGCCGTATATGCTCACGTGCGCAGAACTCCTTCATGGCACCTTTGGATAGATTGGTACCATTATCTGTGATGATGCTGTGTGGAAAACCAAACCGGAAGATCACCTTCTTTATAAACCGAACCGCCGTGGCCGCATCACATTTACTGACAGGTTCTGCCTCCACCCACTTTGTAAATTTGTCAACCGCCACCAATAGGTGGGTCTTCTTATCTTTGGAACGTTTAAAAGGCCCAACCATATCGAGCCCCCAAGTCGCAAACGACCAAGTAATTGGAATCATCCTCAATTCTTGAGCCGGTATGTGCGCTCGTCTAGAAAATTTCTGGCAACCATCACATAGCCTGACCAGGTCTTCTGCATCAGCATGAGCAGTTAACCAGTAGAAACCGTGGCGGAACGCTTTAGCCACCAATGATTTTGAACCGGCGTGGTGGCCGCAATCCCCTTCATGTATTTCACGTAATATTTCGCACCCCTCCTCAGGGGATACGCACCGTTGCAGCACTCCTGACACGCTGCGATGATGTAGCTCCCCTTTGAGAATTGTCATAGACTTGGACCGCCGTACTATCTGCCGAGCCAAGATTTCGTCTTCTGGAAACTCACCCCGGTTCATATATGCCAGATAAGGAAGCGTCCAATCCGGGATGACGTGAAGAGCCGCCACTAATTGAGCCTCCGGATCAGGAATAGCCAACTCCAGCTCACCGGGTAGCTGTACCGATGGGTGATACAATACATCCAAGAAAACATTGGGTGGGACCGGTTTACGCTGAGAGCCCAAGCGGCTTAAAGTGTCCGCTGCCTCATTCTTTCTGCGGTCCACATGGTCCACTTGATAGCCTTTGAAATGCCCTGCCACCATATCTACTTCACAACGGTATGCAGCCATGAGCGGGTCCTTAGAATCCCAGGTGCCAGATACTTGCTGAGCCACTAGATCCGAATCACCAAAGCACCTAACGCGGCTCAGATTCATCTCTTTAGCCATCCGAAGACCATGAAGCAAAGCTTCATACTCAGCCGCATTGTTTGTACAGGGGAACATTAAACGGAGGACATAACAAAACTTGTCTCCTCGTGGGGAAGTTAAAACGACTCCATCCCAAGAGCCTTCCAATTGTCTGGATCCGTCAAAATGAATAGTCCAATATGTGTTATCCGGCTTCTCCTCAGGTGCTTGTAACTCTGTCCAATCGTTTATGAAGTCGACAAGTGCTTGTGACTTTATGGCCGTCCGGGGTACGTATCTTAAACCGTGCGGCCCAAGCTCGATAGCCCACTTGGCAATCCGACCGGTCGCCTCCCGGTTCTGTATGATGTCACCCAAAGGAGCAGAACTGACCACCGTGATGGGGTGCCCTTGAAAATATTGCTTCAGCTTCCGGCTTGCCATAAAAACACCATATACCAGCTTCTGCCAGTGCGGATACCTTTGCTTGGACTCGATAAGCACTTCGCTGATATAGTAAACCGGACGCTGAACCGGATGCTCCTTCCCAGCCTCCTTGCGTTCTACCACAATCGCCACACTGACCGCTCTGGCGTTCGCAGCAACATATAATAGGAGTGGCTCTTTATCTACGGGGGCTGCCAACACTGGCGGATTGACTAACTGTCGCTTCAAGTCCTCAAACGCTTTATCAGCCTCCGGACTCCAGACAAACTGATCTGTCTTCTTGAGCATTTGATACAAGGGGATCGCCTTTTCACCGAGGCGGCTGATAAACCGGCTTAACGCAGCAATCCGCCCGGCCACGCGCTGAACATCATTGACGCATTTCGGTTTGGCCAGGGAGGTGATGGGTGTGATCTTTTCAGGATTGGCCTCAATTCCTCTATGGGACACTAAGAATCCCAACAATTTGCCTGCAGGTACACCGAAAACACATTTAGCTGGGTTGAGCATCATTTGGTACACTCTCAAGTTATCGAAGGTTTCCTTCAAATCGTCAACCAGGGTCTCCTTCTTTCGTGACTTGACCATAATGTCATCCACATAGGCATGTACATTACGACCAATCTGTTCGTGGAGGCAATTTTGCACACACCGTTGATAAGTAGCCTGTGCACTCTTAAGCCCGAAGGGCATAGAAACATAGCAGAAGGCTCCAAAAGGAGTAATGAACACCGTCTTCTCCTGGTCCTTAACTGCCATCTTGATCTGATGATAACCCGAATAGGCATCCAAAAAACTCAAACGCTCGCAACCTGCCGTAGCATCAATGATTTGATCAATACGGGGAAGAGCAAAAGGATCCGTTGGACAAGCTTTATTCAAGTCTGTGTAATCCACACACATGCGCCAGGTGACGTTTTTTCTTAAGAACCAGCACCGGATTAGCAAGCCACTCGGGATGAAAAACCTCAATAATAAAACCAGCTGCTAGGAGCCTGGCTACTTCCTCACCAATCGCTTTACGTCTTTCTTAAACCGGCGTAGGAACTGTTTTACTGGTTTATACTTAGGATCCACATTAAGGGTGTGCTCAGCGAGTCGCCTCGATACACCAGGCATGTCAGACGGCTTCCATGCAAAGATGTCCCGATTCTCACGGATGAACTCGATGAGCGCGCTTTCCTATTTTGGATCCAAGTTTGCACTGATGCTGAACTGCTTGGACGAATCGCCAGGTACGAAGTCAACAAGCTTAGTTTCGGCAGCTGATTTGAACTTCAAGGCCGGATCGTGGTCCGTAGTTGGCTTCTTTAATGAAGTCGTGTCCTCCGGATCAACATTGTCTTTGTACTGCTTTAGCTCCTCCGTAGCACAAACCGATTCTGCATAAGTCGCATCTCCTTCCTCGCATTCCAAAGCGATTCGACGGCTCCCATGAACCGTTATAGTGCCCTTGTAACCCGGTATCTTGAGTTGCAGATATACATAGCAGGGCCGTGCCATAAATTCTGCATAGGCCGGTCGTCCGAACAAAGCGTGGTATGGACTTTGGATTTTAACCACTTCAAACGTCAGCGTCTCTGATCTGGAATCATGACTATCGCCGAAGACCACTTCAAGGGCTATCTTACCAACCGGGTACGCAGACTTGCCAGGCACCACCCCGTGGAACACTGTATTGGTCGGTTTGAGATCCTTATCCACCAGTCCCATGCGACGGAAGGTCTCATAATACAAGATGTTAATGCTGCTTCCTCCGTCCATGAGTACCTTGGTGAGCTTATAACCTCCCACCTGGGGCGCCACCACCAATGCTAACTGACCCGGATTATAAACCCTGGGAGGATGATCTTCTCGGCTCCATATGATTGGTTGTTCCGACCAGCGCAGATAGTGAGGCGTGGCCGGTTCAACAGCACTAACTGCCCGCCTCTGAAGCTTTCTATCCCGTTTATCCAAGCTTGTAGTAAAAACATGATACTGTCCACCACTCAACTATTTCGGGTTGCTCTGATAACCTGATTGCTCCTGTTGCTGCTGGCTGTAACCACTTTGATTACCTTGATTATTTTGGCTGTTCTGTCCGCCCGGATTACCATGGAACCCTGGACCGGAATTTCCGCCGCCGTACCCTGATCTAGAACCTGAACCGCCGCCAGAGCCGTGATCATATTGGAAAATGTTTGAGCTTTTGAATTCCTTCATGATGTAACAATCCTTCCAAAGATGGGTTGCTGGCTCCTCTTTTGTTCCGTGCTTCGGACAGGGCTGGTTTAAGAAAAAGTTCAAACGCTCCGGATTAGGACCGGGATTTCCGCGAAAACCTGGCTGTTTCCCCTTACGTCGCTGGCTCTTATTCTGTGCACTGGTGTTGGCCACAAAATCCACGCTCCCATCCGGTTTACGCTTACCTCCGCCTCCATTGCCTGTTGGTTGATGCTGCTGGCCTTTGGTGTTGCTATTCTTCTTTCCCTTCCCCGCTTTGTCGTCACCAGAGTCAGGATCCTTGGTACTGTCAGAATCCACATACTTCACTAAAGCGGTCATGAGCGTTCCCATATCCGTGCAATCACGCTTCATCCGGCCTAACTTTAGCTTCAAAGGGCCAAACCGACAGTTGCCTTCCAACAGCACCACGGCGGTGTCCGCGTTGGTGCGATCTGACGAGTGCAAAACTTCTGATACCCGGCGTACCCAATGGGTAGTGGACTCCCCTTCTTGCTGAACGCAAGCTGCTAGGTCAACTATCGACATTGGCTGTTTGCACGTGTCCTTGAAATTCTTGATAAACCGGGCTCGCAACTGGGCCCACGAATTAATGGAATTAGGCGGTACGCTCTTTAGCCAAGTCCGGGTCGTCCCTTCTAACATCATGGTAAAATACTTCGCACACGCCGTGTCATCCACATCCAGCATCTCCATAGCCATCTCATAGCTCTCCACCCATGTCTCCGGAGGCTGATCTGCCGTGTAGTTTGGTACCTTGCGGGGGCCTTTGAAGTCTTTAGGCAGGCGTACGTTGCGCAAAGCGGGAACAAGGCACGGTACTCCCAAAGAACTAGAAACCACCCCCGGTTCAATCATAGCAGTTGGGAAGATAGGTGTAAGCTGACGAGCCTGATGCTGCGCTGCTAATCCGGCCTCCTGCGCACGGGCGCGATCCACATTCTCCTGAGCATTGTCGACGCCCGCCGGATTGTTGCCGCGGACCGCTTCACGCCTGGCATTACTTGAAACAGCCGGCTCCTCCATGCGCCTACTATAGCTCCTGCTGGGGTGAGGCGTGGAGTGAATCCGATCACGGCTTTGCGAATATGCTTCTTGTTGGGCCAAAGCGGTCCTAAGGAGCTCCTTGACTCGGCGTGTCTCTACATCCTGCGGTGAATCGCCTTTGATCGGAATGGCTTCCAACCGAGCTGCCGCCGCAACGAGGTTATCCATCGGGTTGGAATAATGGCCCGATGGTGTTGGCACGGCCTGTGGTGTACCAGTGTTGTGACGAGGCAGGTTTATTATACGGTGCTGAACCGGGGCGCCAACTGTCGCTTCCGCACGGTTTACCCCCGGGGTGTTGAAGAGATTTCTGGCATCGAGGGCTGCGGGCAATCGAGATCGGAATTTCCTCTTCAGGACTTCCTGAGACGCATTCTGGTCCATCATGAGCCTGTAAGCCTGTGCATCTAAAGCGGCGCGCTCTGCCGTCATCCTGGCCTCTTCTGCTGCCAGCCCCGCTTTAGCTTGAGTGATCTGTTCTCTCACTTTGGCAATCTCGGCATTGTGAACCTCCTGATCCACCGGGTTGGCTTCCGCCATGAGCGCTGCCAGTGCGTCAAACAAATCTGACAATACTTGGGCTGGTGAGTCCGCAGGGCCCCCTGCCTGCGCAGCTGTTGCCGCTGCCGATCCGGAGATCACTGCTGCCGCAGTTGATGAATGTGGCGCCGCCTGTGTTCCAGCCATGAAGATCCCAACTCGATTGGGCAGACCAGAGGGGTCCGGAATACTGTCGCCATCGGATCTGCCCCCAATCCGATCATCTTGCAGCTGGTATAGAGACTCGGTTTCCCCGGTTGACGTTTCATCGCCGGAGTAGATGGCGGTTTCGCCACTGGATTCGGATCCTTCCTTGTAGCTTCCTCCGTGGATGACTCCCACGAAGGCGCGCTTCCTGGTCGGTTTAACCAGGGTCGATCTCGTGCACTGAGCTGTCTCGACGAGGTCGGTGCAGACGCCCAGCTCGGGGCCCGGTTCACCGATCTTGCCGATGAAAACATGGATGCCGCCAAAAGGGACCCGGTACCCGTACTCGATCGAGCCGGCGTCGGGGCCCCAGCCTGTGCTGTCGATGTAGAGTTTTCCGCGACGACTTTTGGTCATCCGGCCCACAGCGTAGCCCTCGAGTCCTTCAAAGCGGCCCTCCAAGAACTTGAAACCATCTCGCGATAGCCCCAGGGTGGGCGCCAACTGTCGTGGATTTGTCACGGCAGATGTCCTAGCAAAAGGACTTAGTCGTGGAGCCATCGCAACGGGTTAACTTGAAGGGGTTAAAAACGGACGCAAGGACACAGTGTTATACTAGTTCGGCCCCTTCGATGAAGGTAAAAGCCTACGTCTAGTTGTGATGGGATTGATGTGTTTCGAGGGCTAGGGAGCAATAAGCTTCGCCTAAACCTCGAGTTGTTGTTGTCTGTCCCTAAACCGTCGTCGGGTCGTCCCCTTATATACACGGGTGACGCCCGTCGGTCTACAAAATCCCAACCTCCGGTTCATAAACGTGCCCGGGTTGGTCTCTCTATTCCTAACTTACAATGCAAGTTTACCTCAGGCCGGTTTACGGCCATAAACCTTTAAACCGATTATAGGCCTTGGGCCCTTCTATTTCTCCTTGGGCTTTAACATCTTGGGTCCATTGACGGAGCTAACCCGGGCCCTGTAGGCCGGTTTACCCCAAATAGCAATATCCCCAACACGCGGGGTGGTGACTTGCCGCGGCAAGCGCCTTGCCGCGGTTGGTGCCTTGTCGCGCCCGGGAGCTTGTCGCTCACCGGTCCTTGCCGGGACGCGGGGCGCGTCGCAGCAAGTATCTTGTCGTGCCTCGGTCGGCCTTCCCGGCAAGCTCCTCTTGCCGGGGCCTTGTGCTTCAAGCGGGCGTCCCGGCAAGCTCCTCTTGCCGGGGCCTTGCTCTCTTCGGGTGGCCTTCCCGGGAAGCTCCTCCTGCCGGGGCCTTGGCTCAAATACTTTGTTCTTGGATGGCCCAAAAAGGGACCACGGAGGGTTTTGGCGATCACCTGGCAAGCCTTGCCGCGGGGTGCTACGACCGCCCGTGCACAAGTTCGGGGGACTAAGGTACCCCTACTTTAGTACACCGACAGGAGCCCCCGGGCCCGGGCCATACACGGTGCCGAGCGCTGTTGGGCCAGTCCCAAAACAGTGCACGGGCACGCGTGGCCTGGGTCACACTGCATCTTCTTCTGCGTCCACCACGTCCTCCCCGAACGGCACGCGTCGAACGCGGCATCATGGGGAGAGGCGTGCGTGACGTGGGCGGCGTGCGCGGGGCTGAGCCCCGCGGGCGTGCGTCACGTCGCAATAAAGGGGGACGGTTCGCGCTATCCCCATAAGTGGAGGAAGGCGTGGAGGCGCGGCTCGTTTGCGGGACGGGGCCGAGGCACGGTTTCTGAGGCGCCCGCTCCCCACGATCACGGGGCGAGGGGAGGTCGCCTCATCCGTCGCCTCGGTCCTGCACGCTAGCCACGCGGCTTCCATGCGTCTGGGGTCGCGGACGATGGAGGCAGGAAACCGGGCCGAGGCAGCAGGCCGGTCCAAGTCGCCTGCTCTTCCTGTGTCTTGATTGGCTGAGCGGGGCGGTCGAGCCCCACCCTGCTCCTTTATAAAGAGCAAGAGGAGGGGGGCGACGAAAACCCACACTCCTCCATCTTCGCTTCTCTTCAGCTTCTGATCCCCTCTCTCCATCCGCCATGGAGAAAGGGAATCCTGGTCCTTCATCGGTGGCGGCGAGGGTCGCCGCTAGGCAACGCGCCCCTCCTCCCCTTGCACCCGCGGTGGCGGAGCCAACCGTAAGGGGAAGGGGGAGGGGGCGAGGTCGTGGACGAGGTCGTGGACGAGGCCGAGGCGTTCAGGGAAGAGGCGGGCGGGGCGATGCGCCAGCCTTGCCTCCGCCAGCGGCTCTTCTTCCCACGGCGGTCCACATCGGGGACGATCCTTGCGAGTTCTTCGTCAGGCTGCGCCGGGTGCCTCGCCGCCGCCTCCGCCTCCCGGCTCCCTTCGCTAGCCTGATGGAGATGGAGCAACCCGAGACGCTAAAGCTGCGCATGAAGGGCTGCGGGATCAGCGGCACGCGGGTCCACGTCGAGTCCCTAGCCCCCGGCGTGGTGTATCTTGGCCGAGGGTGGAAGACATTCGCCCGTATCCACAGCTTGATGGAGGGGTTCACCCTCCATTTTAAGTTGATGGAGGGCGATCTCCTCTCCGTCAAGGCCTTCGGGGACTTCGGGACCCGGGCCCGGAGCTGCGTGGATAGCTCCTCCGACAGCGAAGGCTCCTCCTCGAGCGAGAGTGACGAGGAGGGGAGCGACAGCGACGACGAGGGTAGCGGTCGTCGGGATGACGGGTCCGACTAGGCGTCGGCCGCGGCTCCGCGTGGCACCGGCGACCCCATCATCCGTGTCGCCGGCTCCTTGAGCTTCCCGGGGTCGTCTCCTTGGCGGCTGGCGTGGCGAGGCTGCGGAAGAGGAAGAGGGCTGGCGGCAAGCCCGTCAAGTCGGAGTACGAGGGCGAGGTGCCCTCGACAGCGTGCTGACGTCCTGCCGCCCCGTCGAGCCCTGCTTCCGGCGCCGCCGTCACCGTCCAGCTTTCACCCGTCCCCCGGAACGTTTTGTTGGTGTCTTCTGCCACCCATAGCTCGCCTCCTTGTCCTATCTCCTGAGGAGAGAGACAAGAAAGGGATTATGGGCATCTTATCTTTTTTCAATCTGTAAGCCCTCGGGCCTTAGCTGTGTTTAAAACTTGTAATCCCATCTTTCATGTTTTTCATTCTCTCTGAACTGTACCTGAGCGGAATGTTTTTAATGAAAAGGGGATGTTTGCCGGGCCATTTGTCTCGCGGGTAAAACCCACGCCAAGGAGCGGATCCTTTACATCGTTAAGATAGACATTTCTTTGCCCGGCAACAGGCCCTGCCGTCTACCCGCGCCACTCAACCTTCTTCACGCCTTTGGCGGAGGCAGGGATGAGGCGGGTTCGGGTTCCTCATTCCGTTCCTTTGCCGCCGCGGCTACTACCGAAACTGGCCCCAGGAACGCGCTCCGGGGCCCAGAGGTAAGGGAGCACGGTAGCTTTTTAGGAAGGAACAAGGTTTTCACATTCCTCAGTCCATAAGAGAATGCATTAAAAGGGATGAAAGACTTATCTGGGATTGCAGCCCCCGGCAACTTTGGCTTGCCGCGGGCGAATCTTCGTGCTTGCAGCCCCCGACAACGCTGGTTCGCCGGGGACCAGATGCTGGTCCGCCCTTCTTCTCTTCTTCGTCCTTAAGCGGTCTGGCCAGGATATGCATAACCCTGCGAACCAAAGGAAACAAAAGAATAGGAAAAAGGACGCAGACTCGACCTCTAAGCTAGGGGTTAGCAGCTGTTAGGCACTATCAACCCTAACCAAGGACGAGACTCGACTCAGCATGCATGCTAAAACTTAGGGCGCCAGCGCTTCATTTACTGCTGCTCAGGGTCTGCGCCTGGCTTTGTACAAAGGATTACATGCAACAGCGGCAAGACTTGTACAAAAGGTTGGTTGCCGGGCAGGGCCCGACAACCGCGCCTTACAGGTAAAACTTACGAAGATGCTCAATATTCCAGGAGTTGCTCACCGGAGTGCCATCTTCGGTCTCGAGGCGGACAGCGCCGGGCCTCGTGACTCGTCTCACCCAGTAAGGGCCTTCCCACTTCGGCGTCAACTTGTCATGATTCTTGGCGGACGGAGCGCGCCGAAGAACAAGGTCGCCTTCCTCAAAGCTTCTGGCTTTAACTTTGCGGCTATGGTAGCGATGCAAAGCTTGCTGGTAGCGAGAGGCTCGCACAGCAGCCTGAAGACGATCTTCCTCAAGGAGCAGCGCGTCATCTTCACGCAGCCGCTCTTGCTCAAGCTCATCATAAGCGAGCACTCGAGGTGACCCGTGTACGAGTTCCATGGGGGTAACTGCTTCTGCTCCATAGACTAGAGCAAATGGTGTCTGGCCAGTGGCTCGATTTGGCGTCGTTCTGATCGACCAAAGAGCCACCGGCAGCTCCTCGATCCAGTTTCTTCCGCACTTGTGCAGCCTGTCGAAAGTCTTGGTCTTGAGCCCACGCAGCACTTTGGCATTGGCCCTCTCCGCTTGACCGTTGCTCCTGGGATGAGCAACAGAAGCGAAGCAGACCTTGGCGCCGAGATCTTGGACGTATTGCATGAAAGCGCGGCTCGTGAATTGTGTTCCGTTGTCGGTGATGATCCTTTTGGGGATCCCGAAGCGGCAAACAATCGACCTGAAGAACTTGACTGCTGACTGTGCTGTCACCTTCCTCACTGGTTCCACTTCCGATCACTTTGTGAACTTGTCGATTGCGACGTACAAGTACTCAAAGCCCCCGACAACTCGGGGGAAGGGGCCGAGGATGTCGAGCCCCCAGACCGAAAATGGCCAGGATAAAGGGATCGTCTGGAGAGCTTGAGCTGGCTGGTGTATCTGCTTAGAATGGAACTGGCACGCTTCACACTTGGTTACTTGTGCAGTTGCATCCTGGAGGGCTGTCGGCCAGAAGAAACCTTGCCGGAATGCTTTGCCGGCAAGTGCTCTTGCGCCAATGTGGTGGCCACATATGCCTCCATGTATCTCTGCCAACAGCTTTTGTCCGTCTTCCCGGGAAATACACTTCAATTTCACACCGTTGCGCCCTCTTCTGTACAGTGTGTTGTCGATGAACTGGTACATACTCGAGCGCCGGGCTACTCTTTCCACTTCTGCTTGTTCTTTGGGAAGTTCTCCGTTCTGGAGGAAATGGACAGTCTGTTGCGCCCATGCTGGAGCCTGTGGCTCGACAACAGGGACTGAAGGCACATCTGCTGCTGCAGGAACGTCCGCTTCTACGGCGAGGATCTGGGGCTCAGCCGGAGCTTGACGTTCCCCAGCAAGCTTGCCGGAGCAAAACTTGTCGGGAGCGCCTGCTTCTACGGAACAAACCCTGGGGTTTTCCGGAGCAGACGGCTCCTCAGCGCTCTTGGCGTCGATCTTAGGGACCTTCTTGGCGGCGGCTCCGGGGAGCTCTGCCGAAAGATAGTCGTCGGAGACCAACTTCCTCTTCTTGCTCTGTCCGGTTGATGGTGTCACGGATGGCTGAGTCAGCTTGAGCACAAAGGTTCCTGGTTCCACGGGTAACCTAAGTGCTGCGCACTTTGACAGGCCATCAGCAATGTCGTTCTCAGCTCTTGGAACGTGTTCCATTTGCAGGCCGTCAAAGTGCTCTTCTAGCTTCCTCACTTCATCAACGTACGCTTCCATCAACGGACTCTGGTAATCTTTGTTCACTTGGCGGACGACGAGCTGCGAGTCACCCCTGACAATGAGCTTCTTGATCCCAAGTTCTGCTGCGATCCTGAGACCGGCGAGCAGACCTTCATACTCTGCAGTACTGTTGGTTGCTTGTTCCTTGGGGAAGTGCATCTGGACCACGTACTTGAGGTGCTCTCCGGTGGGCGCGATAAGCAACGCGCCAGCACCGGCGCCTTGTAGCGAGAAGGCACCATCAAAATACATCAGCCACTCTTTGCTTGCTTCTTTGGCGGGGATGCTCGTCTCTGGGATTTCTTCGTCTGGCGTCGGTGTCCACTCCGCTATGAACTCCGCCAAGGCTCTGCTTTGAATAGTCGAGGTGCTCTCGAACTTGAGACCGAAGCTCGACAGTTCCAGCGCCCACTCGACAATTCTGCCTGTTGCTTCTGGATTCTGCAGTATCCTCTTCAGCGGAAAGCGGGTGACAACTATAATCTCATGTGCTTGGAAGTAATAGCGCAGCTTTCTCGAGGCCATGAGAAGGCCGAAAAGCAATTTCTGCACACCAGAGTACCTTGACCTAGCCCCCTGCAGAAGGGAGCTGACAAAGTAAACTGGGCGCTGCACCATTTTCTTCTTCTGCACCTCCACTTGCTCCTGCGTAGATTCATCCTTGTCGGGGCCAGAGCTTGTCGGGGAAGCCCCCTGCTTGTCGCTGGACGTGCTTGCCGCGGTTGCTGGCTCATCATCTGCCTCCCTCTCCGCTACTAACGCAGCACTAACCACTTGATTGGTTGCCGCCAGGTACAGCAGCAACTTCTCTTGTGGTTTAGGCGCGACAAGTATTGGAGCGGAGGACAGGTATTTCTTCAAGTCCTGCAGCGCAGCCTCCGCTTCCGGAGTCCATTTCACTGGACCCGCCTTTTTCAAAACTTTGAAAAATGGCATGGCGCGTTCTGCAAACTTGGAAATAAACCTGCTGAGAGCCGCGATGTAGCCGGCAAGCCTTCGTACATCCTTGACGCGTGTTGGTGCTTCAATCTGCTCGATGGCCTTGATTTTGTCTGGATTGGCTTCGATTCCTCGCTGAGACACGAAGAACCCGAGAAGCTTGCCGGAAGGGACTCCAAACACGCACTTCTCGGGGTTGAGCTTGAGGCTGATCCAGTGCAGGTTCGTGAAGGTCTCTTCTAAATCTTGAATCAGGGTTGCCCTGTCCCTGCTTTTGACCACTATGTCATCCATGTAGGCTTCCACATTTCTGTGGATCTGTGGCTCAAAAGCGGTATGGACAACCCTCGCAAACGTCGAACCAGCATTCTTCAAACCGAATGGCATCCGTACGAAACAGTACGTGCCACATGGGGTGATGAATGCGGTCTTCTCCTCGTCTTCTTCAGCCATGAAGATCTGATGGTATCCTGAGTATGCGTCAAGAAATGAAAGCAGGTCACATCCGGCCGTGGAGTCAACAATCTGGTCAATGCGCGGCAAGGGGAAAGGATCCTTGGGACAAGCTTTGTTAACATCAGTAAAGTCGATGCAAAGCCTCCATTTCCCATTTGCTTTGCGCACGACAACAGGATTGGCCAACCACGTCGGATGGAGCACACCTCTGACGAGGCCTGCCGCTTCCAACTTCTTGATTTCTTCTGCGATGAACTCTTGGCGCTCCACCGCTTGCTTCCTGACTCTTTGCTTGACGGGCCGTGCATGAGGACAGACGGCGAGGTGGTGCTCAATCACTTTCCTGGGAACGCCGGGGATGTCAGATGGTTGCCAGGCAAACACATCGACATTCGCCCGCCGGAAAGCAACGAGCGCGCTTTCCTATTTGGAGTCGAGAGTGGCACTGATGGTGAAGGTACCACCAGTGCCGTCCTCCTTGGCGGACACCTTCATGGTCGTTGGCGGAGCTGCCATTGTCTTCTTACTCTTGCCGGTGGAGCTCGATGGCGCGTCCTCGACGGCAGCGCAGCACTCCGAAGAGGTGCGCTTGCCGGAGTGGGCACCAGAGCACTCGCCGGGCTTGGTCTTCTTCTTGCCGGCGGAGCTCGATGGCACGTCCTCGACGGTAGCGCAGCACTCCGTAGAGGTGCGCTTGCCGGAGTGGGCGCCAGGGCACTTTCCGGGCTTGGTCTTCTTCTTCCCTCCGGGAGCTTCAGCGGCAAGTGGCTTGTGATCCGCTGCGGCTGCTGCTTCCTGGTAGATCTTGTCGGCACAGATAAGGGCATCCTTCTTGTCGCCAGGGACAGAGATGACGCTTATCGGGCCTGGCATCTTGAGCATGTTGTATGCGTAGTGAGAGGCCGCCATGAATTTGGCGAGCGCTGGACGGCCGAGAATTCCATTGTAGGGCAACGGAAAATCGGCAACGTCAAAAGTGATCCTCTCTGTCCTGAAGTTCAGCTCACTGCCAAATATTACTGGCAACGTTATCTTCCCCTTCGGCTTGCTCCTTCCCGGGTTGATTCCTTGGAACGTGCCGGTCTCTTCGAGCTCGCTGTCGGGGACTTGGAGTTTCCGGAGCACAGCAGAGGAGATCAGGTTCAAGCCGGCCCCGCCGTCGACTAGCATCTTGGTGACCTTGAGGTTGCGGACTGTTGGCGAGACCAACATCGGCAAGCACCCGATCGCAGTTGTGCGGTCAGGGTGGTCCTCAATATCGAAGATGATAGGCGTGCTGGACCATTTCAGAGGCTTGCGCGACTCGACGGGTGGTTCCGCTGCATTGACTTCCCGCGCCCACTGCTTGAGCTGGCGGTGAGAAGTATGCAGGGAAGCACCGCCGTCTACGCACAAGACCTCTATGGCTTTCTGAAACTCCTGCTCACTGGTCTCGACATCATCCATGTCTTCGTCTTCGTCGTCGTCTTCGTTCTTGTCGCAGCCACGGGGAGGTCTGTCCGTTTGCCGCTGCTTGTCCTGGTCGCGGCGTCCTCCCTGGCTGGGGCACTTCGTGCCCGATCCTCCGCTACCTCCCCGGGCTCTCTCCTTGTCGCGCCGCTCGTACTCGGCCTTTTGCAGCTCGACGAGCCGCTCGACCTGCTTGCAGCTCTGGAGGTCATGGCCCTTGGTGCGGTGGATCTTGCAGTACTGTTTGTTGGTGCCGTCCCGCTTGTCGGCGACCGCCACAGCCTGGCAGTTGGCGCATCTGGCAACCTCCTTGCCGGAGCTACCAGCCTGGGCCTTCTTGGCGGCGCCTTCATCGCCGGACTGCTCAACAACCAGTACTTCTTGGTTCTTCTTCTTCCTGTTGCTCCGCCGCCGGTTCTTCCTTGTCGGGGCGGTATCCTCACTGTCAGACTATCCTGCTCCAGTGTTCTCTCCGAGGAGTTTCCTCCCTTCCTCAGCACGTGCACACTTGTCGGCCAGGGCATATAGCTCGCTGACGTCTTTGATCTTGCACATCGCCATCTCCTCCCGCATCCTGCGGTTACGCACGTTCTGATGGAACGCGCTGATAACCGCGGCAGGGTGGACGTCTGGGATGTTGTAGTGTACGCGGTTGAATCTCTGGATGAACTTGCGCAAGGATTCCCCTTCCTTCTGGACGAGCAGGTGAAGGTCGCTCGCTTGGCCATGGGGTTTGTGGCCGCCTGTAAAGGCGCCAACAAACTGATGGCACAAGTCTGTCCAGGAGGTTATGGAGTTATCCGGCAAGTGCATGAGCCAGGATCTGACGTTGGATTTGAGTACCAGCGGGAAGTAGTTGGCAAGGATCTTGTCGTCCCGCCCCCCAGCAGCCTGCACCGCAATGGTGTAGATGCTGAGGAACTCCGACGGATGCGACTTGCCGTCGTACTTCTCTGGTACGTCTGGCTTGAAATTCTTCGTGCTGGGCCACTGGACTTGCCACAGCTCACGGGTGAACTCAGGGCAGCCTACCGCGTACGGCAGGTCGCCTGGTCCCCCGGGCGCATGCATGTCGACAGAGGGCCCAGCGCGCTAGTCTGATTGACGCCGCGCTTCTCTCCGGCGCTCGATGCGAGTACGAGCGTCCTCTTGCTCTCGCTCGTGAAGAACATGACGTTGATCGCGACGAGTTCGCGGATTTGACGACGCGGTGGAGTCGTTGTCAAGATGGCTCCGGCGAGTCGGCGATCTTGGCCTTTGGGGCGGGGAGTGCACGGTGGTCGCGCCCCCACCGGTCTTGGCGCCATCGTTTCTCTCCTAGCCGACCTGCCGCGGCTGCGATGCACTGTGCTGCCGCGGGGTGTCGCCGTTAGCGAAACCGATGAGGCTCTGAATCGTGGCCCTCCAGTCGTCGAGCTTGTCCGCTGTTGGAGGGTAGTCTAGGAGCAGTTGAGCTCGCGCCAGAGCTTCTGCTGGAGTGGCGGGCAGCGGTGGCGAACGGCGCGTGGAGCGGGATGTGCTCAAACTTCTAACTACGTTAGAAGGAGCAACACCCGGAACAGGAAGCCGCGCCACGCTCGCGCCAGCGCGTTGGTGTGAGTGCTGGCCTTGAGCGCCCTGGGATCCGCCGGCTCGATCTGGGTCCAGCGAGCGTATGGTACCGTGAGTGCCAAGACGCTGCTGGTCCCGGGCCTCCTGAGAGGGGCGCGGTGCATGTTCGGATGCCGTGGCACCATGAGCTGGCTCGGTGGTGCCCGTTCCGCCGCCGGTGCCGTCCCCACCACCCGTTTTCTCCAGGGGCGGTGGGTTCGACGCGGACGGACCAGCCACCTCCGGAACCTTCTTCTTCGGTGGCATGTCGATGAAGATGATGGAGATCTAGCCTGTGCAGACGTCGGATCAGGTTCGCGCAACTTCGACGCCCCCTACCTGGCGCGCCAAAGATGTTGGGGGAAATCTGCCTCCTCGAACACCTATGGGGACCGAGCCCCTTTCTTGGTTCGGCGGGGGGCGGAGGTCGCACGAAGAGCGGATCGAGGTGATGCACACAAGGGGTTTACCCAGCTTCGGGCCGCACGGATGCGTAAAACCCTACTGCTGCTTTGTGGTTTGGTATTGTGTTCTTGCTCGGGAGCGTGTGGTGCTACAGTACACGCGAGCTGCTGGCGAGACCGAGCGTGAATGGCCTCCTCCTCCGCTCCCGTTGCGCATGGGGCCTCCTTTTATATGTGCAAGGGGTTACCCACAGGTGGCAACGTAGGCGGGGGTAAAACTGGAAAACGCTGTGTTGGGTACAACTGTTCGCACAGTGCTATCATACCTAACTCTGACGGCACGGGACAAGGGCATTAAATGCCCATCCGCATCGCCCAGACGATGCAGGAAAGGGGCCGTCTGGAGCGCCACCGTTTGCCACGATGGCTACTCTGTCAGCGTTGCTTCGCCACCGCATGCCCCTGGCTGCGCAGCCTCTCGCCACGTACGCCTGGAATGGCCCCAGAGCGACGCGTGGGTGGATGAGCTGGAGCGCAGGCGCGGGGTGGTGACTTGCCGCGGCAAGCGCCTTGCCGCGGTTGGTGCCTTGTCGCGCCCGGGAGCTTGTCGCTCACCGGTCCTTGCCGGGACGCGGGGCGCGTCGCAGCAAGTATCTTGTCGTGCCTCGGTCGGCCTTCCCGGCAAGCTCCTCTTGCCAGGGCCTTGTGCTTCGAGCGGGCGTCCCGGCAAGCTCCTCTTGCCGGGGCCTTGCTCTCTTCGGGTGGCCTTGCCGGCAAGCTCCTCCAGCCGGGGCCTTGGCTCAAATACTTTGTTCTTGGATGGCCCAAAAAGGGACCACGGAGGGTTTTGGCGATCGCCTGGCAAGCCTTGCCGCGGGGTGCTACGACCGCCCGTGCACAAGTTCGGGGGACTAAGGTACCCCTACTTTAGTACACCGACACAGAGCGGTGGCGGATAAGCAATGGCGGTAGATGGCAAGGCGATGATGATGGTGCGGCGGCGGCGTGACAACTTATGACCAGAACTCGAAACTCTGAACAACTAGACTCTAAGACCAGCAACTTGACACGACGATGCAACCACAAATTCAGCAAAGCAAAAACCCTAAAAAGATTACGCAAAGGCTTAGATTGGTTCAGATATGATGAACTAACCCTAATTTTTTTGGCTTTTTCGTGGACTTTAGGTATGAAGAACTGACTCGATCTAATCTACGAAAAACTGTAAAATCTCACTGAGCAACCTGGAAATCTGATACCACTTGATAGAGGGAAAGGTGTCCCGTCTTTCGATGAGATGGTGGCTAAAGTTTTTGGAGGAAGTCGACTTTGACGATCCGACTACGAACGTGCGAGGACGTCGCGCCTTAGCAATCGCTAAACCTACTCCAAGAGGTTATTGACCACGCCGGAGCATGATCAACCTGACCACGAAGGTCTGTTTCCTGCAGGCAAACGAAGAACAAGCAAGAAACTAAGACTGCAATCTGGATATTGCGAATATAAGAGGAAAGCTTTATTGATCAAGGTGGGGTTCTGTGACGCCTTGGTCTGGTCGTTGAACACAAACGAAGTACGCGAAGTTGCAGCTATGCCGAACTTTTAATCTAAACAAAACCCAAAGTCTAAACGATGCCCTAAGGGCTGTATCTATGGAGGAGGAGGAGGGAATTTCGTGGCCCTTGAGGGTGGGGTCCGAAACCAACCCTAACTCTTGTTTCCCCACACATACGGACTCTAAAAATAGCCTATACTTAAGTATTTCGAAATTACATGGGCCTGGCCTAATAATAAGGTTACGCAGCACCTAGAATAGCCTATGGACGAATATTATGAAGTGGCATCTTGTATATTTCATCCAAGGCTTCATGCACTCCTGATGGTGGCTTCAAAGTCCTGAAATCATCACTTGTAACTCCGTTCTTGATCCCCTTGCGCATGCCATCAACTCCATGCGTGTTCTTCACTACTAGAAAAACAGCTACTAATGGCGCACCTATTTTGGCCATTAATGGCGCATCACCGGTGCGTCATTACTAGCACGCCATTAGTAATTTTTACTAATGGCGCACCACTGGTGCGCCATTAGTATCTGGTATACTAATGGCGCACCACTAGTGCGCCATTAGTATAGGCCACGGTGCGCCATTAGTATGCCTCCCAGGGGCCATGTATACCCAGGTGCGTTGGCATACTAATGGCGCACGACAACGAGATGCGCCATTAGTAACTTTCGCATACTAATGGTGCACTGTTTAGTGATGCGCCATTAGTGATGCGCCATTTTGAATCTAGATCTGGATCGTGATTTTTTTCCCATTTTTTGCTCGTTTTTTTTGCTCGTTTTTTGGCACGACATTATTTCAAATTTTGTTCCTGTTTTTGGATCTTGTACGTTCTTTTGCCGTGTTCTTTTGCCGGAGAGGAGGGAGGAGGAGCTCACCGGAGAGAAGGGAGGAGGAGCTCACCGGAGAGGAGGGAGGAGGAGCTCACCGGAGAGGAGGGAGGAGGAGCTCACCGGAGAGAAGGGAGGAGGAGCTCACCGGAGAGGAGGGAGGAGGAGCTCACCGGAGAGAAGGGAGGAGGAGCTCACCGGAGAGGAGGGAGGAGGAGCTCACCGGAGAGGAGGGAGAAGAAAACCGTGAGGGGAGGGGAGGAGAGGAGGGAGGAGGAGGTCGCCGGAGAGGAGGGAGGAGGAGGTCGCCGGAGAGGAGGAGGAGGTCGCCGGAGAGGTCGCCGGAGAGGAGGAGGAGGAGGTCGCCGGAGAGGAGAGGAGGAGGGTAAGGGAAGATGGAGTGGTGGAGAGGAGGATATGGAGTGGAGGAGAGGAGAGGAGGAGATGGAGTGGAGGAGAGGTGGAGTGGAGGGGAGGAGGTGCGCCCAGCCATATATACGACATACTAATGGCGCACCATGGGCAGGTGCGCCATTAGTAACTTTTTTTTTATTTTGTTGACTTATTTTGAATTTTGAAGGCGGGAAGATACTAATGGCGCACCATGGGCAGGTGCGCCATTAGTAACTTTTTTTTATTTTGTTGACTTATTTTGAATTTTGAAGGCGGGAAGATACTAATGGCGCACCGTGGGCAGGTGCGCCATTAGTAAGTTTGAATTTTTTTGAATTTTTTTGCCTCTCGAGATCTTAAAAGCCCCGTATCTTTTTTTCTGTTAGGTTTTTGAGGATTTTGGAAATGTTTAACGAGGTTCCCCCGGTTAAATTTGGATGTAACTTTTCGAGTAGATGATTTTTCATATAAAAAACTTTTTCATCCGAGTTAGTATGCAAAAGTTATGCCCATTTTTACAAATTCTCGCGAGATTTTGCAAATGAAGTCGAAATTCATATTTGCAAATTTTCCCAACAACTAGACCACATATCACATGGGAAACTTATTTTCTTTTTTTTTTGACATTTTCATCATTTTCTTTTACTTTTTTTTAAACTGAAAAGGCGATCCACGGGGGGGGGGGGGGGGGGTGCATTCGGTGGAAGTGGTAAAACTGCTAAGTGCAGTATTTATAGACGCACCTTTAGTCCCGGTTGGGGAGGCGGACCGCGACTAAAGGTACCCTTTAGTCGCGGTCCGCCTCCCCAACCGGGACTAAAGGGTTTTGGCGCCGCTTTCGTTCCCGCGCAGAAAGACCCTTTAGTCGCGGTTGGGGACAACAACCGCGACTAAAGGGTACTCTTTAGTCGCGGTCCGCCTCCCCAACCGGGACTAAAGGGTTTTGGCGCCGCTTTCGTTCCCGCGCAGAAAGACCCTTTAGTCGCGGTTGGGGACAACAACCGCGACTAAAGGGTACCCTTTAGTCGCGGTCCGCCTCCCCAACCGGGACTAAAGGGTCTGTGCTAGAACTGGCGCGGTGCGGTGGGATGTTTAGTCCCACCTCGCTAGCCGAGAGGCTTCGACAGTGGTTTATAAGCGCGGCTGCGCTCACCACTTCGAGCTCCTCTCAAATGCAGGCTTACGGGCCTATTCTGTCACTATGTGCCTGTGGGCCTACTGGGCCTTCTGTGGGCCTGAATCCTGGCTCTTTAATGGGTTTCTAGTCGTATTCAGGCCGTGGTGGCCCAGTAGGTGGCATATTTTCTGTTTTTTGTTTTCTTTTTTGCTTTATTTATTTTGTTTTGTTTTTCTTCTTTTTTTCTTCCTTTTTTCCTTTTTCCTTTTTTCTTCTGTTTTTTCTTTTGTTTTTTTCTTCTGTTTTTTTCTTATGTTTTTCTTCTGTTTTTTTCTTCCTTTTTCCTTCTTTCTTCTTCTTCCTTTTTCCTTTTAATGGTGGTGGCCAAGTTACTAATGGCGCACCGTGGCATGGTGCGCCATTACTAGATCAACTAGTAATGGCGCACCACTCCCACGGTGCGCCATTAGTAGTTTTAAAAAAATTCAAAAAAAAGTTTTACAAATTTTTTTTACTAATGGCGCACCGTGGATGTGGTGCGCCATTACTAGTTCAACTAGTAATGGCGCACCATGCCACGGTGCGCCATTAGTAGTTCAACTAGTTTTGGCCAAGTTACTAATGGCGCATCGTGGATGTGGTGCGCCATTAGTATTTGGACACTAATGGCGTACCAACACATGGTGCGCCATTAGTATATAGTAATGGCGCACCACATGTCTGGTGCGCCATTAGTGTCAATTCCATCTATAGCCCTTTTCCTAGTAGTGCTTGCTCCAATGTTCATCCTTCTTCAAGCTAGGCCCTTCATTTGTAAGCAAAACAAATGTATCCAATTTAGGCAGCATCATATTCTCATGAACATTAGAATCATTACCAAGAAACGGAAGTATCGGGTAATTTAATTGGCGTGCGCGAGCTCTAGTAAGTGGTCCAGTATATGTAACAGCAGGGGCTGTGGGTGTAACAATGGTATTGATGTCCTCATCAAATAATAATAAATTTAATTAATTAATTAATTAACTTAATTAATCCTTTTTAGTTAACCTAATTAACTATTGGTAATTAATTAAACGGTAATTAGATTAGTTAAATCCTAATTAGAATAAACAAAGTATGACGTGCGGGACCCACACGTCAGTTTGACCCAGTCAACGTTCTGTTGACTGCTGACGTCATGATGATGTCAGCATACACCATTCTAGATAATGTTGATTTAAAATAATTAAATAAATTCTAAAATGATTAAATCTTTTAAAATTAATATAAAATAAACCGTGCCTCGGATGGAAAAACTTTATTCATGAAAGTTGCTCAGAACGACGAGGCGAATCCGGATGCGCAGCCCGTTTGTCGGCCACACAACCCTAGCATAGCAAACATGGAACTTTCCCCCTCTGGTTCATCTGTCCGAAAACACAAAACACTGGGAATACTTTCTCGGATGTTTTCCCCTTCGCCGGTATCACCTACTACCGCGTTAGGGCACATGTAGCACCGCTTATGTCTTGCATGCACCGTCATGCTTATGTTTGTGTTATATTTATTGTTTCTTCCCCCTCTTCTCTCATTAGACACCGAGACCGACGCCGCTGCTAACCAGTACGACTACGATGTTGACGACCCCTCCTTCTTGCCAGAGCAACCAGGCTAGCCCCCCCCCCCTTGACCACCAGATATCGCCTATTCCTTCTCTCTACTGCTTGCATTAGAGTAGTGTAGCATGTTACTGCTTTCGGTTAATCCTATTCTGCTGCATAGCCTGTCATAGTTGCTACAGTTGTTACCCTTACCTGCTATCCTAATGCTTAGTATAGGAAGCTAGTGTTCCATCAGTGGCCCTACACTCTTGTCCGTCTGCCATGCTATACTACTGGGCCGTGATCACTTCAGGAGGTGATCACGGGCATCTACTATATACTTTATACTGTTACATTACTTATGATACTGTTCGGAGATGGGGGCTGAAGGGGCAGGTGGCTCCATCCCGGTAGAGGTGGGCCTGGGTTCCCGATGGCCCCCGACTGTTACTTTGTGGCAGAGCGATAGGGTAGGTTGAGACCACCTAGGAGAGAGGTGGGCCTGGCCCTGGTTAGCATCCGCGGTTACTTTAAAATAACATGCTTAACGAGATCTTGGTATTTGATCTGAGTCTGGCCACTAGCCTATACGCACTAACCAACTACGCGGGAACAGTTATGGGCACTCGATGTCATGGTATCAGCCGAAGCCTTCTTGACGTCAGCGACTGAGCGACGCGCGCCGGATTGGAACGTAAGCCTGCTCTTGTATTAAGGGGGCTAGTTCCGCTTCCGGCCGCCCTCGCAACGTGCATGTGTGCAATGGGCGATGGGCCCAGACCCCGGCGCCATAGGATTTAGACCGACGTGCTGACCTGTGTGTTGTGCCTAGGTAGGGCTGCGATGTGTTGATCTTTCAAGGCCGGGCATGACCCAGGAAAGTGTGTCCGGCCAAAGGGGATCGAGCGTGTTGGGTAATGTGGTGCACCCCTGCATGGAAGTTTATCTATTCGAATAGCCGTGATCTTCGTTAACAGGACGACTTGGAGTTGTACCTTGACCTTATGACAACTAGAACCGGATACTTCATAAAGCACACCCTTCTAGGTGCCAGATATATCCCGATGATCGCTCTCACACAGGGCGGCGAGGGGAGGATCGCTGGGTAGGATTATGCTATGCGATGATACTTGGTGAACTTGCCATCTACTCTCTTCTACGTGCTGCCAGATGGAGGCTGCCAGAAGCATAGTCTTCGACAAGACTAGATATCCCCCTCTTATTCTGGCATTCCGTAGTTCAGTCCACCGATATGGCCATTTTATACATATACCCATGCATATGTAGTGTAGATCCTTGCTTGTGAGTACTTTGGATGAGTACTCACGGTTGCTTTTCTCCCCCTTTCCCCCCTTTCCTTTCTACCTGGTTGTCGCAACCAGATGTTAGAGCCCAGGAGCCAGACGCCACCGTCAACGACGACTCCTACTACACCGGAGGTGCCTACTACTATGTGCAGGCCGCTGACGATGACCAGGAGTTATTTAGGAGGGTCCCAGGCAGGAGGCCTTGCCTTTTCGAACGCTGCTACTTTTGTGCTAGCCTTCTTAAGGCAAACTAGTTTAACTTATGTCTGTAATCAGATATTGTTGCTTCCGTTGACTCATCTATGATCGAGCACTTGTATTCGAGCCCTCGAGGCCCCTGGCTTGTAATATGATGCTTGTACGACTTATTTTATTTTTAGAGCTGTGTTGTGATATCTTCCCGTGGGTCCCTGGTCTTGATCGTACACATATACGTGTATGATCAGAGCCGACTGCCTGTAGGAATCCCCCTTCCACACTCTTTGGCCGAAGTCGAGTCTAGACTTTACAAAACCTTTATTAACATGGTTGTGCGGCCCATGGGCCCACGTCGCCACTGGGTGGTATTATGATCTTTTATTCCTCGTCTATACTCTGGGATTCTAATCTATCTTCTATTCGGGTTAAATGATTTTCTAAAATCTAACTTTAGGTTCTCAAAAACACTTTCCCCCGGAGAGCCCCTTCAGTCCATATGATCGCCGTCTGCACCAGAAGATTTCGAAGTTACTCTCCGATACTCTTTTGAGACTTTGTGCCCGTTGCTTTTGCAATTACCTACCACCCAAATATCCCTATGGATAAATACATACACTTGGCGTTCTTAATTTTATTCCCAGTTGATCTTGTTATTACAAGATACCTTGAAATCCTTTCTATTGTTCTGAGAATATCTTGTGCCTACTGCCTCGCAGTTCCTTGCCACCTGAATACCCCTACGGATAATTCCTTGCCCTTATGAAGTATCCGTTCATCCCCAGTTGTTCATGTGTTTCACAGTGGTCTTCGAAATACTATTAATCTTCCGAAAATCCTCAGCAGCTTATTGCCCTTGAAATTCTTGCTTGCTTGCATTATGGTTATCCCGTAAGTATATTTATCTTATTGGCATCCTTTGTCACTATCATCTTGAGTCCATCGATTCAATAAATTACGAATGCTCGCAATCCTCAACTAGATCCTAGAATTCATCCTTCCGGCCCAGACGCCATTTTAAACATGAGCTAGATCTCGACCAACCAAATTGCCATCGATTGTACCCCTAAGGCTATTCAACTTATCCATCCCTAATCAGAGCATTGCTTCTGATATCTTGTCTTGGAATTCATAATTCCTTTGCATTTGAGCTTTGATTTAGTTAGTTGCTTCTATAATTAAATGCCTTTGCATTGTTTCTTCCACTGGTGGTGTGCAAATGCTCACATCATCTCCATCATGGACCATTAGATCCTTTGTTGAATTTTCATCCGACAGTGTCCCTTGTGTACAGAAACCTCGAGAAGTTCCTTCCCTGATACATAATGCCTTTTGTAAATTGTATCCTCTACTTTTGACAACCATGCTCTACTTTTGAGCTTGTGTTATTTACTCCTGAAGTTCATGGTATATGTTCTAAGAAGCCCCGATGGGTTGAACCTATGCCTTCCTTAATCTGTGTGAACTCGAAAGTTTTCACCGATCATACTCCTCTGGTAATTCACCAGGTAGGTTTTGACATTGAAATAATTTTTATCTAGAGCAGTGAGTGAAAAGTTATACATTGAAGAAGTGGGAGTCGACCTTGAACTTTGTGTTTATGCCCATGGACACGATGTATATCCTATCATGGAAGCTTCTTGTAATAATAACTATTCCCTTGATATAATATCATTTGGTATCTATGAATTGAGCCTTTGCAATCGTGGTTCTGATCATATTTTCTCCTTGATTCCATTTCTCAGACTAGCTAAAGCACTTGTCTTCTATAGATCAATACACCTCCGCAACCTCTATTATGTTCTACCTTTGAGTATTACCGCGTGGTATCTCGATAAAATCACAGAACCATATTACTTCTTATGAGTTCTTCTCCAAGTATTATTTCTCACCGATTCCAATTTTTCCCTGGGTTCTGAGTTGTTAGACACTCAGGGACACCGATAGTGAACCGAGTCTGTAATCCGATTCATTAACTCTAAGTAATTTTGTTGCTTATGAGTTTAATAATCCTGCAAGTCATTCCTAGCCCGATCGGCTATATCATTATCGTGGTAAATTTTAATTGTGCTACCGTGTCCTTCTTCTCGGAGCACAATTTTCGACGATGAGATAATCTTATGTCGAACTTCCTCGTCATATCATTTCTCCTTGAACATCAAACTTTATGTCGAGTTTATGTCGCACCCTTGGTTTCTATAACCTTTCGCTTCATCATCATTTAACTTGTTGGAATCACCGACCGATTACATCTTCATGAAATCTCTCGACAATTGTGTCGTGATCATCATCAACATCCTAAGCTCTTCCAAGATATATATATATATATATATATATATATATATATATATATATCAAATTCTTGATGGGTAATACCATCCTTGCCCCTCGATGATTCGTGTTATCATCGACCTCTTTATTGCCTTCCATTCAACACAAACTTGTTCGTGTTTTGTGTTATACCTTGAGATCCTTGCTACCCAGCAGTTGTTCTTCTTCACCTTGGAAGTATTACCATCTGTTATGTCAAGAAAGTTGTGAGAATTTCACCACCTCTTAAGAGATCTTGATACTGGTGATACTTCTTGCCATATCCGTTCATTCCTTGGTCCCCATGTTGTTTCTAACCGGAAAACCGACAATTGAACTATGATGTGCGACTTCAAAACTTCTAGCAACCCTATTGCTTTGAAGTTAATGGTCGATATTTCATTCTTAGACCATTGGTTATCGAATCACTATTCTAATATTGATCATGCTACCTAAGCCCATATTTCGGGTGCACCTTTCAATCAATGATTAACTGTGTATGTTTTCCTCGAGCATACCTCATTCTATCATTTGATCTGACAAATGTTATCTCCTTGTTCGAATACTGGTGGGAATCCATCTTGTGGAAATCTCGATTCATTGTCGCTGAGTTCATCAGCCACCTCCTCATCCTCTCCTTGGTTTAATGATGAACTCATGATTCGGAACTTGCTTCCATAGTTCATTTCCTGAGAATCTTACAATGTCATCTCGTCAATTTGAGTTGCACCTTTTCTTCTCGGGTATCCCAAGTCTGAGGTATCCCGACACCAATTAGATCTGAACCTCAATCAGATATGATGGTGGGAACATATTTCCAAGAGTAATAACAATGTTCTTTATATGACCCGGTAAGGTGATATCGTGCCTATCACACCTGGCCGGAGGAACTATTGTTATAGTTTCCTTTTTAGCAAGGTTCCATGAGTAAATTGTAAGACTTATTCTATAAGTTGTTCCTGATGGATTCTTTGTCTATCCAAAGTCTGACCTTTTCTTGAAGACCATGCCGATGCTATCTTGAAGCATGTCTGTGGTACTCCGATTTGCAATAAGAGCATTTGAAGCACAATGCTAAATTTTCTTTGTCCATTATCCAAACAACATTGTATGGGTAATGTCATGAAGTTCCTCTCCCCTTACCTAAGTGGTTTTCTACTTTCTATCTCGTCATGGATATCATGCTCTACTTGTCCTTGGGAAGGATATACCCCTGAATTATGTGTTTAAACACATTTTCCTTTCCGTTGTTCTGTTTAATCTGTTGATCACATTTTCCTATCCATTGTTTTGTTTGACCTTTCTTGTGATCTATAAGAACTAAGCAGTAATATTCTTCTGCTTATGTAAACACCTTGGTGTACAACTGTGTCAGTAAGACCCTGTTGCTTTTGTTGATGTCATTCCGGTAACCACCGATGGACGAGAACTTTGCCTATTGGTCCGCCTCATTTCAATGAGCAGAAAAATGGTTCTCTTCGTCCCTCGCCCTTGATACCAACGTTGTTGCCAATATAACTGACAAGCTATCCTCTGACCGCTCTTTCTACTTTTAACCCACATGGTTCCACAGGATCGAAACCTGACTCTCCTGTACACCCTATTGTCAAAGTTATTCCTCGGGCGTGGCCTTGTATGTAATTCACGAGCCATCTTCAAGTATGATATCAGACACAATACGTATTCCAGTTGCTTTGAACCCCTTTCACGCCCTGTAATCGGCATCGAACAATTGCCTGCCCGCTCGAAACTTCCCAAGATACCTCCTTACTTTGCTCTCGATATTTCCTTAAGTTTCAATTTGAGAGTTACTTTCCGCCACCTTCCTCGATGTTGTCGACCAGATAGTCAACCTTGCATAGGTCCGTTCTCCCAGAATACGCACCCTTTTTCTGTCATAAGTACGATGGAGTTCCCAAAGAAAGGACCCGACTTCATCACGATGACCTGAAGAAGAGAAATGAAGACATCAACGTAATGGAACGACCTCATCGAGAAGAGCAACCAAGACCGAGAAGATTCGTTAGAATTTCATAACCAAACCTCCCCCCTTAGACCCCCCTCTTAAATCTCGGGACGAGATTTCTTGTAGTAGAGGAGAATTGTGACGCCCGGATAATCACTCTACAGTAACCTATGCTAATGATGCCATGTCACCTCGATTATTGTTGCTAATATCGCGTTAGTTCGAAACCGATTAAAAATTCAAATTAAAAAATATGGCAAACAACAAAAGTTTTCAAACATTAGAATAAAAATGTTCAGTTAGTGCCAAATATTACGAAGGTAATTGTTGTGAAGAAAACAGATATTTAGAAAATGCTAAGATGCCCTAAATTAAATAAAACAGCAAAGGGAAATAAATAAAAGAAAAGAAAGTATAAAAAACATAAACAAAAAAAAGCACCCCCCACTGGGCTCCGGCCCAGCAGGCCACTAGCCCAACTGGGCAAAGGCCCAACAGGACAGCCCCCCTCACTCCATAACACCCACCCCAGTCAAACCCTAACCCACCGACACCCCCACTCCCCCCACTCGCTCGCTGTGACACCCCCGATTCAAGCGTACACTAATCATACGCGCAAACATGTGCGATCAAGATCAGGGACTCACGAGAAGATATCACAACACAACTCTACAAATAAATAAGTCATACAAGCATCATAATACAAGCCAGGGGCCTCGAGGCTCGAGTACAAGTGCTCGATCATAGACGAGTCAGCGGAAGCAACAATATCTGAGTACAGACATAAGTTAAACAAGGTTCCATAAGATGGCTAGCACAAACTGGGATACAGATCGAAAGAGGCGCATGCCTCTTGCCTGGGATCCTCCTAAACTACTCCTGGTCATCGGCGGCAGCCTGCACGTAGTAGTAGGCACCTCCGGTGTAGTAGGAGTCGTCGCCGACGGTGGCGTCTGGCTCCTGGGCTCCAGTATCTGGTTGCGACACCTAGGTAGAATGGAAAGGGAAAAAAGGGAGAAAAGCAACCGTGAGTACTCATCCAAAGTACTCGCAAGCAAGGATCTACACTACATATGCATGGGTATCTGTGTAAAGGGCAATATCGGTGGACTGAACTGCAGAATGACAGAATAAAAGGTGGATAGCTTGTCCTGTCGAAGACTACGCTTCTGGCAGCCTCCATCTTGCAGCATGTAGAAGAGAGTAGATGGTAAGTTCACCAAGTAGCATCGTATAGCATAATCCTACCCGACGATCCTCTCCTCGTCAACCTGTGAGAGAGTGATTGATGTGGACACAAACCTAGGTTAGGGTAATAGGTAGGGTAGGGTAATAGGCCTGACCTATACGTCCTACCCAAGGTCCTTGTACTAAGCACAAAGAAGTTCAAGAATCAGAAGAAGGGATCCAGCAAAGGTGTCGAGTGAAGTCCAATCGACCTGCCATTCACTCGGAGACCTCTCTTATCCTGGTCACTCGACCATAAAACCACTCGACATATTAGAAGACCTAAAGCCGCCCTGCGCAGCAACGGTCGGGCAATTATTCATATACTTAATGATCATTTGTAGCACCTCAATACAGGTGTTACCTGTAACGCCACCTCTTTATGTACATTGAATCCTATGTAACGGAGGGGAGCTGGGGTCCTGGCGCACTCTATATAAGCCACCCCCCTCCTCTGGGACAAGGGTTCGCACCCCCAGTAACTCACACGCTCATAATCCAGTCGACCGCCTCCGGGCTCCGAGACATAGGGCTATTACTTCTTCCGAGAAGGGCCTGAACTCATAAAACTTGCGTGTACAACTCCTGCATAGCTAGGATCTTGCCTCTACATTCCTACCCCCTATTCTAATGTCAGACTTAGAACCACGACAGTTGGCGCCCACCGTGGGGCCGGTGTCCTAGCGACTTGTTGGAGAAGTTGCAATTTTTTCCGATCCCCTTCATCATGGTTTCAGGCGGAGGTTTGGCTGAGGGCCGCGAGATCCGTCTCGGCGCGCTCGTGTTTATCGCCATGACTCCGTTTGGCTTCAGGAGGCTCCACTCGACGTCGACGCACTCCCCGTCCGTGGGGCAACACACTTTCGCACGTGCGTCCGCGGCGTCCTCCTGCGGCAGCCGTCGACCCAGTATCGGTCGGCTCCTGTGGCGTCCTCCCTCCCTGTCGCCCGCCAGCGCAAGCGTTCCAGCCGATCAAGGCTTCAGCGATGGGTGAGGCATGTGTTGGCTCGCCAGTCAGCCACCCCCCAAGTCGCGGCGATCGAGCCAGACGAAACTCTCTACGGCCTGTTTGACTGGCTCCGCAGAGACTGCATCCGAGCGACAGCAGTGATCCCGCGGCAGAAGTCCTGATGGTCGATGGACCTCGCAGTCCTCCCGGCTTCCCCCACACCGACGGTGGCGATGGGAGGCGATCCGTCACATGCCCATGAGGAGTACCTCCCCGAGCCTCTCTCTTCGCAGTAGAGGGAAGAACTTCGCTGTCGGAACATGGATGCACTTCACACTCCAATCGTTGGAGAAACCCCTGAGGCCCGGGCCTTGGAGGACGCGCACCTGGCCAACCTAGCTGAGCGCACTCGACTGGAGAACCTCCAGCACGTACGCGACGAGCGTGCACGTCACCGGGTTCCAGAATCCAGTCGACGTCAACTCTTTCCACTTCTGACTCAGGTATATCGAACTCCGATCCAGAATCTTACAGCTGCAGCTCAAATAGCAGAGTCGATCCAGCCCTCCTAGTCAGAAGCTGGCAGAGGTCTAATGCAGATCAGAGCTTTACTCCGGGTAGCGGGAGAACAGAATACGGGTGTGTCGCAGTCGCGAAATAGGATCCATAGCAGGTCCGTTATGGCAGATACAGTCCAGTCGGCTCATAGCCCAAGATCGTCCCTAGGCATGAGGGACGTGGAGACCGACGAGATCAGCACAGGAACCATGAGCAGTATGATCACCAACTCGATCATGATGATCGTCGTCGAGTGCCCATGCCTCCTCCAAGGAGTGGGTCATACATGCCTCGGCAGCATGATGACAGGCGCCCTCACGGTGTTGGGCGAAGGATTCCAGTCGACCCCAGGGAGCCAGGCTTTGATTCGAGATCTATTCTCGTTCAGGGTTTGGTCGACAGAAATAGAGCTCACCGAGAAGGTCATGATAGAGATTTACCAACCAGCAGCAGAGTGCATGTCTCAGGTCCGGAGTGCTTCACTACTAGGAAAAGGCCTACTAATGGCGCACCTAATTTGGCCATTAATGGCGCATTAGTGGTGCGCCATTAGTGCCACGCCATTAGTATATTTTACTAATGGCGCACCACTGGTGCACCATTAGTATCTGGTATACTAATGGCGCACCTCAGATGCGCCATTTGTATATACAACAGTGCGCCATTAGTATGCCTCCCAGGGGCCATGTATACCCAGGTGCTTTGGCATACTAATGGCGCACAACAATAAGATGCGCCATTAGTAACTTCGGCATACTAATGGCGCATTGTTTAATGATGCACCATTAGTATCCTTTGGCATACTAATGGCGCACTGTGATGTGATGCGCCATTAGTATGAATATTAGTTTTTTTTAATTTTTTAATTTTCTGTTTTTTGCACAGGTTATAAAATGTATAATTGGACAAAATATAGACAGCACACATCAACAACAGATTCATCGAATACAATAGAAGATTAGTCTCTGAATACAATTCATCATATTAGTCTCCGAATACAATCCATCATATTAGTCTCCGAATTGAAAAGACCGAACAAAGATAGAACATTATATTACAAGTCTCGAGACCACGAGTAGCGAGTTTGTCTTCACATTACAAGTCGATATCGATCATCTAAACTACCATCACATAGAAGAGAGCTGCGGTCATCGCAATGAGCATCATCACGATGAAACTCGTCTTCATCCGGTTCCTCCAACGCTCCCTCCCCTCTCCCGCTAGATAGCGGGTGTATCTAGATTCGGCCGCGGCCCTAGTGGTGTACCCTTTGTAACTGTTACCGCTGAATCGGTGAACCTGTCTCCGACACTCCTCCCAGTCGTCGTAGACTCCGGGAACCTTACCCTTGTACACGACATACGACGACATCGCTATGCACTAGCCAAACGAAACGTTAGTACCAATTCATAGACAATACATAAGCAATATATAAGTATGCAACAGAACGATCAGAAGAGAAAAGCAAGACATTAATAGCATCGATTACATCTAAGTTGAACGACTCTCGAAACCAAAGAGACATACCACAAGTTCATTAAAGTTTAATTACAACATGAGCCAATCGATGTTTCAGAACTAGACACAGCATCACTGCTTTCGACTCGACTCAAGGGACCGGAGCATGGATGAAGCCGCCGTCTATCGTGGGAGTCATGAAATTACGGGCGTTGTCAGCCTGCATTTGTAGCATTGTGTCGATGTCACTGTTGTTCGGTTGATTTCTGAGGTAGAACTGCCCCGAGGTACGAAGGACATCTTGATGGATGATTTCCGCAAACTCCGACTGGATGCGAAAGAATTCTTGTCTAATGTCCGCGTCCTGGATTGCCGACACGCTCGCAGCCCAATCTTTGGGTTTACTCGGTAGCAGAAGTTGATGATGGTCCCGTACGATCGCCCGCATGTGATGGATGGCATAGTAGGCACCCTTCTGACCACCAGGCGGCTGCTTGATGCAGCAGAACGTCGTATTGTGGGAGAACACGTGCTTGCCGTACTTACGAATAGGCCTGGTGAAGGTGCCTCCAGATTTGGCGTAGCCGGGGAGAACATCATCAAGAACCTTCTTGACATTTGTGTAGTCTACGTTCGACTAATGGTCCGGGTCGAAATACGTGGCCATGGAATATTTGGGGCTTAGGAGGATGAGCGTGCAATGTGTGTCACTGCAGAAAACACGGAATGTTAAAAGAAAAACGATCAAAATCTAAGAATTCATATGTTACGGGGCGGTTGAGGGGAGGACTTACTCGGGAAAGTAAGGCATGAGGAAGTTATCCTTATCTGGGTTTGCCAGAATGACGCCTTCGAGGTAAGAACTCGCGACTCGCCGGTCCCCAGCGCTGCCCAAGATCTTGGCACGCATGTAGAAGGGGTCGACTATCACGATGTCCGGGGTCTTGTCGCGAATGATCCGCATCTCCATACTCAGCGAAAATAGCCGAACGAAGGTGTAGTGCAGCGGATGAAGGTTCAACATAGCATGGATGTCATCAAACCACAGGACGATCGTACCCCCGATGGAGTTATCCACAAAGCCCTTGCCCTCTGGCACCTTGGCCGCGAAAACCGGGTATGCCACATCCTTCTCTCTGAGACGCCGCTTCTCCAAAGAAAGAACACTGTCATGCAGACTCCGCATAGCACCGGCTGCAGCATCAAGCATATTTCTCGGTAGCATTGGCCTACCCGCCACATGCACCCTCCTCATTAAATCCTCAGGTGAAGGTGGCCCGTCCTGAGCACGGATCATACTCGGTGCCGGCTGGCCTGCACCCTTGTTAGTCTTTCTTTTGCGTGCCTTCTTCTTCTCCTGTAATGGGACCGAGTTCTGCTCACAGACCGGCTTCTTGAGTGTGTTGGGGCTGATAATATTTCGCACCTCGCCTATCTGAGGCTCGGTGAAGTCGGCAGCTGGAGGCGTCTCCTGAGAGCTCAACGGCAGACGACGCCTGTTGCAACTTGGCTTCTCCGCGGTACCAGCTAGATCGCGCATGTCTTTTGTTGGGTTGGGTTCTTGAGAAGGAGGCCCCATGAAGTCGCCATCGTACCCATGATCGGCAAAGTACTGATCGACGTTGCCAAATGTATCGTCGTCGTCGTCGTTCTGATCCTGTGCCATATGCATGTTTGGATCCAGTGGCATAGGGATGTCCGGCACCGTTGCGGCGGTCTTGCCATGGGGCCGACTTGGCGCTGGCACGACTGGCGGTGTTGTCTTTGGGGTGGTGTCCCCCGCCCCCAAACGAATCTGGCTCTTCGGCCAAAGCAGGGGCCAGCTCAGGCAGGCGCTGAGGGTCATCACGTCATCATCGTCGGCCCCGACGGGTCGAATCGGAGGTAACAACTCGTCGTAGCCTGGCAGCACCTGAACCAATTGAACCCTAAACAAGTTGGGTGGCATCTGGGTACCGTGGAACAAGGGGTTGCCTGGTTGAACGATTTTGCCCTTGGCGACATCGACCAACTCGTTGTTCACGAAGTGCAGGAGAGTGCACGGAACGTCGGCGGCGCCCTGCGAAAACATGTAGGGCGTCAGGGATGCCCAGTCAAAGGCAAGGAGATGAAGTCCTCGGCCGAGAGAGGCCTAATTAGTTACCGTGATGATGGCGTCGAGCTCGGCTAATGTCGAGGCACCGCCAACGGCGGGCGTGCAGTTGACGGAGGGGCCGCTTGCTGCAGAGGTGCCGGCCGGCGTACACCTGGGTGCATTAAGCTCCCGTGCCGGCGTCGGAGACACCAATGCCGCCTCCGCCGGAGACACCAATGGCCCCGCCATCGCGTTCTGCGAGTTGCTGGCCATGAAGCTAGGAATCGGGGCGGCCCCTGTTGGCCGCCCGCAATCCACGCACTCAACCCTTGGATCAAGGTAGGCACAATGGCGGTGATCGTCGCTCCGAGTTGTTGTTGCACTTGCTCTTGGACAATCTCCGGAATCCGCGCCACCTGTGCCTTGAGTTCTTGAACCTCGCGCGCCTGGCTTTCCGAACTGGTCTTTTTCTCCTTTCGCCCACCAGTGTTATAGTATGACGACCATTTTGTCGACAAGCCTTTGCCGGCCACACGACCAGCTGACGTCGGCTTACTGGGCTTATCCTTGTTCTTCATTACATTCAACGCCCTATTTAGAGTGGTGTCCCAAGGGTTGCTCTTAGTCGACCCCGCGCTACTGCTTTCAGTCGCCTGCGGAAGGAATGTGAACCATTTAGAAATTTGGCTTTATTAATTAGAATGCAACCATATGGAGCTAATTACGCGGGGGTGTATTCCTTACCAGAACAAGCTCAAGCGCCCTGGTCTTCGGATCCGTGGTAAGCTCCTTTCTTTTCAGTTCATAGCAAGACTGGCTGCTATCCAGCAGGTGGAAGTAAGAGGGCGTGCGTCAAGTTCATTTGTTCTTTGTGTGGTCAGTTGTTTACTTTGTGTCCAGTGAAAAACTTGTCTTCATGAAATGTCATATTCCCCAAGTTTGAAATGCCAATGGGCAAAAAAAGTAAGTAGCTAGTTAATTCCTTAACTCTACATGTTTAGAAAAATAGAAAAATAGACTGAAAACACTAAAATCAGAAACTTAGTGCATGATACAGATGCAAAGTAGGTTCAAAGACAAATGAAGACCATATGGTAAGTACAGCAAGCGAAATAGGATCACGAACTAATAGCTGAATGAAAGGCATATATATGACAGGCATATTTTCCGGCTACAAAGTGTTGTGGCAAATATGCCAGGCACCACAATGTGATCACACAAACAAAATAGCCTCAAACCAGTTATTCTCGCATGATAATATGAAAATGCATATGGCACTGCCAAATTATACTATCCATATTTCGGTATAATGTCATTATTCCATACAGCAGGCAGCACTGTCACCACAAATCAGTTATTCTAGCATAATATAAATATGCAGAACAGAAGCAACAATTTACATTTCTGCATACGGTGTTGCCAATTTTTTTCTATCCATGTTTCAATTTGATGCCATCACTCCATTCAGCAAGCATCATTGTAACAAAAAGAAATTCTAGGAGCAAATTTCTTCAGAATGAAATTAAGTTAGTGAAACTGTCACACATTTCTTCACAATGAAAATGAAGCAGCAGGTGAACAAGTACAGGATTCGTAGACTTGAGTGGCTTGGTATTTGGGTACCTGGCCGATGATGACGGCTTTGACATTGTGGAAGGGGGTGGTGTGGAGCGCGTGGAAGACGAGGTGGGCGGCGGGTAGACGGGCACCTTGGCGTGTAGGCGCTCGTGGGCGACGAAGCGGCAGAGGTCGAGCGCGTAGGGCTTGCGCAGCTCCCCGGACAGCGCCTCCAGCCACGTCTCCTCCACGAGCAGCTCCTCCAGCTTCGCGACGCTGCCGGCCGCTAGATGCGAAACCCCCAGCAGTTCAGTTAGAACCCTAGCCAGGGTCCGGGGAGCGTGGGGCATGGAGAAAGAGGGTACCTTTGGACTCGGCGAGGCGGAGGTTGCGCCACACACGGGCGAGGCGTCGAGGCGGCGTCGAGGTGGCATTGGGGCGTCGAGGCGGCAGGGCAGCGGCGTCGGGAGAGGAGAGGGGAAGGGGATCGAGGGCGACGGCGAGGGAGAGAGAGGGGATAGGTTTGGGCTGGGGGAGGAAATATGGATGGGGGCGGCACAATACTAATGGCGCACCACCCCTCGGTGCGCCATAAGTACATCCATACTAATGGCGCACCTCACCCTGGTGCGCCATTAGTATTTTTTTTATTTCTGCTCGAGCCAACAGGTTATCTTCCACCTGACCTGATCCACATCAAGTTCCCTCTACTAGCTCGACTGGTCAGCAGCCAGTTCTCACACCAGGAGGTCCTGGGTTCGATTCCCAGGCTCCACAATTTTTTTATGCATTTAAAATGCTGTTTGATACTTATTTGTGTTTAAATATGTTCAAACTTGTTTAAATCATAACAGTAATATTTTTTATATAAGACAGTAATAATTTTTTTTTAAATATCATCGAACAGTATTGCCAGTGGAGCGGGGGAGGGTGCGGGGGGTCGGCGGCGGCGGTTTAGTAGGGGAGGGGTGCGGGGGGGCGGCGGCGGCGGTTGAGTAGGGGAATCGAGGGTGCGGGGGGTCGGCGGCGGCGGCCGGTGGACCGGGGGGTGCTTGGCGGCGAGGGGGACCGGATCTGGCGAGGTGGGATAGCGATCGAGATGGAGGGGGATCGAGATCGAGTGTCCATGAAATTTAAAAATATTCATCATAGTTCAGAAAGTGCCCATGAAATACAATCGAGAAATGAAGGCTACGATTTAAATACAATCGATCTTAGCTAGCTATCTGTTCACAATCTTCTTGCCCTTCTTTTTCGCAAATGGAGTTCTTCTGTGGAAAGTACCACACCTCTTTTCGAGGAGCTTTCTTCCTCTTCTTGTATCGAGTGACGCCGCACACCGGACATATGGTAGACTCCGCGTGCTCGTCCCGATAAATGATGCAATTTTTCATGCACACATGGTATTTCACGTGAGGTAAATCTAGAGGACACACGATTTTCTTCGCCTCCTCCAAACTGGTTGGCACTTGTTCCCCTTGGGAAGACGTTCATGCCAGAATGACATGTTCTCGTCGAAGCATGCGTCGGTCATTTTGTGTTTTACCTTCATCTCCAGAGCCATGAGCGTTACTTTCAGGCGGGTATCCTCGGGCCTGCATCCTTCATACAATGGAGTAACCGCGTCTAACTCAAGTTGATCCATCTTGGCTTTCTCTCGGGCGGCAGCTCTTGCGTTATCCGTCTGCTTGAGAAGCAGCTCTTGAATATGAGGGTCCAGCACCCAGCCCATCGATTCCCAGGCTCCACAATTTTTTTATGCATTTAAAATATTGTTTGATACATATTTGTGTTTAAATATGTTCAAACTTGTTTAAATCATAACAGTAATATTTTTTATATAAGACAGTAATAATTTTTTAAAAAATATCATCAAACAGTAATGCCGGTGGAGCGGGGGAGGGTGCGGGGGGTGCGGGGGGTCGGCGGCGGCGGTTGAGTAGGGGAGGGGTGCGGGGGGTCGGCGGCAGCAGTTGAGTAGGGGAATCGAGGGTGCGGGGGGTCGGCGGCGGCGGCCGGTGGACCGGGGGGTGCTCCGCGGCGAGGGGGACCGGATCTGGCGAGGTGGGATAGCGATCGAGATGAAGGGGGATCGAGATCGAGTGTCCATGAAATTTAAAAATATTCATGATAGTTCAAAAAGTGCCCATGAAATACAATCGAGAAATGAAGGCTACGATTTAAATACAATCGATCTTAGCTAGCTATCTGTTCACAATCTTCTTGCCCTTCTTTTTTGCAAATGGAGTTATCTGTGGAAAGTACCACACCACTTTTCGAGGAGCTTTCTTCCTCTTCTTGTATCGAGTGACGCCGCACACCGGACATATGGTAGACTCCGCATGCTCGTCCCGATAAATGATGCAATTGTTCATGCACACATGGTATTTCACGCGTGGTAAATCCAGAGGACACACGATTTTCTTCGCCTCCTCCAAACTGGTCGGGCACTTGTTCCCCTTGGGAAGACGTTCGTGCCAGAATGACATGTTCTCGTCGAAGCATGCGTCGATCATTTTATGTTTTACCTTCATCTCCAGAGCCATGAGCGTTACTTTCACGCGGGTATCCTCGGGCCTGCATCCTTCATACAATGGAGTAACCGCGTCTAACTCAAGTTGATCCATCTTGGCTTTCTCTCGGGCGGCAGCTCTTGCATTATCCGTCTGCTTGAGAAGCAGCTCTTGAATATGAGGGTCCTGCACCTAGCCCATCTATGGTCCAGCGTCGGCTGCTCCGCCAGCATCATCATCTTCATGATCATGCCCGTCGTCTACTCCGGCATCTTCCTCATCATCATGTCCTGCATCTTCTACATGATGACTATGTACATCATCACCGTCGTGATCATCTCCTGGGGATTCTTTGTCTTCTCGCCCACCCGGGCCGCGGTGGTTGTCTTGCTGCCCTTCCTCATTTCTTGCCCGGCCCCCATGGACGACTTCGTAGTCATCTTCATCACCTTGACACCGATAGCCATCCGTGAAACCACGCAAGAGTAGGTGGTCCCGCACCTGCCCGGAATCCGGGTCCACAATAAGGCTCTTCAGCTTGCATCTTCGACACGGACATCTTATCTCTGTCTCGTTCTTTTGAAGCATCTCGGCCTTCACGGACCTCAAAAACCTATTCACGATGCCTTCGATCATCGTGCGGACCATGGTCGCCTGCGGGGTAGAGCAAAACGATATTTTAGAACCAAGAAAAAAATTGGCATGACTTTCCCTAAAAATAGGACCAAAAAGAATGGTTAATGCCAAAATTCTCGCCGAAACGGAAATGAATCAACATTCCGGCAAAATATTGGCAACTATCGCATTTCAAATACCGGTACACCTCCAAACACAAACACATATGCAACACCACAAACATATGCAACACTACGAACATACATAGATCTAGCTAGGCCATAAAAAGTGCATGTGCACATTGACATCATAAATATAGCTTCCCCCCTTACTTACCTATCAAAACAAGGTAATTTAACCACTTAATTTGAATGAATCTATGGTGGAAATGAGGTAAAAAAGAGGAGGCACCCGAGACAACGAGGAGGTGGAGAGAATGAAGTGGGGAGAAAGTGAGTGTGGGTAGGAGAGGCTGTCCAAAATATCTTGTTGCTGCCCACTTACTAATGGCGCACCAACTCTAAATGCGCCATTAGTAATCCAGGTTACTAATGGCGCACCTTCTGGTGGTGCGCCATTAGTAGTTTTGCAAAAAAAACATACTAATGGCGCATTGTTCCACAGTGCGCCATTACTAGTTTTGCAAAAAAAGGAATAAAAAATATAATAAAAAACAACATTAGTGGCGCACTTTCCGACAGGTGCGCCATTACTAGTTACAACTAGTAATGGCGCACTGTGTCTGGATGCGCCATTAGTATGTTTGGACAGGCACACTAGTTCAAAAAAAAATTTGATACTAATGGCGCACCCTGGGCCAGGTGCGCCATTAGTAGTTTCAACTCTAATGGCATATCAGAAGGTGGTGCGCCATTAGTATATACTAATGGCGCACTGCCTGTCTGGTGCGCCATTAGTGTCAATCCCATCTATAGCCCTTTTTCTAGTAGTGCTTCAACAGAGCCATCAGGTTCGCAGTGATTCCTCCCAACTTCAGGTTGGCGACTGGAGTCAGTAAGTTCACTGGTGAGTCCAAACCTGACACTTGGCTTGAGGACTACCGAGTGGCTATTCAGATTGGCGGCGACAATGATGAGGTGGCCATGAAATACCTTCCTCTGATGTTGGAGGGCTCGGCCAGAGCATGGCTGAATCAGTTAGCACCCATCAGCATTTATTGTTGGGAAGATCTTGCCTGAGTGTTTGTCAGAACATTTGAGGGAACATGCAAACGGCCATCAGGGTTGACAGAGTTACAATCTTGTGTGCAGAAGCCGAATGAAACTTTGAGGGATTATATCCAGAGATGGATCACGTTACATCACACGGTGGAGAATGTGTCTGATCACCAAGCAGTTTGTGCCTTCAAAGAAGGCGTCAAGTATCGAGAGTTGAACCTGAAGTTCGGTCGGACCGGAGACATGTCTCTGAGTCGAATGATGGAGATTGCCACCAAGTATGCTAATGGTGAAGAGGAGGATCGGCTCCGGAGTGGCAAACACAAAACAGTCGCCCATGAAACCGGAGGAGGAAACTCCAGTCAGAAGCAGAAGCGCAAAGCCGAGCCGACTGCTCCTGGGGAAACCTTAGCCATGACTCAGGGAAAATCCAAAGGGAAGCCCAAAGGGCCATGGAACCCTAAGAAAATAAAAGATCAAGATGGAAATGATGTGCCTTTATTTGCCATGCCACATCCACACAAAGAAAGATGAAGAGGGTAAAATCATTTACCCGAAGCATACCACTCGATAGTGTCGGCTCCTGATCCAGCAGTTCCGAGAGAAGCAGCCCAAAGACAAGGAAAAAGAGTCAGACAAAGTTGAGGATAAGGAGGAAAGTGACGATGGTTACCCTCACGTCAATTCCACTCTGATGATTTTTGCTGATGTTGAGAGCAAGAGTCGACTGAAAGTCATCAACAGAGAAGTAAACATGGTCGCTCCGGCGACACCCAGTTATTTAAAATGGTCTCAGACTGCTATCACATTCGACCAGTCCGATCACCCAACGCACATAGCCACCCCTGGGAGGCAAGCATTGGTGGTCGATCCAGTTGTCGAAGGCACTCAACTGACTAAAGTTCTGATGGATGGTGGCAGTGGCCTGAATATTCTGTATGCAGAGACGCTGAAAGGGATGGGCATTCCGATGTCCAGACTCAGTGAAAGCAATATGAGTTTCCATGGAGTCTTTCCAGGAAAGAAGGCTCAATCACTCGGCCAGATTGCTCTTGACGTGGTTTTCGGTGATTCCAAGAATTACCGCAAAGAAAAGTTGACATTTGAAGTTGTGGATTTCGAGAGTGCTTATCATGCTATTCTGGGTAGGCCAACTTATGCACGTTTTATGGCTCGACCATGCTACGTGTACCTCAAACTAAAGATGCATGGTCCTAAGGGTGTGATCACCATCACTGGCAATAGAAAGAAGGCAAAAGAGTGCTTCCAGAAGGGCTCGAAGATCGCCAATGCGCAGATGGCAGTAGTGGAATTGCAGGAGTATCAGAAAAATGCAGATCCGAGTGATTTTCTACGAGCTAAGAAGCCTGCAATGGATTCAGCGTTTCAATCGTCCAGTGAAACAAAACCGATTCATATCCACCCGACTGATCCCGATGCTGCTCCGACCCACATTTCAACAACACTCGACTCCAAATAGGAAGAAGCGCTCACCCAGTTCCTCTGTGAGAACTGGGACATCTTTGCATGGAAACCCTCTGACATGCCAGGTGTTCCTAGGGGACTGGCTGAGCATCGTTTGCGAGTCGACCCAAAAGTGAAACCGGTCAAGGAACATCTTCGACGATCTGCCGTACAGAAGAGAAAAGCAATCGATGAAGAAGTGGCTCGGCTCCTGGCAGTTGAGTTTATTCGAGAGATCTACCACTCCGAGTGGTTAGCTAATGTTGTCATGGTCCCTAAGAAGGACGACTCACTTCGCATGTGCGTTGACTTCAAGCATATCAATCGGGCCTGCCCGAAAAATCACTTTCCTCTCCCTCGCATCGATCAAATAGTCGATTCGACTGCGGGGTGTGAGCGTTTGTCCTTTTTGGACGCTTATTCCGGGTATCATCAGATCCGTCTATATGGACCCGATGAGATTAAAACAGCTTTCAACACCTCATTTGGGTGCTTCTGTTATGTCACTATGCCATTCGGCCTGAAGAATGTTGGAGCCACATTCATGCGAATGATTCAGAAGTGTTTGTTCACTCAAATTAGTCGGAATGTGGAAGCGTACATGGATGACGTTGTGGTCAAGTCACATAAAGGTTCCGACCTACTGGCTGACCTTGCTGAAACCTTTGCCAACCTCAGGAGGTATGATATCAAGCATAATCCATCAAAGTGCACGTTCGGAGTTCCAGGAGGAAAATTACACGGTTTTCTCGTTTCCGAACGAGGGATCGACGCTAACCCCGAGAAAGTCGATGCCATACTCCGGATGAAACGCCTTGTGCGTGTGCATGATGTCCAGAAACTTACTGGTTGCTTGGCCGCCTTAAGTCGATTCATTTCTTGACTCGGTGAGAAGGCACTGCCTCTCTACCGACTGATGAAGAAGTCAGATAAGTTCGAGTGGACTCTTGAAGCTGATGTAGCATTTGCAGAGCTAAAGGCCATGCATTCCACCCAGCCGGTGCTTGCTGCCCCAATCAGCAAAGAGCCTTTACTGCTTTATATTGCAGCCACTGGACAAGTCGTCAGTACAGTACCTACGGTCGAGCGGGAAGAAGAGGGAAAAGCCTATAAAGTTCAGCGCCCGGTTTATTATGTTTCTGAAGTTCTGACTCCGTCAAAGCAGAGATATCCACACTATCAGAAGCTTGTTTATGGGATTTACATGACCATAGAGAAGGTTGCACACTATTTCTCTGATCACTCTATTACAGTCATCAGCGACGCTCCATTGTCAGAGATTCTGCACAACAGAGATGCAACTGGTCGAGTGGCAAAATTGGCGATTGAACTCCTTCCCTTGGATATCAAGTTTGAGGCAGAGAAAGCTATCAAGTCCCAAGCAATAGCAGATTTCCTCGCCGAGTGGATCGAACAGCAACTGCCGACTCAAGTTCACTCAGAGCACTGGACCATGTTCTTTGACGGTTCCAAGATGCTAAATGGTTCTGGTGCTGGGGTGGTACTGGTATCCCCCCCGAGGAGACAAGCTCAGATACGTCCTCCAGATTCACTTTGATTCCTCCAATAACGAAGCAGAATATAAAGCATTCTTATATGGGTTGTGTATGGCCATCTCACTCGGCGTCCGTCGCCTCATGGTCTATGGTGACTCAGATTTGGTGGTCAATCAAGTGATGAAGGAGTGGGACGTTAGAAGCCTAGCTATGACTGGTTACTGCAATGCGGTGAGGAAGTTAGAAAAGAAGTTCGAGGGGTTAGAGCTCCATCATATACCCCGACTGAAAAATCAAGCAGCCGATGATTTGGCAAAGATAGGTTCCAAGAGAGAAGCCATTCCCAGCAACGTGTTTTTGGAACACATTCACACACCGTAAGTTCAGGAAGATCCTTTCACTGAACAGCCCCCGCAGCCTAAGAGCACCATAGATCCGACTGAAGTCGAGGTCCCAGCCGTGGTCGACCTAATCATGGAAGTTCTGGTCATCACTCCCGACTGGACAATACCCTACATCGTGTACATCCTTAGGAAGGAACTCCCAGAGGATGAAGAAGAGGCTCGACGGATCGTTCGTCGATCCAAAGCTTTTACTGTGATAAGGGGACAATTGTTCAGGGAAAGTGTGACTGGGGTCAGTCAGAAATGCATAATGCCAGAAGAAGGTCGAATGATCCTCAATGACATCCACTCGGGGACCTTTGGTCACCATGCGTCCTCTCGGGCCATTGTGGCTAAAGCATACCGAGCCGGATTTTATTGGCCACGAGCAAATGAAATGGCGAAAGATATAGTCGACAGATGTGAAGGCTGCCAGTTTTACTTTGATATGTCTCACAAGCCAGCATCAGCCCTGAAGACCATTCCCCTCGTCTGGCCCTTTGCTGTTTGGGGATTGGATATGGTTGGACAACTGAGAACTGGTAGGAGCGGCTTCACTCATGTGCTTGTAGCAGTCGACAAGTTTACCAAATGGATTGGAGCTAAACCTATCAAGAATCTTGAAGCCAGCACCGCTGTCAGTTTCATTAGAGAATTAACATTTAGATATGGAGTTCCGCATAGCATCATCACTGACAACGGGTGGAACTTCGATTCTGATGAATTTACAACTTTCTGCGCTTCTCAAGGCACACGAGTGAACTATGCTTCAGTCGCTCACCCGCAGTCGAATGGGCAAGCAGAAAGAGCAAACGGTCTAATTCTCAAAGGACTGAAACCCCGACTGACGCGTGATCTCAAACACGCAGCAGGCGCCTGGGTCGATGAACTTCCATCAGTTCTTTGGGGTTTGAGGACAACTCCCAATCGGTCGACTGGAAGAACTACTTTCTTTTTGGTCTATGGAGCTAAAGCTGTTCTGCCAAGTGACCTGCTCCACAACGCACCCCGAGTCGAGCTCTTCTCTGAAGAGGAAGCAGAACAAGCCCGGCAGGATTCATTCGATCTCTTAGAGGAGGAAAGAGAGATGGCCTTGATCCAGTTGACCATTTATCAGCAAGACTTGCGTCGATTCCACGCTAGAAACGTGACAGGTCGAGCCTTTCAAGAGAGAGACTTAGTTCTTCGAGTGGATCAACAGAAGACACAAGCTCGCCCCTGCTTGGGAAGGCTCCTTCATTATCACCAGAGTTCTCCACAATGGAGCATACCATCTTTACAATGTCGAGCATCAGAAAGACGAGCCACGAGCTTGGAATGCGGAGTTGCTCCGCCCCTTTTATACTTAAGTACTCACTCGGATGAGATGTAATAAGAAATACCTTTGTAGTTTATTTATCAAAGACAAGAGCTTTATAATCTTTCTAAATGATTGTTGTTGCTTTTGTTTCCGTTTGAAATCCCCCAGTGGGTGACTTAGTTGCGAATCTGTTTCGCCTAAGTTCGAAAAATTCTACCGAGTGGTGAGCAAGCCTGTCACTCGGGGACTTAGCTGCGAATCCGTTTCTCCTAAGTTCGAAAAATCCTACCTTGTGGTGAGCAAGCCTCTCACTCGGGGGCTTAGCTGCAGTCCAGTACTCGCCTAAGTTTGAAAAATCCTACCGAGTGGAGAGCAACCCTCCCACTTGGGGGCTTAGCTGCAGTCCATTATTCGCCTAAGTTTGAAAAATCCTACCGAGTGGAGAGCAACCCTCCCACTCGGGGGCTTAGCTGCAGTCCAATACTCGCCTAAGTTTGAAACACATCCCTATCTGCAATGACGACGAGGTGCAGGTCGACTGCAACCTTCTCCTTCGGAGCTACGCCACAAATACAATGTGCACTCCATCCCAATCCGCAAGGACGACGAGGTGCAGGTCGACTGCAACCTTCTCCTTCGGAGCTACGCCCCAAGTACAACGTGCGCTCCATCCCGATCCGCAAGGACGATGAGGTGCAGGTCGACTGCAACCTTCTCCTTCGAAGCTGCGCCACAAGTACAACGGGTGCTCCATCCCGATCCGCATGGACGACGAGGTGCAGGTCGACGACAACCTTCTCCTTTGGAGCTACGCCACAAATACAATGTGCGCTCCATCCCTATCCGCAAGGACGACGAGGTGCAGGTCTGAAAGTGCGTTATATCGACTAGAGGGGGGTGAATAGGCGATTTTTATGAATTCTTCACTGAGGAATATGCTAGTGATGAAATTCCTTAGCGAAGAACTACTTGCAGCAGAATAAGTACTCAGAAGTAAACATAACGGAAGACAAGCATAGTCATCATGATGAAATGAAGACAAGCACAGAGTACAGAAAGCGTAGTCACAGGATAACACAGGATGAAGACAAACAGACTGAACAAAATTGAACTGAGGAAATTGAGAAAGTCTTCAGTCAAAGTATTCAAACACAGATATGACAAACACACAATACAATACTGAGGAAATGAAAGAGTTGAGGAAATAGAACCAGTTGGCTTGGTGAAGACAATGATTTGGTAGACTAGTTCCAACTGTTGTCTCAGTTGTACATTTGGTTGGAGCGGCTAGATATTTAAACCTGAGGACACACAGTCCCGGACACACAGTCCTCACCGTATTCTCCTTGAGCTAAGGTCACAAAGACCTCGCCCAATCACTCGTGGTAAGTCTTCAGGTGACTTCCGAACCTTCAAAAACTAGGTCACTCGGCGATCCACAATTCCTCTTGGATGCTCTAGACCATGACACCTAACCGTCCGGAAGAAGCACAGTCTTCAAAGGTAACAAGCATCGAATCCACGCATGATCAATCTCTTCAGTGATGCTCAATCACTTTGGGTTTGTAGGTGTTTGGGTTTGGGTTTTCCTCACTCGATGATTTTCGCTCAAAGTCCTTGGAGGATGGGATGCTCTCAAATGACAAGTGTCAGTTTCTCGCGGAGCAGCCAACCAGCTAGTGGTTGTAGGGGGTGGCTATTTATAGCCTAGGGAGCAGCCCGACATGATAAGACATAAATCCCTTCAATGATATGACCGTTAGGCGGGTAGATATTTTGGGACAACTGGCACAAGGCACAGCAATGGTCGGAAATTGAGGCTCAAATTCCTCAGGGCTATCATGTTCCTCACAGTGTAGGCAATCCGCACTGGCGAATTCCTAACTCCTTAGTCAGAACAAATTCCTTAGAGACCAGAAGAACTTCGTCTTTGTCACTGAAGAAATTGACTGAACTGTATGAGATTTCCAATGGCTTCACTCGAAGGGATTGGTAGGTGTAGGATTTTGAGTTGAGCATCACATGGAAAATTTTCCTTAGTATTTCCTCGACCCCCTTTAACAGTACGGTGTTTCCTATGACTCAAGAAAGAGAAAATGAAACTACGAAAACAAAAGTCTTCACGCTTCATGTTCCTCAAATGAATACCAAGTCTTCAAGGTTACACCAATTTCTTCACCTTCAAAGTCTTCAGAAAGTCTTCAGAATACCAAAGTCTTCAGTCGAATAACTTCATTTTTAGGGGTCGACTTTCTCTGTAAATATCAAACTTCTCATAGACTTATAGACCTGTGTACACTCATAAATGCATTAGTCCCTTAACCTATAAGTCTTCAATACACCAAAATCACTGAGGGGCACTAGATGCACTTACAATCTCCCCCTTTTTGGTGATTGATGACAATATAGGTTAAGTTTTCAATGTGGATAAGCATATGAAGTGTAAATGCTGATATTGAGGAATTTGATTGCAAGATATAGAAGAACTCCCCCTGAAGATGTGCATAGTCAGGAATTTGCTTTTGAAGCAACGCACACTTGAAGAGTTAAATCATGGAGATCTCCCCCTATATCTTCTAATTCATACATGCATTTGATATATAATATGAAGAATTTGAAATGCATGATGAAATATGGTGACTGATGAAATTCAACATGCGTGCAATAATATTAACGAGGAATAAGCATGCAGAAGAGCATAGCAGAAGTATCAGACCACCATCGGGTTTAAGTTTACAACTCGATCCAATAAAAGTTTCAGAAGAACGAGAGTTGTAACTTAGCAAAAAAACGCCCATATAGTAGACCCGCTTGAAGACTAACTCAAATTTCTCCCCCTTTGTCATCGAATGACCAAAAGGATCGAAACTGAGGACTAACGCCCCTGAAGATAATCAAGTTGATGAAGGAGCGCCAGCGTTGTCGGGGTCGGTAGTTGTAGTAGGGCCTACCGCTGTGTCGTCCAAGTCTTCATGCTCTTCAGTGTCACACGATGAAGAATAGGAGATGGCCACCAAATAAGGAACCTTGACCTTCTTGAATTTCTTCGAAGGAGGTGCAGACCAGTCAAATTCTTCCTTGAGACCCATTTTCTTCAGATCTTCAGCGTTGTAGACATGAGACAGAACAACCCAGGTACGGTTGAAGGTTTCATGGAGGTAGTATTGGTTTTTCTTCACTGCATTGTGTGTTGAGGTCATGTTGTGAAGAATTGAACCAAACTGACGCTTGACCCATTTATGATTGCGATCAACCTTCTGATGAAGATTGAGGAGTAACTCACAATCAGTCATCACCCTTGGTGCTGTGGCTTGAGGATTTTGCTTGGTAGAGTTGTTGGCGGCAGAGTCATGTGTGGCGGAGTCATCATTGGTGGAATAGGATGCAGCCTTGCAAAGTTGACCATCCAATGGACGAATGCCTTCATCTATCACAGCAGCGGCCTTGCCTTTGTCATCAGCTGAGGAAAATGTCCGCTTGAGGACTTCAATCGGAGGCAAGTAGCTGCAGTAGTTCAGAGTGTCAGCTTTGTAGTCGAGTGAAGACCTTGTCCTGATGAATCTCATAATCCACGGCGCATAAGGCTTCAGCTCAAATGGTGACATAGCAATATTTGCCAGAGTCCTCATGAAGAAATCCTGGAAGTTGACGGGAACGCCATGAATGATATTGAAAAGCAGATTCTTCATGATGCCAACGACTTCTTCATCATTTGAGTTGTGGCCTTTGATAGGACTCATTGTCTTCAACAGAATGCGATAGATAGTCCGAGGCACATACAGTAGTTCCTTGATGAGGAAATTGGTTCGAGGGGCCTGCCCGGGCTTCAAAGGCTTCATCAAAACTTGCATGTAGTGATTTGTAAGCTCAGGTTCACTATAGACACAACGTGCACCTTCAAGGGGAGGACTAAGTGGTAGGGCACGAAGCAATTCTGAAGCTGGTGCCTTGTAATGAGTATTTTCTGTCATCCAGTCCAGTACCCATGAGTTCACATCTTCAGAATCTCCTGTGATGTGCAGCGTTGCATAGAACTGAAGAATGAGTTCTTCATTCCAATCACAGATGTCAGTGCAGAAGTTTAGCAGCCCAGCGCCGTGAAGAACACTGAGGACTGGCTCGAAGCATGGCAGAGACTCCATGTCCACATGAGGAATATGTGCATGATCGAAGACTTTGTGTTTGTTGAACAACACCGAGGAATAGAAATTTGCTTGACTAGCAGCCCAGAAACGCCTCTTCCTTATGCGAGCAGAGTCATATGGGTTGTAATCAGTGAAGAATACATGCTCGCCAAAGAAATCTTCAGCCTTGAACTTTTGCTTCCTTGAGAACGGATCCTTTGGCTTTGGCAAAGGAGTGTCAGTGAGTTGCATCACGACCTCAGGAATCGCAATCTCAGGTTCATCAGTCTGAGGAATTTCTGGTTCCTCTTCAGTTGCAGTCTGTGTTGTCACATGATCAGCAGCAGCAGTTTCTTCAGCACTAGTGGCTGGAATATCTTCACGCATAGACGAGGTGGGATGAGTTTCTTCAGAGCCCATTTGAACTGTTGGTGCAGGGGACTGAGGAATTTGTTGTAGCGGGGTGAAGAGTGGAGAATTGGGATGCTGACTTTCCCAAAAGTCATCATTCATCACAGGTGTTGTACTTCCAATATCCACATCTTCATCTTCCAATTCTTCAACACCAGCCTCTTCAGCTGTGAACTGAGGCATTGGTGAGGATACAACTGGTGTAGAAGGGATCGCATCCACTTCAATTTCTTCATCAATCTGCTCTGACGAAGCAGCAGATTGAGTTTCTTCATCAGATCTGCTTGGGATCTCATAGTATTCACCAAAAGGAACAAGGTCCTTTGATGGCATGGTTGAACTTGGAAAAGCATCAATTGGATTTTCAAACGAGCTGGTCATAGGCTTCATCTTCTTTGGAGCTGAAGATTCTGAAGCACCTGATGCTTTCCTTTTCTTCAGGGTAGCTCGCTCTGCAGCCTTGGTCTTCTTCACATCTGATGCAGATGGAAGGATAGGAGTTGGTGTAGGCGCGGGAGGAGCTGAGGAATCTGTTTGAATTTATTCAGGCGCAACTGATGTAGTTGCCCTGACTCCTTCAGTTTCTTCGGGCGCACCACTAGTGGATGCCCTGGCAATTTCTTCAGCGGCTGGAATGGATTCATCATCCCTAGAACTAGCATTTTCTTCAGCAGCCTGAAAGTCATCAGCGGTGCTGGCATGTTCTTCAGTGGGCTGAGCAGAAGCTTCAGCTTGAGGAACTTCTTGTTGCGATGGAGCTGCAACTTTGGTGAACTTCTCAGTCAGTTTCACAAACCTGACTTTGGCTCCTTGCCAATAAGCATAGTAGGCGTTGAAGTTGTCGCTGAGGGTTTTGATTTCAGACTGAATCTTGATGAGTTCATCAGTTGTCATTTTGACCATGTTGGTCTTCAGATACTTTTCCTTCTTGTACTGGGCCTTCTTGATCTGCCTGGCCTACTCATATTTCCATTTCTCCTCTTGGATGAAATGAGTCAGCATGTGACTTTGGCCAGGAGTCAGCTTGAAATCTGGCATATGAGTATTTGGGTCCTTGTGCCAAAGATCAATGTAATCGAGGATCGCCCTTGGATCCAAAAGCAGGGGCACAGGTGTGCCTTTGGCTCTAGCGGCCCTTTCTTGTATGTCTCTGATGATATCAGCAAGTTCTTCATCATCAGCTTTGTCTTCTTCAGATGGCGCGTGGAAGGCGACTTGCTTCTTCTTAGGACTTCGCCGAGGACCTCGTCCAGCAGTTGCCTTGGTCTTCAGCAGAGTGGGGCCTGATGAAGAATTTCGTGCAGCTGAGGAACTTGCTGAGACACCAGAGGCAATAGATATGCCTGCAGTCCTTTGGCATGAAGCCAGATGTGCAGGTGCTAAGGACTTTGTCGGAACAGCTGAGGACTTTGGAGGAGCTGAGGATTTTGGAGGAGCAGCAGCAGCATGAGGAATTGGTCTTGAGGACTTTGAAGATTCTGGCCGTGAGGGCGCAGCTGAGGAACTTGGCCATGAGGGCACTATTGGTGAAGCACTGGGCTTGCGCGCAGGCTTCTTTGGCATAGATCTCCTAGGCTTGACAAAGGCCTTAGTGGCAGCAGCAACAGCAGCAGCATAGTCTTCATTAAATTTCCTCACTACTTCTTTTGCTTGTTTAGCCAACTTGGCTTGGCGCTTGGCCCATTCTTCAGGAAAGTCCTCACCGCGTTTGATGCTAGTGGGATCTGCCACTTGGCCAGGTGCCAATGGGGCTCTTGGGCATGGAGGATTTAGTGTGAATTTCTTCATATACTTTGGGGTTACATATCTGTATTCCCTGCACTCGTGTGCCCATCTCCATTCAATCCTCTATATGCGCACCTTGCGCTGATTTTTGTTTTCTTTGCCAAACTTTGCCTCATCAGGTGTGTAGTATTCTTTGTAAATGTCCTCAGGGATTTCAAAAGCAGTCATCACCTCAGGCCTCTTTCCTCCTTTCTGCGGTTTCTTTCCGTTTACCATATTCTTCCGATGAGGAAATTGAACTATCGAATTCTCTAAAGAAGTATGCAATTTTTCTTCGAGGAACGCTGCAAATGAGTGAAGTTGATGAGAACCTAGTGATTCAGCAGCGGACATGAGTACCTGTGAACAGACTATAGTTGCGAGGAATTTGGAGAGGTCATATGTGTTCTTAGAAGGTTTTTCAAAAAGAAACAAGTTTGAGGAATTTGACCAGATGAGTCTTGAAGAATTTCACTAAGCGTGCTTTGTCTTAGGTTCCAGAGTTGTATAGATCGAAGATCCACACAATTGAGGAATCTTGTAGAAAATGATGCTTAGAGAAATGAATCAAGAACAGATGACTTGTGAGGTATTTTGTGTGTGAGGATTTGAGGAATAAAAACACCTTTGAAGATTTTGTAGAAAATTTTCGAATCAAAGAGGGCAGTAAAAGTAACTTTCAATTACCCTGAATGAAGAACACGACAAACAAAGAGGCGGAGAAGTGAGGTTCGTCGGTGTAGATCTTCCACGCCCTAACTCGATGGAGGAAGACGGCTACGGCGGCGGCGGAGGTGAAGATTTCCGCGGCCGGCGAGAGTACGACGACGACGAGGTCGAGGCAATGAAGCTCTTCCTCACCGGAGACGATGGAGTAGCGGCGGCGCTAGGGTTTGGGAAGATCGAGCGGGAGAGAGAGTTCGAGCAGAGTGAAAGAAGTGAGGAAGGGGACAGGGTTATTTATAGCCACGGTGAAAAACTGTTTGCCCGAAGATTTGGGACGAACGTGCCCCTGACCCTTCTCCTTCGCATGCAATGTGTCACCCATGTACAGAGAGGTGGAGATCGTGTAAGATCATGGGTGAATAGAAAAATGCATCATGGGATGTGGAACGGTTTGAGCGGCAAAACCGAAAATTTGGATACGACTAGTTTTAATGTTCCGTTCGCAAATTCTTCAGCTGACAAGGACACGGTGAAGATTTTGAACGAGTTTCAAATAGAACGCACATGAAGAATTTGTGAATAGATTGGGTTGAGTATAGCATAGAGGGGGAAGGGTCCAATCACATTCACTTAGCAGAAAAACCAACTTGAAGAAATAGCCATAAGTGAATGCTGTAGAGGACATAAATTCATATATATATGCTACAGCCACCATCTGCAAAAAAATGAAAAACCTTCGATATGATCTGAAATCCTAGAGCAAAAACATATCCAAGTTGTCTATTCTCATCCAGAACTGCAACCAGGCCCTCCTTGAGCTCGATGGGCTTGAAGATCAGCGCCCACTGTCCCTACCTGAAGCTAATTTCAGACACACTATTAAAACCCACCTTCTGAAGCTCTTGCATTTTCAGAACCAGTACTGGAGGAAGCGGTGCACGATCAGATATATCAAATTTGGCACTGAAAACACAAAGTTATTCCATGCACTTGCCATAGAAAGGTACAGGAAGAACTCCATAGCCACACTAAAGACACCTGCTGGAAAAATAGTCAGCGACCACAACTCAAAAGAGGCGCTTTTGTTTCACACTTATAAACAAAGATTGGGTGAATCCTCCCCACCTGAAATGAAATTTGTTCTACCTAACATCATCAAGAGAATCGACAGACTTGAGACCCTATCAACACCGTTTACACACAATGAAATCGATGAGGTAGTCAGAACCATGCCCAATGACAGAGCTCCCGGACCTGACGGCTTCAATGGGCAGTTCTTGAAATCTTGCTGGCATATCATAAAAAATGACTCCTACAAACTTTGTGAGGAATTCTACAGTGGCAACTTAGACCTCGCCAGCATTAACTCAGGTTTTATCACCCTCATTCCTAAAATCGACTCCCCCGAGATTGCCAATGACTTCAGACCGATCACGCTCCTTAACTGTTGTTTGAAAATCATAACAAAGATCTTGGCTAACCGGCTGCAGAAAATCATGCTCAAAATCGTGCACTGAAACCAATACGGTTTTCTTCGCACCCGAACCATTCAGGATTGTCTCGCCTGGGTCTTCGAATACATATATCAGTGCAAGCAATCCGGCGCCTCGATCATACTGCTCAAACTCGACTTCGCAAAAGCGTTTGACACCATCGAACACCCTGCCATGCTTGCTAGCATGAAGCAGATGGGATTTGATGATATATGGCTCAACTGGATCAAGAACATTTTTGAGTCGGGCACTTCTGCAGTGCTTCTGAATGGTGTCCCGGGCCGACAATTTCACTGCAAACATGGTGTTCGTCAGGGAGATCCTCTTTCTCCTCTCATTTTCGTCCTTGCTGCCGACCTCCTACAAGCTGCAATAAATGATGCATACAGACATCACAAGATCCAGCTCCCGATCCCTTGCAATCAACCAACTGATTATCCTGTGGTACAATATGATGACGACACCATTTTGTTGATGCCTGCCTGTCCCGAACAAGTCAAAACCATGAAGCAACTACTGTTGGATTATGCTGATTCCATCGGTCTAAAGATAAACTTCCAAAAATCATTGCTCATACCACTCATTGTACAGGAGGACATGGTTGACCAACTAGCTCAAATTTGGGGATGCACTAAAGGCAAAATGCTATTCACCTACCTTGGTTTGCCAATGGGCACAACCAAGTCGACCATGGTGGATTTGATGCCACTAGTGTAAAGGACTGAAAGAAGGCTATCTTCCTCCCTCTGTATGCTGGATTATAGCTCTAAATTGACTCTCCTAAATTCACTCATAACATCCATGCTCATTTACCCGATGTGTACGCTGAGGTTCCCTCGCAAATTGATTGAACACTTGGACAAAATCAGAAGGCATTGCTTGTGGCGCAAGAAAACTGACCAGGGGGAAAAAGCAACCTCCCTAGCTGCATGGGACTTAGTTTGCCGCCCCAAGAGGTGCGGAGGCCTTGGGATCCTCGATATCAAAACCCAAAACACAGCTCTACTTCTTAAGTTTCTGCATAGCTTCTACAATAAGCACGACATCCCATGGGTCCATCTGATCTAGAATACATATTAAAATAACAAGGTGCCTCATGGCACGGAGGCTTGCGGCTCTTTCTGGTGGAAAGATATCATGAACTTGAGTGACATCTATCGGGGGATCACTACTGTACAAATTGACACAGGTGACACCGCACTGTTTTGGAAAGATCTCTGGTGTGACCAGCTGAACGAAGAAGCTTTCCCCCGGGCTTTCTCCTTCACCAAACTAGAAGATGCTTCGGTTGTTGACTTCTTGGGGATAACCAACATCCACACTGGCTATCACCTTCCCCTGACTCCGCTGGCACGACAAGAACTCCAACAACTACAGGCCCAAACTGCAGACACCATCCCTGATGGCAACAAACCCGACCAGTGGACCTACCCCTGGGGAGCCAAATACACTTCGGCTAGATACTACAAATTCTTCTTCAGGAATGTCTCGGCTGATCCAGCCTTTGCTTGGATATGGGACTCTAAATGCACGACCAAGATCAAAGTGTTTGCATGGATACTCCTAGCAGACAGAATCAACACGAGAAACATGTTGAAAAGGAGGCACTACAACGTCGGAAACAACGTCAACTGTGCTATTTGTACCTGCAATGTGGAAGAGACCGTTGAGCACCTTTTCTTCAACTGCCCCTTTAGCCAAAGATGCTGGGATGATGGTATGTCTTGGCCAAACGATGGAAATAGACTGCACCTTATCTGAGGTGGAAGAATCTGCTGGCTCTCGCCTTTGTTCATGGAAATCTTCATGTTATCCGCCTAGAGCATCTGGAAAGAATGCAATGGAATTATCTTTAGAGGCATCCCCCCACCTTCACCTCTTGGAGGGCTAGACTACAAGTTGACCTAGACTTATTATGCCATAGGGTCAAGCCCCCCTAGTAGAATTTATCTCTGCCTTCCTTGTAACAAACTTGTAACCACCTCCACCTTACTCTCCCCCCTCTTGGGGTGCTGACACAGATCCACCCTTGTAACCTTGTAACCATGTAAACTAACACTTTGACATAAGTGATATAATATATGTGTCAGTAGGATCCTTTCCTACTGTCTTTGACCCCTCAAAAAAAATTCATATATATATATATATATATATATATATATATATATATATATATATATATATATATATATATATATATATATATATAGCCAACGAAGAAAAACTTTGACACAAATGACGATTTTGAAAAGATGCAGAATTTGAACAACTGAGGAATTTCAAAAACTGAGGAAAAACTCAAATTGAAGATTTTCAACTTTTGTGGTGGCGTGACCCACCGTATAAGAATGATGATTTCAGACACCGTGTACAATTGTCGTAGGGTTCTGAGAGTCAAATTCTTCATTAATTTCTTCACACTTAGAATGTTATTCTTCATTTATTGAAGAAAAATGTTTCTTCATGTGTTGCACAGCTAAGTCATCAATTGTGCATAAGTGTTAGGATGAGTGCCTTTTCAAAGTACATTTCAAGACTCTAAGATATTTAGCTCACACCGCAACTTGCTAAATCTCTTCTCATCCAAGGGCTTTGTGAAGATATCGGCTAGCTGTTCTTCAGTCTTCACATGCTCAATAGAAATGTCGCCCTTCAACACATGATCACGAAGAAAATGATGACGAATCTGAATGTGCTTTGTCTTCGAGTGCTGAACTGGGTTGTGAGCAATCTTGATGGCACTCTCATTGTCACAGAGGAGAGGCACATTCTTCACATTGATGCCATAGTCCTTGAGAGTTTGCTTCATCCATAGCAGTTGAGCACAGCAAGAGCCAGCAGCAATGTACTCAGCTTCAGCAGTAGATAGTGATACGCAGTTCTATTTCTTCGAGGACCAATAGACCAAAGATTGTCCGAGGAAATGACATGTACCAGATGTTGACTTGCAGTCCACACGATCACCAGCATAGTCAGAGTCAGAATATCCAATGAGATCAAAATCCAAGCCCTTGGGATTCCATAATCCTAGTGTTGGTGTGTGAGCTAGATATCGAAGAATATGCTTCACAGCCTTATGGTGTGATTCCTTTGGTGCAGCTTGAAATCAGGCACACATGCAAACACTATGCATTATATCTGGCCTAGATGCACATAAGTACAATAAAGATCCAATCATGGAGCGGTATACCTTAGGATCGAAGTCAATACCATTTTCATCAGTGCACAGATGACCATTTGTGGGCATAGGAATTTTTATGCCTTTGCAATCTTGCATGCCGAATTTCCTCAGTACATCCTTGAGGTATTTCTCCTGATATATGAATATGCCATTGCGCTGTTGACGAATTTGCAGACCTAAGAAGAATTTCAACTCTCCCATCATAGACATTTGATATTCTTCACTCATCATATAAGCAAATTCATAACTGTAACGTTGGTCAGTACAGCCAAAGATAATATCATCAACATATATTTGGCATACAAACAGTTCACCATCATAAGACTTAGTAAATAGAGTAGGATCGAGTGAACCGGGTGTGAAGCCATTCTTCATGAGGAATTCCTTCAAAGTATCATACCACGCCCGAGGGGCCTGCTTGAGGCCATAGAGGGCCTTATTGAGTCTGAAGACTTTGTCAGGATTCTTTGGATCTTCAAAACCTGGGGGTTGAGCAACATATACTTCTTCCTCAAGCTTACCATTGAGGAATGCACTTTTCACATCCATTTGATATAAGATGATATCATGATGGTTAGCATAAGCAAGTAATATGCGAATAGCCTCAAGTCTAGCAACAGGTGCAAAAATTTCATCGAAATCAATTCTTTCAACCTATGTGTAGCCTTGAGCTACTAGTCGTGCCTTATTCCTCACCACAAGGCCATTTTCATCTTGCTTGTTTCGGTAGATCCACTTTGTGCCAACGATATTATGCTTGCGAGGATCTGGACGTTTGACCAGTTCCCAGACGTTGTTGAGCTTGAATTGATGTAATTCTTCTTGCATGGCCTGAATCCACTCAGGCTCCAGAAATGCTTCATCTACCTTAGCGGGCTCTATGATAGAGACAAAAGCATAGTGCCCACAAAAGTTAGATAGATGTGAAGCTTTTGAGCGTGTGAGAGGACCTGGTGCTCTAATGTCATCTATGATCTTCTCCACTTGCACTTATTTTTCAACGCGAGGATGAGCTGGTTGTCGTTTAGGAATTTGATCAGCATTTTCTTCAGCATCAATTTCTTCAGCATTTTCCTCAGGTGCATCAGCTCGACGTTCTTCACTTTCTGGAATGAATTCTTCAGCAGATTCTTTAGTAGGAATGACATCCTCAGTAGCCTTGAACTTGATAGAATCCTCAGGTGCTAGTTCATCTATCACAGAAGGTAGGTGCTCTCTTTGCGAGCCATTAGTTTCATCGAACCGCACATCTACAATTTCAACAACCTTGTGAAGAACGTTGTTGAAGACTCTGTAGGTTTGCGAGTCCTTTCCGTAACCAAGCATAAAACCTTCATGTGCTTTCGGTGCAAATTTTGAGTTATGGTGAGGATCTCTAATCCAGCATTTTGCACCGAAGACTTTGAAATAACTCACATTGGGTTTCTTGTCAGTGAGGAGTTCATAGGCAGTCTTCTTGAAGAATTTGTGAAGATATACTCTGTTGATGATGTGGCACGCAATATCAATTGCATCAACCCAGAAACGATGAGGCGTATTGTACTCATCGAGCATAGTGCAAGCCATCTCAGCAAGAGTCCTGTTCTTGCGCTCCACGACGCCATTCTGTTGAGGAGTATAAGGAGCAGATAACTCATGAGTAATACCAAGTTCATCAAGATAGTCATCGAGACCAGAATTCTTGAACTCAGTGCCATTGTCACTTCTGATGTGCTTGATCTTCACACCAAAGTTGGTTGAAGCCTTCGAGGAAAATCGTTTGAAGACTTCCTGCACTTCATGTTTGTAAGTAACAAGGTGTACCCATGTGTAACGAGAGTAATCATCAACAATAAGAAAGCCATATTGAGATGCTTCATTTGAAATGGCAGAATAATGATTAGGACCGAAGAGATCCATGTGAAGCAATTCAAATGGGCGAGTAGTGGTCTTGATGGTCTTAGCTGGATGCTTGGCCTTGGTCATCTTTCTGGCTTCACAGGCACTGCATAAGTGATCCTTGAGGATTTGACATTCTCAATGACAATGACATGCTTCTTCTTTGCAAGCGTGTGTAAATTCCTCATGCCTGCATGACCAAGTCGTCGATGCCATAGCCATCCTTCTGAAGCTTTTGCAAGTAGGCACACGACTGGTTGTGAACCTGCAGAGAAATCAACAATATACAAGTCTCCTCTCCTAAAGCCTTCGAAGACTTTGGAATTGTCAGCTTCCATAATCACAACACAACAATACTTGCCAAAGACAACAACCATATCAAGATCATAAAGCATTGAGACAGACATAAGGTTGTATCCTAAGGACTCAACAAGCATGACTTTGTCCATGTGTCGCTCTTTGTGATTGCAACCTTACCTAGACCCAATACCTGACTTTTGCTTTTGTCAGCGAAGATGATATGCTTTAGATGCAATGATGATAAGGGAGCATCCATCAATAGATTCTTGTCACCAGTCATGTGATTTGTACATCCACTATCGAGGACCCACTCAGTGGCTTTGGGTTGATCATCCTGCAGATGAATTAGTGCAGATTACGAACTTCATATACTTCATCAGTGAAGAATATGATATCACAATTCATCAGATCAATTTCATCAAGCAGTAAGACAAATAAAGCAGTAGGGGGACGTGTGAAATGAAAGTTCATTTCTTCATGATTAGCTCACATCCTTTCAGGCATTTTGTCAGGTCCCCAACAAATTCTTCAGATGTTTGAGCACGTCTGGAGACCTGACCCTGCAGAAGAGATTAGTTCTTTTTCTTCACCACCCACATCTGAAGGGGTGGCAAAGAGTTCATCACTCTGCGAGCTCCATATGAGAATGGTGGCATAGAGGCCAATCCATTTCGTTTCACATAAGAGTGGTTAGGGTAAGCATATGAATAAGCAGAGAAATTCTTCAAGGACTTATGAACATAATGATTAGAAGAATAATTCTCATATTCATAGCCCTTGGCTCTTGCCTACGAAATAGAGTTGTTAGCACGCTGATGTTCATATGAGGACTTTGATCCATATGAGGAATTTGATCCGTATGAGGACTTGGATCCATATGAAGAATTTGATCTGGGGTTCCTATTCTTCACGGGTGGTGTCATGAGGACATTCACCTGAAGACTTTCAAGGCACCTTTTGGGAACCCAGATTTTCTTCACAGGGGAACCGTTCCTGCAGTTAGTGCCAACATATCTAGCAAATACTTCACCATTCTATTTTTGAACAGTTTATAGTTGGAGTCAAATGACTCATCAGAAGAATGAGAAGATTCACATGTATAACCAGATAAATTACATGGATCAACTACAGGTCCCTTTGCAGCAACCCATGAGGTTTTGGGGTACTGCTCAGGCTTCCAATATGTACCATCAGCATTGAGTTTCCTCTCAAAGGCAATACCCTTTTTCCTAGGGTTCCTGTTGAGGATCTTCTTTTTAAGCACATCACAAAGAGTCTGATGCCCTTTGAGGATTTTGTACATGCCTGTCATGTACAATTCCTTCAGCCCTGCATCGTTAGTGATACTAGCAATGTCCTCAGATGAGGAATGAGTGATAGCAGAGGCAGGTGAAGAATTTGTAACATTAGAAGCATTTGAACATTCAGGTGAAGAGTTAGCAGATTCACGTTCAATGCATTTCAAACATGGAGGAACAAATTCTTCCTGAGCAGCGCTGATTTGTTGAGCAAGTAATGAATCGCGCTCCTTCTGAAGATCTTCATAACTCACTCTTAGCTTCTCAAGATCTTGCTTTCCTTGAAGAAATTCATAAGAAAGATTCTCATGATCAGATAAGAGAGTGTTATGATGGCCTTGAAGGTTGTCAAACCTGATATGAAGTCTCTGAAGATTTTCAATCAAGATTTTAGTGCGATCCATTTCTTCACCCAACATATCATCACTTTTGTCTAGCATGTTTTGAATCTTTTCAAAAGCCCTTTGTTGTTTTACAGCAATTTTAGCAAGTTTAGAGTAGCTGGGCTTAAGATTTTCATCAGATTCATCTTCACTAGACTTAGAGGAGGTATATTTAAGTACCTTGGCACCCTTTGCCATGAAGCAATAGGTAGGAGCGTAGTCATCATTGCCTTCATCAGCCTTGTTGGAGAGATCATTTTCTTCAGCATTGAAGATAGACTTGCTGACGAAAGAAGTAGCGAGGGCTAGGCTCACCACACTAGACTCGGAGTCCTCGGATGCCTCCTCTTCCTCTTGTTCCTCAGATTCAGCTTCAGAGTCCATTTCCTTGCCAATGAATGCCCGAGCCTTCTTGGAGCTGCTCTTCTTGTGAGATGAAGACTTTGAGGATTTTGATGATGAAGATTATGAGGATTTCTTCTTTTTCTTCGCATCATCAGAACTGTAATCCTTGTATTTCTTCTTCTTTGATTCCTTTTCCCACTGTGGACAATCTTGAATATAGTGTCCAGGTTTCTTGCACTTGTGACAAAGCCTCTTCTTGTAGTCACTGGATGAGGAATCATTGCTCCTTGAGGGTCTTCCAAAGCGACCACGTCTTGAGAACTACTGGAATTTCTTCACGAGCAGTGCTAGCTCATGATTCAGTTCTTCAGGGTCACCAAGACTGCTACCAGAGTCTTCATCTTCAGACTCAGATACTGCCTTGGTCTTCAATGCACGTGATCTGTCATAGCTCGAACCATAGAGATCTCTCTTTTCAGCAAGCTGGAACTCATGAGTATTTAGCCTCTCTAGGATATCAGCGGGGTCAAGTGACTTGTAATCAGCACGCTCTTGTATCATCAATGCCAGAGTATCAAATGAGGAATCAAGCGATCTCAGCAATTTCTTCACCACCTCATGGTCGGTGATGTCAGTGGCACCAAGTGCTTGAAGCTCATTTGAGATGTTAGTGAGGCGATCGAAGGTTTGTTGAACATTTTCATTGTCGAGTCTTTTGAAGCGGTTGAAGAGATTACGAAGAACGTCAACTCAAGAGTCATGCTGAGTTGAAACTCCTTCATTGACTTTGGACAGCCTATCCCAGATAAGCTTAGTAGTTTCCAAAGCACTCACTCTACCATACTGTCCTTTGCTCAGATGGCCACATATGATATTCTTCGCTTGAGAGTCGAGTTGCTTGAATCTCTTCACATCGGTAGCGTTGAGAGAGGGTGAGACAGAGGGAACACCATTTTCCACAACATACCAGAGATCGTTATCAATTGCCTTGAGATGCATTCGCATCTTATTCTTCCAGTAGGGGTAGTCCGTCCCATCGAAGGTAGGACACCCAGCAGAGACCTTGATCATACCTGCGGTCGACATAACTAAAACTCCAGGCGGTTAAACCAAAATCACACAGAACAAGGGAGTACCTTGCTCTGATACCAATTGAAAGTGCGTTATATCGACTAGAGGGGGGTGAATAGGCGATTTTTATGAATTCTTCACTGAGGAATTTGCTAGTGAAGAAATTCCTTAGCGAAGAACTACTTGCAGCGGAATAAGTACTCAGAAGTAAACATCATGGAAGACAAGCATAGTCATCATGATGAAATGAAGACAAGCACAGAGTACAGAAAGCGTAGTCACAGGATAACACAGGATGAAGACAAACAGACTGAATAAATTGAACTAAGGAAATTGAGAAAGTCTTTAGTCAAAGTCTTCAAACACAGATATGACAAGCACACAATACAATACTGAGGAAATGAAAGAGTTGAGGAAATAGAACCAGTTGGCTTGGTGAAGACAATGATTTGGTAGACCAGTTCCAACTGCTGTCTCAGTTGTACATCTGGTTGGAGCGGCTAGGTATTTAAACCTGAGGACACACAGTCCCGGACACACAGCCCTCACCGTATTCTCCTTGAGCTAAGGTCACACAGACCTCTCCCAATCACTCGTGGTAAGTCTTCAGGTGACTTCCGAACCTTCACAAACTCGGTCACTCAGCGATCCACAATTCCTCTTGGATGCTCTAGACCATGACGCCTAACCATCTGGAAGAAGCACAGTCTTCAAAGGTAACAAGCATCGGATCCACGCAGGATCAATCTCTTTAGTGATGCTAAATCACCTTGGGTTTGTAGGTGTTTGGGTTTTGGGTTTCCTCACTCGATGATTTTCGCTCAAAGTCCTCGGAGGATGGGATGCTCTCAAGTGATAAGTGTCAGTTTTTCGCGGAGCAGCCAACCAGCTAGTGGTTGTAGGGGGCGGCTATTTATAGCCTAGGGAGCAACCTGACATGATAAGACATAAATGCCCTTCAATGATATGACCGTTAGGCGGGTAGATATTTTGGGACAGCTGGCACAAGGCACAGCAACGGTCGGAAATTGAGGCTCAAATTCCTCAGGGCTATCATGTTCCTCACAGTGTAGGCAATCCGCACTAGCGAATTCCTAACTCCTCAGTCAGAACAAATTCCTCAGAGACCAGAAGAACTTCGTCTCTGTCACTGAAGAAATTGACTGAACTGTATGAGATTTCTAATGGCTTCACTCGAAGGGATTGGTAGGTGTAGGATTTTGAGTTGAGCATCACATGGAAAATTTTCCTTAGTATTTCCTCGACCCCTTTAACAGTACGATGTTTCCTATGACTCAAGAAAGAGAAAATCAAACTACGAAAATAAAAGTCTTCACGCTTCATGTTCCTCGTATGAATACCAAGTCTTTAGGGTTACAACAATTTCTTCACTTTCAAAGTCTTCAGAAAGTCTTTAGAATACCAAAGTCTTCAGTCGAATAACTTCATTTTTAGGGGTCAACTTTCTCTGTAAATATCAAACTCCTCATAGACTTATAGACCTGTGTACACTCATAAACGCATTAGTCCCTTAACCTATAAGTCTTCAATACACCAATATCACTAAGGGGCATTAGATGCACTTACAAGGTCGACTGCAATGCGTACTCCGTCCTGATCTGCAAGGACGATGAAGCGCAGGTCGACTGGAGTTACCACCTCAGAGCTGCATCTCAAGCACAAAGATTATTCCGAGTGAAGAACAAAGTCCACTCGAAGGAAAACGCAAGCATATTCGGAAATAAACCAAGTTCGGATAAATCCTAAGTTCTGAACAACGGATCAATAGTATTCGAGCATCAAGCCCAAAGAAGTTTAACAGTTACACGATCACTCGGCATTCCGAGGCAAATAAAGGTGAAGCATAATGTTTTTCGGTCATGCATCAGCAGAAGGACTGGTTGGGTCGCAGAAACTGTCAAGGTCAATGTTGTCTGCAATGCGAGTGGCGGCGTCAAGGAAGGTGTCCATGAAAGACTGGAAAGTGTGCCTCTTCGTGTTAGCAACCTTGAGCTCTGCCAGCTTGTCTTCTTTGACATCCTTGCAGTGCACTTGGACCAGAGACAGGGCGACGTCAGCACCAGAGCGAGCGGATGACTTCTTCCATTCTTGCACGCGCTCGGGGATTTGATTCAGTCGAGCCATCAGAGACTCAAGATCTTGAGACAGTTCCTCCTGAGGCCAGAGTTCAGCATCAACCCGAGTCATCGCGGCTTTCAGGCGGGCAAGATAAGCAACCGCGCTGTCCATACGAGATTCCAACCGCAGCACGTTCATCGCAACATCATCATTGACTGGACAGTTGATGGGATCAAGACCCGTCTCGACCCACCCAGTTTCTGCTTCAAAGTCTTGGCAAAATTCTGCACAGTCGAGTGAATGATGAGTCGGCGGTACAATTAGACTTGTCAGTCAACAGAAATAAGACAGATTAATCAGTACCTTCAAGTTTCAAGACCAGCTTTGCAGCAAGCTGGCCCAGATAAGACTCTAGCTCGCCATTCTTGGCCTTGAGACTTCCAAGTTCGTCAGTCAGTTTCTCCTTGTCCTTCTTCAGTCGCTTGACCTCCTGATTGGCGTCAGAAATAGCAGTCTTCAGCTTGGAGTTTTCTTCTTCTAACTTGCCGATTGAAGCAAGCTTCTTGTTAGTAAGCGATGTCTTCTCGCGCGCCTCCTTCTGTGTTGCAGCAAGATCCAGATCCTTCTTCTCTAAAGCCTGCTTCATTTTCTCTAAAGAAATAACATTCTTCAGACGGGCTTGGAGTTGGCGGTTTTCACTACATACATCTGCTCGAGTGGAGCCACTCGGTCCAAAAATGGAAAGGAAAAGTGCCATCATTGGGATATACAGTTGGCGATTGGTTACCTCCCATGGCAGCTACTTCGTCACGAGCGGTCTTGAGATTCTTCGTGGCCAATTCCAGATCAAGGTTGAGGCTGATTTGTTGTTTGTTCATGGCAGAAAGCTGAGCCCCAAGATCACAAGATTTCTACAGTTACAGTCATATCAGTCGACAGAGATAAAATGACATCACAATGATAGCTACTCTAAGACTACCACCGAATCAAACATTCAACGGGAGTCTCGGGGACTACACCCAGTGGGTGCACTTAGCATGCCCCCACCGATTTTCAGACCATAGTCGATAGTCGACTGACTTTCACAAAAAAAGAGAGATTCAAATTCTCAGACCACAGTCGACTGCCCGCAGTCAACTATGGTCTCGGGGACTACACCCAGTGGGTGCACTCAGCGTGCCCCCACTGGTTTTGGCTCCACTCGGCGTGGTCTGCCCAGCTCGAGTTGCAAAAAATATTCCTATTCTCAGACCATAGTCGACTGCCCGCAGTCAACTATGGTCTCGGGGACTACACCCAGTGGGTGCACTCAGCGTGCCCCCACTAGTGCAAAGATTCAGTTCAAATCGACACAAAGAGACATACAATTTCAAAACAGCCACACCCGAGTGGGTGACTAGACAAGAAATACGGTTGACCGAAAAATCAACTAACCTGGACATTTACTTGCATAGCAGCTCCGGCATTGAAGGCTACCTGACTAGCCTCATGCACCACTTTCATCTGCCCCATCACAAGATTCAGCTGGAGAAGAGCTTCCTTGGCAGCAGCTGGTGGATCATCTGGAGTTTGATATCCAGTAAAAAGTGACGAGGGCAGAGCAATCGAAGCAGTCGCTGGAACTAAAACAGGGAGTTGTATCGGTGCAGCAGGAGTCTGAGCAGCTGATCCTGAGGGACAACCAGTCAACAGTGGAACAGCGAAGGTGACGTTAGTTCAAGCCGGATCTGTCAATCGCTCGACCATCGTCCCAGGTGTCACAGTCGACCGAGGAACCTGGACTTCAGGCGCCTTGCTGCCCAGTTCCTTGTCCTTCCTCCTCCTTCCTCTCAGCGGTACTTCTTCTTCATCGTCCGAGAGCACAACAATGTCTCGTGGAACTGCAATAAACAGAGAAATTCATAAGGGTAACTGACAAACCATCCAGTCGACCTAATGAATTCGAATCGGGCAAACTTACTGGCTTTGGAGGTGACGGCGTCGTCAACTTCCTCGTCAGCTGGGGCCTTGTCAATAGCCATATCAGTCGCAGCGGAGGTCGGGCTATATAGGTTCAATATCCACTCGGTCAGAACAAGAAAATCGATCGGAACAAGAAAATATGAGAAGAGCGTTTACCCAGAGGCAACAGGGACGTCAATCTTGATCCTAGGCAAGGTCTTCCGAGCCTTCGAGGGATTAGCTTTGGGCTGTTTGGTGACCTTCTCAGTCAAATCTGGAGTCGGAGACCGGGCGCGCTTGTGAGATGGAGCACTCGACGCCACAGCTTTGCCGCGCCTGATTGCGGGATCATGGCACTTCTTGGATCGACGTTCAGAGCGAGGCGGTGAGTCAGCTACCTCCTCATCGTCTGAGTCGTCGCTCTCGTCGTCATCATCATCAGCTGGGGACTCCCACTCGCCGCTCTCCTCAGCACTATCTTCACCCTCTGTGTCTTGCTCTAGAGCTTGTTCACCATTGGGCATTGAATACATCTCCGTGTAGATCTGCAAAACAAGGGACCGCTCATAAATCAGTCGGAACAACAATCAGTCAGAAAATAAGTTAAAAAAATCAGCTATGATGACCAGACCTTGTCTGGCAGGTTGCTATTGCTGAAAGGGTCGACTCTCCTAGCGCCCTTGGGGTTGTCTTTATTCCCGGTGATACCCATCAACCACTCGGCCACCGTTTTGGCCACCACCTCCTCCGGATGAATCCGAGCAGTGTCACTAGCCCTGGAGTACAGCCACATGGAATGGTCACGAGTTGGAGAGGCTGAATCTGTCGACTAAGGAACACCTCGAGCAGGTCCATGCCGGTGACACCTTGGTTGATCAGTTGGACTACTTTCTCGACTAGCATGCCTGTCTCCGCCTTTTCTACAACAGTCACTTGCAATGAAGATGGGGTTTGAACACGGTCAAAAGAGAAGGGAGGGAGCCCGGTCGAATGGCCTGGGGTCGCGATATCCTGGCAGTAGAACCAGGTCGACTGCCAGCCCCTAACTGACTCCGGGAGAGTCATCGAAGGGAAAGAACTCCTTTTCCTCTTTTGAATACCTAAGCCTCCACACATCTGAATGACATGGGTCTTCTCGTCGTTCGAGTTGGCTTTCTTTACAGTTTGGGATTCGATGGTAAAGATGTGCTTGAAAAGACCCCAGTGCGGTCGGCACCCCAGGAAATTCTCACACATGGAGACGAATGCGACAAGATACGTGGTGGTGTTGGGAGTAAAATGGTGGAGTTGGGCCCCAAAGAAGTTCAGGAAACCCCGGAAGAAAGGGTATGGTGGAAGCGAGAAGCTGCGGTCGACATGGGTGGCAAGCAAGACACACTCACCCGGTCGCGGTTGTGGCTCCGATTCTCCCCCCGGCAGACGCGCAGACTTATGGACGATCAGCCCCAGCTCGGCCATATCATCCAAGTCCTCCTGCCGAAGCGAAGATCGGATCTAGTCTCCTTGGATCCAACCCGACGGCAGCCCCGAGCGCGATGAAGACCCCCAATTCATCTTCTTTTTCTTCGCCGCCCCCGTCGCCTTCTTCGCACGCTCTAGCGCCGCCGTCTTGTCCTTCCCCATGGCGGCGGAGCAGCGGCATCGAGAGTGGTTGGGCTGGATGAAGTGGAGATGCGAGAGGAAGAAGAAGGGAAAAGGACGCGCATAGTGCAAACGCCTCGTCCTCGCCGCTTTTAAAGGCCTACTTCCGAGTGGCTGACGCGTGGGCCCGAGCGATCTTGTCAAATCCCCCCAACAGTCACGCACGGGATACATGGCGAAAAAGGTGGCACGGAAATCGAAACGTCATATTTATCTACTCCACTTACTGCGGAGCGCTCCGCCTGGCGCGCTTCCACCAAAATTTTGAATCCCGTGAAATCCGGGATCCTTTGCAACCGATCACGCCAAAGATTTAATGTCAGAGATATCACTCGACGGATGTCGCTGTGTGAACCAGTCGTTAATTTCTGAATCGATTAACGCGACTGAAGCGAAGCTGAATTTTTAACAACTGGCCTCCACTTGGAGATGAAGACAAGACAAATCAAGAGAAAAAGCAAGGTCAACTCCATCCTTCTTTTTCACTCAAACCTCGATCCATTCGGGGGCTAATGATGTGGACACAAACCTAGGGTAGGGTAATAGGCCTGACCTATACGTCCTACCCAAGGTCCTTGTCCTAAGCACGAAGAAGTTCAAGACTCAGAAGAAGGGATCTAGCAAAGGTATCAAGTGAAGTCCAATCGACCTTCCAGTCAATCGGAGACCTCTCTTATCAAGGTCACTCGACCATAAAACCACTCGACATATTAAAAGACCTAAAGCCGCCCTGCACAGCAATGGTCGGGCATTTATTCATATACTTAATGACCATTTGTAGCACTTCAATACAGGTGTTACCTGTAACGCCACCTCTTTATGTACATTGAATCCTATGTAACGGAGGGGAGCTGGGGTCCTGGCGCACTCTATATAAGCCACGCCCCTCCTCTGGGACAAGGGTTCGCACCCCTTATAACTCACACGCTCATAATACAGTCGACCGCCTCCGGGCTCCGAGACGTAGGGCTATTACTTCTTCCGAGAAGGGCCTGAACTCGCAAAACTTGCGTGTACAACACCTCCATAGCTAGGATCTTGCCTCTACATTCCTACCCCCTATTCTACTGTCAGACTTAGAACCACGACAGCGATCACCGGGTTGTATCTGGCACTTGGAAGGGTGTGTTTTATTAAGTATCTGGTTCTAGTTGTCATAAGGTCAAGGTACAACTCCAAGTCATACTGTTACCGAAGATCATGGCTATTCGAATAGATAAACTTCCCTGCAGGGGTGCACCACATAACCCAACACACTCGATCCCCTTTGGCCGGACACACTGTCTTGGGTCATGCCCGGCCTTGGAAGATCAACACGTCGCAGCCCCACCTAGGCACAACAGAGAGGTCAGCACGCCGGTCTAAATCCTATGCGTGTAGGGGTCTGGGCCCATCGCCTGTTGCTCACATGCACGTTGCGAACAAGGCCGGAAGCAGACCTAGCCTCCCTAATACAAGAGCAGGCGTTCCAGTCCAATCCGGCGCGCGCCACTCAGTTGCTGATGTCAAGAAGGCTTCGGCTGATACCACGACGTCGAGTGCCTATAACTGTTCCCGCATAGTTGGTTAGTGCGTATAGGCTAGTGGCCAGACCCAGATCAAATACCAAGATCTCGTTAAGCGTGTTATTCAAAGTAATCGCAGAGGCCGACCAGGGCCAGGCCCACCTCTCTCCTAGGTGGTCTCAACCTGCCCTGTCGCTCCACCACAAAGTAACAGTCGGGGGCCGTCGGGAACCCAGGCCCACCTCTATCAAGATGTAGCCACCTGCCCCTTCAGCCCCCATCTCCAAATAGTATCACAAGTAATGTAACAGTGTAAAGTATATAGTATATGCCCGTAATCACCTCCCGAAGTGATCACGGACCAGTAGTATAGCATGGCAGACGGACAAGAATGTAGGGCCACTGATGGAATACTAGCATCCTATACTAAGCATTTAGGATTGCAGGTAGGGGTAACAACTGTAGCAACAATGACAGGCTATGCAGCAGAATAGGATTAACTAGTAACATGCTACACTACTCTAATGCAAGCAGTAGAGAGAAGGAATAGGCGATATCTAGTGATCAAGGGGGGGCTTGCCTGGTTGCTCTGGCAAGAAGAAGGGGTCATCGTCGATGTAGTCGATCACAGGGGTATCGGCAACGGTCTCGGAGCCTACCGGAAAGAAGTAACGAAGGGGGAACACAATAAATAACAGAGCAATCAAATGTAACACAAAGCAAGACGTGGCAATACGTTGTGCTAGGGGTGACCTAACGCAGGGATAGGTGATACCGGCGAAGGGGGGAAACAACCAGGAAATTATTCCCAGTGTTTGGCATTTTCAAACAAACGAACCGAAGGAGGATGGTTGCAGGTTTGCTATGCTAGGGACGTGTGGCAAACGAATGGACTGCGTATTCAGGTTTGTCTCGTCGTTCTGAGCAACTTCCATGTACAAAGTATTTTCATCCAAGTTACGGTTTATTTTATATTAATTTTAAAAGGTTTAATCTTTTTTAGAATTTACTTAATTATTTTAAATCAACATTATCCAGAATAGTGTATGCTGATGTCAGCATGACGTCAGCATTCAACAGGGTGTTGACTGGGCCAATCTGATGTGTGGGTCCCGTTTGTCATAGACTCGGATTAACTAAACATAATTATTAAGCTTAATTAAGCTATTAGGTTAATTAAGTTAATTAATTATTTAATTAATTTTATTCATTTATCCTTTATTATTATTATTATTCTCTAGGGCGTCGGGCCCCATTGTCAAAGGCCTGGGGGAGGCCTTAACGGCGTTGGGTTAATGGGCAGCGGGCGAAGCCAAAGCCCACCCTAGTAGCGAGGCGAGGCCGTGCCGGTGCTGGTTTCGGGCGTGAGCGCTGGCGGCCATGGCCAGAAGCCGGCGGGGCGGGGCGCGCCTGCCGGATAGCGGCGTCGACGGCTAGGCGCGGCCGTAGGCGGGGCTCGGGCGGCAGGGCGCGATGGGGGCGATGCAGGGGGTGGCGAGCTGAGCAGAGGAGGCTCAGCGGGCGCAGCGGGGCGCAGGCGCGGCGAAGTAGCAGCGGGCCGCGGCGGAAAGCCGAGCACGCGTGGGGCTACTAGGGAGCGCGGGCGGAGGTAGGCAGCGCTGGGGCGCCGGCGACGGCGAAGCAAGATGCGGGCGGCGCGGGCGCAGGCCAAATGAGGGGCACGACCGGCGAGTGAGGCACGCGGGCGCGAAGGCAGTCGCGGCGGAGACAAGCAGAAGCCGAGCACTTGCAGCAGGGGGCGAGGGAAGAGACAAAGCACAGCGGTGGGGCTCGTGTGCAAGCAGTGATGCTACGGGGCACGGGCGGTGGTTGCAGGGCGCGCCCTGGGCGCATCGAGGAGCGGGCGTGCGCGACCGGGAGCGGCTACAGGCGCAGTGAGTGCGTCGGCAGAGGCGGCGGCCAGTGGCGACTACGGGCGTTGCACGGCGACGGGAGCAGAGAAGGGAGGGAACGGACGGCGGAGCTCACCGAGCCCTGTAGGTGTGCTTAAGTAGGCTCGGGGAGGAAGACGGGGACGCGCGACGGAGACGGGGAGGCGGTCCGGCGAGGTGGCTCCGACGAGGTGGCTGTTAAGGGAGAAGGCGAGGAGGCGACGTCGGCGGAGACCTCGGGCGACGATGGACGGCGACGGGCGTCGACGGTCAGCGACGGCGGGCGTCTGGGCGACAGGGTCCCGATCCATATCGGGATCGTGGGAGGAGTGACGAGGGAGAGGAGTGAAATGGGGGAGGGAAGGAGTAGGATACGTGGGGGAAATGGGGAGGGACCGCTAGGGTTCGGTCGCCCTAGGGGGTGCTGTAGGAGCCAGCTGGGCCGGCCTGGTGGGCCCCGAGGCCATCTGGGCATGGCCCAGCGGGGGGGGGGGGGGGGGGGTTCTCCTTTTATATTTTCTTTTTGTCATTTTGTTTTTCTTAATTTTTCTATTACTGTTTTATTTTTAGTTACCTTTTATTTTAGTTTCAGTAAAAAAATACACTTAGCATCTAAATTAGTGTATAGCCACAAAAAGTCTAGTCCCCAAATAACTTAGTTTGACATTTTATTAGTTATAAAAGGCATTTAATTAATGGTTTTGCTACTGTTTAAATCCTTATAGTTCATTTAAGCATTTTATAAAAGCTTGGTTTCTCCACCATAATTGTTTACGATTTATTTGAAACAACCTGAACATTTTAGTTTTAATTTTTGAAAACTTTTGTTGTTTGCCTTTCTTTTGAATTTGAATTTGAATCGGTTTCGAACTAACGCGAGACTAGCAACAGCAACCGTGGTGACAGCATCATTAACGGAGGTTTACTGTAGCTTAATTATTTGGGCGTCACAATTCTCCTCCACTGCAAGAAATCTCGTCCCGAGATTTAAGAGGGGGAGTGACAGGGAAGGGATTTGGTTATGAAATTCTAACGAGCGTTCTCGATCTTGGTTGCTATTCTTTAAGAGATCGACCCACTACGTTGACGTCTTCATTTCTCTGTTTCAAGTCATGATGAAGTCAACATCCTTTCTTCGGGGACTCCATCGTACTTACGAAAGACGAAAGGTGATGAGGACATGACTACCTTGGATACGACCAAAAATATTGCATACATGCATATTTGTTAGGTGATTTCTAGTGTCAACTATTCAATAATCTATTTATATTATCCAGAACAAAAATACTTCACACACTTTTGTGTTTTGTCTAATTGCAGGTGTATGGGACATTTGTACAATCCACATATGAATATAGGGGAAAAGGAGAAGTTTAAGTTCTGTTCAAAAAGTCCTCTCACGTCACTTTTGGGCCAAGAGAAGATAGAGTCCAAGTCTCTCACGTTCTGGGTTCAGATTCGGACTGCACAGACATACCTGACTCAAAACGCGAAAACCTTTTTCATACGAACTCCGAATTGGGTGATTCTTTTTTTGTTGGAAAGTAGATTTCATCCTCTTTCCAAATCAATTGGAATCACCTTTAAATTCGTCCGGAGCGTTGAGATATGGACGAAACAATCTGACACTGCAGCAGAATCCGAGTCAAACAACAAGTCCAAAGGTGTTGCATCACCTCCACTTAGGCCCATGAGCCTTGTACGACCTAGGGTTGGTTTTAGGCTGCCTTGGGACGTCCTCCCACCTCCTTGGCCGCCACCCCTTACTCCTATATAAGTAGATCCATCTAGTAGCTTTTTCCTTGGGATTTGTTTAGTTAAAAGTTAGCCATTGCAACTTCGTGTACTTCGTTCGTGTCCAACGACCAGACCAAGACCGCTTACGGATCCCCACCATTATCAATACTTCATATATATTTGCAATATTCAGATTGCTTTATCATATTCTTGTTCGTTTTTCGATTGCTTGCAGGAATAAACCTTCGTGGTCAGGCTGACCGTGCTTCCGACATCATCAGTAACCTCAGGAGATTGGTTTAGCGATTGCTAAGGCGCAACGCCGTGCACGTTGGTAGTCGGATTGTCAAAGTCGTCTCCACCAAATCGATAGTTATCATCTCATCGAAAGATCGGGACACCCTCGGCCTCTATCAAGTGGTATCAGTTTTCAGGTTGCTCGGTGAGAATTTCCAGTTATCCCTAGATTAGATTTATTTTCTTACCTATTTTCCAAGAAAAAGCCACACAAAAAAGTTAGATCTGTTCATCCTTTGTCCAAGCCAGTCTGAGCCTTTGCATAATCTTTTTAGTGTTTTGCTTTGTTGAATTTGCGGTTACATCGTCGTGTCAAGTTGCTGGTCTTAGTGTCTAGTCCTTTAGGGTTTCGAGTTCTGTTCACAGTTTGTCAGGCCACCGCCGCACCATCTTCATTGTCGTTGCCATATACCACCACCGCGTCATTATTGCATCCGCTGTCCACCACCGCCATCCATCAATTTCCACCACGTACTCCCCATCATTCATTGTCATAATCATACTTGAGGTCGTTCGCGTCATCACTATCCAATCTGCATCTTATCTAGCTTGTTTGTAAAAAAAAGAGAAAGAAAAAAAAGAAAAAAAGTGAGAAAAAAGAAAAAAAGAGGAAAAAAAGTGAAAAAAATTCCATGAAAAAAGGAGAAAAAAAGATATTCAGAGTGTGCTCCGCCTTTGTTACGCGTCGCGCCGTGATTTTTTTAGTGTTCTAGGCTCGTGTCTCTAGCACGGTCTAGCCTAGGACCAGCACAGTACCGTCGTTGAGCATTTATTCAACATTGCATCTCTGAATTGATTATTGCTGATCTTTTGCTACCATATATTTGGCCTTCCAAGCTCCACATATTTCTACACCGTGTATACATACGCTTACCTGGCAATCGCTTTACTCAATCTTCGGAGTTATTTGACACCGCTGGTTGCCGGTCACCACCTGCTGCATGGTAAGAACTTGTAAGACTTTGATATTTGCTATACTGTGAGCGTTTTACCACCACATCCTAGTAGTTCATAGGAACATTATTCTCGAATTTTGTTTCTTGTTTTTCTACTAAATATGGCAGGTTCCAGAGTCAGTTGGGCTTCATCAATCGTGGGAGACATGCCACCAGTTCCGAAAATACAACCACCGTCACAAGAGGTGCAAAGACATAAGAATACGCACAATCAGGTTTTTGTTTCCATGCCACCTTTTAATGGTCGTTTTAAGCCTGATTTATATATTGAATGGGAGTTCGAAATAAATGTTATATTTGCTTCCCATGATTTTTCGGAACGTAAAAAATTTAAGCTTGCGGTTGGTTCTTTCACTAGTTTTGCTACTGTTTGGTGGAGTGAACATTGTCGGTTATACCCTGATTATGTACCTACTACTTGGGATGATTTAAAACTTGTCATGAGAGATAGATTCGTCGATGTTTATTATACTCGTGGCATGATTAAAAAACTACAACATTTAAAACAAGGTAGTGACACTGTAAGAAAATATTATGATGATTTAGAAACTACCTTGTTGCATTCCTTTATAGAGGAAAGTGAAGAAGATTTTATGGATAGATTTTGGGGAGGATTAAACCGTGATATTCAGGAGATACTAATTCATGAAGAATGTTATCCTATGGACCATTTGTTTCATCTTGCTTGCAAAGCTAAACAGGAAATGAAGAGGCGTGATGCCCACAAGACAAACAAGCATAAGGTGCACATCCAAGGAGTTGAGACGGTCCTTCCTTCTACCACTACGCCTACTATGACAACAACATCCGTTGTTGTGAGCACTACATCAGCTCCATATTATGACCCGTCACTGCCGAGAGTTCCAACATCGTCTGAGTTGATAACACGAGGTAATGACAAAGGTACTTATCTTCTAACTTCGCATGCGAATGATGAATGCCTTGTCGATTTAAATACACCATGTGATGCTCTAGCCACTACATTGATCACACCACCTATTTTACATGATTATGTTGATGATTTGACTTTGCCATGTGATCAAACAACTGTAATATCAAGAATTTTGAGTGCACCCATTGAATTAACCGTTGATGTGAAAGAACCATGTGAATCAGGCACTAAAACAAATTTGGATCAACTATGTTTGAAAATAATTGTGCCAATGTTTAATCATTTTGATATGACCTGTAATCTTGATAATGATTTTGTGTTGAATGACTTGTTGCATGTTTGCTTATTACAACATGTTGTAGCATGTAATTCTGAAACTATTAAAGTTTATTCACCAATGTTGGGATGGTTTAATGATGAACTTTGTCAATCTTCTGTTATGAATAAGAGTTTCACTTATATGTGCAAACTGAGTTGCAATATTTTCATGCCTTCTACTTCTTGTGATAATATTTTGGCTTTATATTTTATGAACTTTGAAAGTTACTCATGTATACATGTGTCATATGTGCAAAAACTAAGGGAAATAAAAATGGATGACATATACATATACAACATGTACTCCTTGTCTCTTTTGTTAGCCACATTTCAGATTAAGCAACGCCGAGGACGGATTTATTTTCAAGAAGGGGAGGATGATGAGGACATGACTACCTTGGATACGACAAAAAATATTGCATACATGCATATTTGTCAGGTGATTTCTAGTGTCAACTATTCAATAATCTATTTATATTATCCAGAACAAAAATACTTCACACACTTTTGTGTTTTGTCTAATTGCAGGTGTATGGGACATTTGTACAATCCACATATGAATATAGGGGAAAAGGAGAAGTTTAAGTTCTGTTCAAAAAGTCCTCTCACGTCAGTTTTGGGCCAAGAGAAGATGGAGTCCAAGTCTCTCACGTTCTGGATTCAGATTCGGACTACACAGACATACCTGACTCAAAACGCCAAAAACTTTTTCATACGGACTCCAAATTGGGTGATTCTTTTTTTGTTGGAAAGTAGATTTCATCCTCTTTCCAAACCAATTGGTATCATCTTCAAATTCGTCCTGAGCGTTGAGATATGGACGAAACAATCTGAAGCTGCAGCAGAATCCGAGTCAAACAACAAGTCCAAAGGTGTTGCATCACCTCCACTTGGGCCCATGAGCCTTGTACGACCTAGTGTTGGTTTTAGGCTGCCTTGGGACGTCCTCCCACCTCCTTCGCCGCCACCCCTTACTCCTATATAAGTAGATCCATCTAGTAGCTTTTTACTTGGGATTTGTTTAGTTAAAAGTTAGCCATTGCAACTTCGTGTACTTCGTTTGTGTCCAACGACCAAACCAAGACCGCTTACGGATCCCCACCATTATGAATACTTCATATATATTTGCAATATTCAGATTGCTTTATCATATTCTTGCTCGTTCTTTGATTGCTTGCAGGAATAGACCTTCGTGGTCAGGCTGGCCGTGCTTCCGGCATCGTCAGTAACCTCGGGAGATTGGTTTAGCAATTGCTACGGCGCAACATCGTGCACGTTTGTAGTCGGATCGTCAAAGTCGTCTCCACCAAATCGATAGTTATCATCTCATCGAAAGATCGGGACACCCTCGGCCTCTATCAAAAGGTTGGTTATTTCAGGAAAACGGACCTCTGCAAGGTTGACCATCTGGTCGATAACATCGGGGAAGGTGGGGGAGAGTAACTCTCGAATTGAAACTTAAGAAAATATCAAGGGAAAGTAAGGAGGTATCATGAGAAGTTTCGAGCGGACAGGCAATCGTTCGATGCCTGCAATAGGGCGTGAAAAGGGTTCGGAGCAATGGGAATAAGTATTGTGTCTGATACCAGAATTGATGATCTCTCGGAAGGTGGCTTGTGAATTACATATGAGGCCACACGCGAGGAATAACGTTGGAAACAGCGGGTGTATCGGAGAGTCGGGTTTCGATCCTGTGGAACTGTGGGTTATGGGCCCACCATGTGGGTTAAAAGTAGGCAGGGCGGAGACGTCTTGCGTGATCATGTAAGCAAGGCATGTCAGAAGATAGACTATCAATTATGTTGGAAACAACGTTGGTACCAAGGGCGAGGGACGAAGAGAACCATTTTCCTGCTCGTTGAACGAGGCGGACCAATAGGCAAAGTTCTCGTCCATTGGTGGTTACCGGAATGCTATCAACAAAAGCAACAGGGTCTTACTGACACGGTTGTACACCAAGGTGTTTACATAAGCAGAAGAACATTATTTCTTAGATCATATAGATCACCAGAAAGGTTAAACAAAACAATGGGAAGGAAAAGGTGATCTTCATATTAAATAGAACAATGGAAAGGAAAATGTGTTTAAACACAAATTTCAGGGGGTATATCCTTCCCAAGGACAAACAGAGCATGATATCCATGATAGGATATAACGTAGAAAAACCTTTAGGAAAGGGGAGAGAAATTTCATGACATTACCGATACAACGGTGTTTGGATAATTGATAAAGATAATTTAGCATTGTGCTAAAAATGCTCTTATTGATGATCGGAGTAGCACAGACATGCTCCGAGATAGCATTGACATGGACATCAAGTAAGTGTCAGATACATACACAAGGATCCATCAGGAACAACTTATAGAATAAGTCTTACAATTTCCTCATGGAAGAATGGATAACCTTGCTAATAAGGAAACTATAACAGCAGGTCATCCGGCTAGGTGTGCTGGGCATGCCATCACCTTACCGGGTCATAAAAGACCAGTGTTATAGCTCTTGGAAAAATGTTCCAACCATCATATCTGACCGAGATTCAAATCTGATCGGTGTTAGGATACCTCAGACTCAGGATGCCCGAGAAGAAAAGGTGCAAAACAAATTGACGAGACGACATTGTAAGATTCTCAGAAAAATTACTAGGAAAGCAGGTTCCAAAACGAAAGCTCATCATTAAACCAATGAAGGGATAAGGTGGTAGCTGATGAACTCAGCGACAATTCATCGAGACTTCCAAAAGATGGGTTTCCACAATTATGTGAACAAGGACATAACATTAGCCAGATCAAATGATATAATGATGTATGCGCGAGGAAAACATACATAGTTAAACATTGGTTGCATGGTGCACCCGAAATATGGGCTTAAGTAGCATGATCAATGTTAGAATGGTGGTTCGATAACCAATGGTCTAAGAATGAAATATCAACCATTAACTTCAAAGCAATAGGGTTGCTAGAAGTTTTGAAGTCACACATCATAGTTCGATTGCCGGTTTTTCGGTTAGAAATAACACGGAGACCAAGGAATGAACGGATATGGCAAAAGGTATCACCTGTATCAAGAATTCTTAAGTGGTGGTGTAATTCTCATGACATTCTTGACATAAAAGATGGTAATACCCCAAGGTAAAGATGAACAAATGTTGGATAGAAAGGATCTCAAGGTATAACACAGAACACGAACACGTTTGTGTTGAACGGAAGGCAATCAAGTGGTCGGTGATAATACAAATCATCGAGGGCCAGGATGGTATTTCTCATCAAGAATTCGACTGATATTCTGGAAGAGCTCATAAGGTTGATGATGATCACGACACATTTTTCAAGAGATTTCATGAAGATGTAATCAATCAGCAACGACACCAAGTCAAAAGAATGATGAAGCAAACCATGGGTATGACACAAACTCGAAAATCAAGCTTGCTGTTCAAGGTGAAATGATATGATGAGGAAAATCGACGTAAGCATAGCTCATCGTCAAAATTTGTGCTTCGGGAAGAAGGACTAGGTAGCATAGTTAAAATTTAGCACGCTAATGATATAGCCGACCAGGCTAGGAATGACTTAAATGATTATTAACTCGTGAGCAACAATAATTACATAGAGTTATGGACTCAGAGTGCGGAATAGATTCACTTATTGGTGTTCTCGAGTGACTATTAACTCAGAACCCGGGGGTGGATTGGAATCGGCGAGATTAATAGTTGATGAAGAAACTCATAAGAAGTTATGTAGTTCCATGATATTCTGAAGATACTAGAGGGTATACTCGAAAGCAAATCAGAATAGAAACTAAATTGGAGCGTTGACTTGCGATAGCAGATACTTTAATCTTGTCAGAATAGACGAGGCAATGGAATGGTTTCCTTTCAGATATATTGAATAAGGTTAGCTTTGTCGGAACCATAACTACAAGGGATCCAACTTAATGACACCGAAATAATTACCCAAATGATTAAATATTTTGCAAGAAGCTTCCATGATAAGTTCCACATCGGGTCCATGGGCATGAACACAAAGTTCAAGGTCGACTCCCACTTCTTTAATGCATAACCTTTCATTCACTTCTCGTCTTCAAAGAAGTTGTAGGGTAGAAAATTATCTATTAAAACACCAGAAGGGTATAACTTGTGAAAACATTAGGGTTCATACGGTTCTAGGGAAGGTATAGGTTCAACCCATCGGGGCATCTTAGGAACATATACTACGAACTTCAAGAGTAAATAACACAAGCTCAAAAGCAGAGCATCGTTGGCCAATTCAGATAATATGATTTACCATTGGCATGATGTATCAGGGAAGGAACTTCCAACGTGATTGAATATGAAGGACATTGTCGGATAAAATCCAACAAAGGACTTGATGGTCCACAACGGATCTCATGTGAGTATCGGTACTCAACCAGAAGAGGAAAGAATAGAAATGCAACAGGTTATGGAATCATCTGAATAATTCGAAGCTTAAATGCAAAGGAATTATGATTCCAAATCGAAGGATCCGAAGCAGATGCTCTGATCAAGGATGGATAAGTTGAATAGACTTAGGGGCACAATCGACGGCAATTTGATTGGTCGAGAACTAGCTCCTGTTCAAAATGATGTCTGAGCCGGAGGGATGGTTTCTAGGACCTGATTGAGGATTGCGAGCATTCACAACATATTGGATCAACGGACCCAAATGATAATGACAAGGGATGTCAATGAGATTACGAGACTTATGGGATTAACCATAATGCAAGCAAGCAAGAATTTCAAGAGCAATAGGCTGCTTAGGATTTCCAGAAAATTGAATGGTATTTCGAGGACTTTTGTGAAACACATTGTCGGGGGATATCTGGCCTCCACGAGCACCTATGGGGACGGAGCCCCTTGTCGGTTCGGCGGGGGCGGAGGATGCACAAAGGGCAGATCGAGGCGACACACACACACAACGATTTTACCCAGCTTCGGGCCGCATGTATGCGTAAAACCCTACTGCTGCATGTCTGGTTGATTCGAGTTCTTGCTCTGGAGCGCAAGAAGCTACAGTAAGTTGAAGCTGGACGTAGGCGAGGGCCTATTGGGTCCGATCGGGTCCGATCCGGTCCCTTCTCCGGTCCCTTCTCCCTTCCTCTACGTGCGCATGGGCCTCCTTTTATATGCCAAGGGGTTTCCCACAGGGAGCGACGCAGGTGAGGGTAAAAATGGCAAGCGATTGTGTGAATAGTGGCCGCACAGTGCTATCGCACCTAACTCTGACGGCGGGGGACAAAGGCATTAAATGCCCGTCTGGATCGCCTGAACAGTGCCGAGGCGGACCGTTAGGAGCGCCTCCGCTCGCCACGGGGGCGACTCTGCCAACGTCGCATGCCACCGCGCGTCTCAGGTTGCGCGGCGCCCCGCCACGTGTCTCCGGGGAAGCCCCAGAGCGACGCGTGGGCAGGTGAGCTGGAGCGCGGGCCTGATGTGGTGGTTTGCCGCGGCAAGTGGCTTGCCGCGGTAGTTGCCTTGCCGCACCTGGGAGCTTGCCGCTCGCCAGGCCTTGCCGGGGCGCGCGGCGCACCGCGGCGGGCTTCTCTTGGGGTGCCTTGGCTTGGCCGTCCCGGCGAGCTCCTCCCGCCGGGGCCTTGGTGCTTCGGCTTAGTCGTCCCGGCAAGCTCCTCTTGCCGCGGCCTTGTCGCCTTGGCCTGGCAAGCTCCTCTTGCCGGACCTTGCCTTCTCGACCCGGCAAGCTCCTCTTGTCGGGGCTTGGTCTTCTAGGCTCGATCACTTGGCCTTCGTCCGGCCCGGAAAGGGCCGTGGAGACTCTTGTCGCTCCCCAGGCGGGCCTTGCCGCGGGAGGCTACTACTGCCCGTGCACAAGTTCGGGGTACTAAGGTACCCCTACTTTAGTACACCGACAGGAGCCCCCGGGTCTGGGCCATACACGGTGCCGAGCGTTGTTGGGCCAGGCCCTAACAGTGCACGGGCACGCGTGGCCTGGGTTGCGCTGCTCCTTAACTCCGTGCTCGTCGCGCCCTTCCCAAGTGGCGCGTGCTTATCGCAGCGTCGTGGGGGGCGAGGCGTGTGAGGCGTGCGTGACGTGGGTGGCGTGCGCGGGGCTTGAGGCCCGCAGGCATGCGTCACGTCGGGCACGATCTCTTTATCTGGGAAGGCGGAGCGTCCGCCCCCGCTCCTTTCCCCCTTTATAAGCGGAGGGGAACAGGGGCAGCTCGCCATTCCGCCGATTGCTATTCCTCGAAAATCTCCGCCGCCTCCTCCTTGCTAGAGAAAGCAGCGATTTGCTCTCGCAGCCCCCGGCGCCGCCAACGCCGACAACTCCCCCTCCCCGTTTCGGCCAAGGCCCCGAAGAGCGACAAGGCGAAGGGGAAGGCCGTGAAGTCAGCCGAGGCGCTGCAGCTGGAAGCGCTTCGGAAGGAGACGACGACGTTCGCGGAAGGAGGTTGCTGGCAACGAGGAGCTGTTGAGGAGCGCCACCGTTACCCAGAACGCCTTTCGAGAGACGGTGGAGCGGTGGACGGAAGGCCTCGTCGACATCGCCTCCACCATCGACCAGGAGCTGAAGCTGCTGGGGATGGAGGGCCACGAGTACCCCGCCGGCGAGGACGTCCCGCCGAGCGCCAAGCTCACTTCCTTCTTCAAGGGCTTGGTGGGGGTGTTCCGGCACCTCCGGGAATCGATCCCAGAACAGCTGGCCGAGGAGACGCGGGAAGCCGTCTCCGGGGCCCTTGAGAGGGTGTTGGTGAAGATCGTCTTCCGCAACCCCACCATCAGGCTCACCAACGTCCTCAGGCACTTGCCGGAAGATGCTGATCTGACGGAGATCAGGGCCCTCGTCACCCCCATCGTGGAAAGGGTGGCGGGGATCAGGCGGGTCAAGGGCGACCGCGCGGATTAGGCCGCCCACCTCTTTCTTTTCTTCTCTCGTTGCTGCCGAGCATGCCACAGAAACAGCTGATTAGAGCAGCGGCAAGTTATTTTGTAATATAACTTTTATCTTGGCAGTTCATTGCGCTGTTATCTCCCTTGTTCGACCTTGTGCTTCGTACGTTCGCGCCCTACGCTCACAGGAAGTTGCCGGCGAAAGTCTCCGCCTTGCCACGGGTGCCGAGTGCGGGACATCAGCAACCCGCTGACGGGGCTTCCACCGGCAGGAAACCTTGCCGCGGCTGGCGCAACTCACTTAAATGTTGAGCAGGCTCGGGGCGAGGTAGGCGTGGCGACTACAGTCGCGGCACGCTCAAGCTGCCGAGCGAGCTCGAAACAAGTAAGGACGCTACTCGGGATGTAGCACACTTAAGTCGTTGAGCGGGGCTCGAAACGAAATAGGGGCGCAACCAGCCACGGGCCGGCCCTTCCGCGCACAGGTTTCCCATACGAAGCTCGGTCGTTCGAGGGGGATAATTTAAGAGAAAAAAAGGAGCTCAATCGCTCAAACTTTGGCGACTTAGCTTCTCTGTCGTTTGCCGTCCGGCAAGGCGCAGCTTCCTCGGGCGACGCCCAGCCTATCCTGTCATCCCCCCCCCCTACTCGAGGGAAGGGAACAACGAAGGCTCGGGGCTTCGCGGCCCGCCATCGCTTGCCGGGGTCGAGTGCTGCACAACCGTGTCGAATGATGCATGCGCCAAGCGGAGAGGCGCGAAATCGACAAGATGTGCGGGGCACATAGGCTATGCTTGGGATCTGCGCCCGCCTCTGTACCAAGGATTACATGCAACTGCGGCAAGACTTGGACGGAGAGGATGGCCGACGGAACGGTTCCGACCGCCGCGCGGGCAAGGCCCCTCCCACGGTCGGCGTCGACTCGTTTGGATCTTGGCGGCCTGGGCTCGCCGAAGGACGAGGTCGCCTTTCCCGCAACTTCCGGCGCTAACTTCTGCGGCTACGGGAGCGGCGCAGAGTTTGCTGGAGGCGAGAGACTCGCTCAGCGGCCGGAAGGCGGTCCTCCTCAAGGAGCAGCTGCTCTTGCCCGGATTCTGCGCGAGTGGGTACTCGAGGAGGGCCGTGCACGGGTCCGTGAGGAGGAATGCCTCCGCTCCGCGGGCTGGAGCAGAAAGGTACCTGGCCATACCTGAGCTTGCCTGTGGTCGCCGAATCTGGTTCGCACAACCTCGACGCATCCCCTACCTGGCGCGCCAAAGATGTCGGGGGATATCTGGCCTCCACGAGCACCTATGGGGACGGATCCCCTTGTCGGTTCGGCGGGGGCGGAGGATGCACAAAGAGCAGATCGAGGCGACACACACACACAACGATTTTACCCAGCTTCGGGCCGCATGGATGCGTAAAACCCTACTGTTGCATGTCTGGTTGATTCGGGATCTTGCTCTGGAGCGCAAGAAGCTACAGTAAGTTGGAGCTGGACGTAGGCGAGGGCCTATTGGGTCCGATCGGGTCCGATACGGTCCCTTCTCCGGTCCCTTCTCCCTTCCTCTACGTGCGCATGGGCCTCCTTTTATATGCCAAGGGGTTTCCCACAGGGAGCGACGCAGGTGAGGGTAAAAATGGCAAGGGATTGTGTGAATAGTGGCCGCACAGTGCTATCGCACCTAACTCTGACGGCGGCGGACAAAGGCATTAAATGCCCGTCTGGATCGCCTAAACAGTGTCGAGGCGGACCGTTAGGAGCGCCTCTGCTCGCCACGGGGGCGACTCCGCCAACGTCGCATGCCACCGCGCGTCTCAGGTTGCGCGGCGCCCCGCCACGTGTCTCCGGGGAAGCCCCAGAGCGACACGTGGGCAGGTGAGCTGGAGCGCGGGCCTGATGTGGTGGTTTGCCGCGGCAAGTGGCTTGCCGCGGTAGTTGCCTTGCCGCACCTGGGAGCTTGCCGCTCGCCAGGCCTTGCCGGGGCGCGCGGCGCGCCGCGGCGGGCTTCTCTTGGGGTGCCTTGGCTTGGCCGTCCCGGCGAGCTCCTCCCGCCGGGGCCTTGGTGCTTCGGCTTAGTCGTCCCGGCAAGCTCCTCTTGCCGGGGCCTTGTCGCCTTGGCCCGGCAAGCTCCTCTTGCCGGACCTTGCCTTCTCGACCCGGCAAGCTCCTCTTGCCGGGGCTTGGTCTTCTAGGCTCGATCACTTGGCCTTCGTCCGGCCCGGAAAGGGCCATGGAGACTCTTGTCGCTCCCCAGGCGGGCCTTGCCGCGGGAGGCTACTACTGCCCGTGCACAAGTTCGGGGTACTAAGGTACCCCTACTTTAGTACACCGACACACATGAACAACTAGGAATGAGCGGATACCCGGAAAGTGCGAGGGATTATCCGTAGGCGTATTTATGTGGCAAGGAACTGCAAGGCAGTAGGCACAAAGTATACTCGTAACAATAGAGAGAATTTCAGGGTATCTTGTAATAACAAGATCAACGGTGAATGATTGAATGAATGGCAAGTGTACATGGTTATCCATAGGGGTACATCGATGATATAGAATTGCAAAAGCAATGGGCACCAAGTCTCAGGGAAACATCAGAGAATATTGTTAGAATCTTCAGTTGAAGCAGTCAATCATCTGTAATTAAGGGGCTCTCCGGCAGGAAGTGGTAATGAGAACCTAGAGTTAGATTTTAGCAAAATAATTTAACCCAAATAGAAGAGAGATCAGAGTCCCAGAGTATAGGTCGAGGAATAAAAGATCCTAATACCACCCAATGGCGACGTGGGTCCGTAAGGCACACAACCATTTACTAAAAGTTTTGTAATTTCTAGACTCAACTTCGGCCAAGGAGTTTGGAAGGGGGATTCCTACATGCAGTCGGCTCTGATACCAACTTGTGACACCCCCGGTTCAATCATACACTAATCATACATGCAAACGTGTACGATCAAGATCAGGGACTCACGGGAAGATATCACAACACAACTCTACAAATAAATAAGTCATACAAGCATCATAATACAAGCCAGGGGCCTCGAGGGCTCGAATACAAGTGCTTGATCATAGACGAGTCAGCGGAAGCAACAATATCTGAGTACAAACATAAGTTAAACAAGGTGCCATAAGATCGCTAGCACAAACTGGGATACAGATCGAAAGAGGCGCAGGCCTCCTGCCTGGGATCCTCCTAAACTACTCATGGTCATCAGCGGTGGCCTGCACGTAGTAGTAGGCACCTCCGGTGTAGTAGGAGTCGTCGCCGACGGTGGCGTATGGCTCCTGGGCTCCAGCATCTGGTTGCGACAACCAGGTAGAATGGAAAGGGGAGAAAAGGGAGAAAAGCAACCATGAGTACTCATCCAAAGTACTCGCAAGCAAGGATCTACACTACATATGCATGGGTATCTGTGTAAAGGGAAATATCGGTGGACTGAACTGCAGAATGCCAGAATAAAAGGGGGATAGCTAGTCCTATCGAAGACTACGCTTCTGGCAACCTCCATCTTGCAGCATGTAGAAGAGAGTAGATGGTAAGTTCACCAAGTAGCATCGTATAGCATAATCCTACCCGACGATCCTCTCCTCATCGACCTGTGAGACAGTGATCACCGGGTTGTATCTCGCACTTGGAAGGGTGTGTTTTATTAAGTATCCGGTTCTAGTTGTCATAAGGTTAAGGTACAACTCCAAGTCGTCCTGTTACCGAAGATCACGGCTATTCGAATAGATAAACTTCCCTGCAGGGGTGCACCAAATAACCCAACACGCTCGATCCCCTTTGGCCAAACACACTTTCCTGGGTCATGCCCGTCCTTGGAAGATCAACACGTCGTAGCCCGACCTAGGCACAACAGAGAGGTCAGCATGCCGGTCTAAATCCTATGCGCGCAGGGGTCTGTGCCCATCGCCCGTTGCTCACCTGCACGTTGCGAACGCGGCAAGGAGCAGACCTAGCCTCCCTAATACAAGAGTAGGCGTTCCAGTCCAATCCGGCGCGCGCCGCTCAGTCGCTAACGTCAAGAAGGCTTCGGCTGATACCACGACGACGAGTGCCCATAACTGTTTTGCATAGTTGGTTAGTGCGTATAGGCCAGTGGCCAGACTCAGATCAAATACCTAGATCTCGTTAAGCATTTTATTCGAAGTAACCGCAGACGCCGACCAGGGCCAGGCCCACCTATCTCCTAGGTGGTCTCAACCTGCCCTGTCGCTCCGCCACAAAGTAACAGTCGGGGGCCGTCGGGAACCCAGGCCCACCTCTACCGGGATGGAGCCACCTGCCCCTTCAGCCCCCATCTCCGAACAGTATCACAAGTAATGTAACAGTGTAAGTATATAGTATATGCCCGTAATCACCTCCCGAAGTGATCACGGCCTAGTAGTATAGCATGGCAGACGGACAAGAGTGTAGGGCCACTGATGGAATACTAGCATCCTATACTAAGCATTTAGGATTGTAGGTAAGGGTAACAACTGTAGCAACAATGACAGGCTATGCAGCAGAATAGGATTAACCGAAAGCAGTAAGATGCTACACTACTCTAATGCAGGCAGTAGAGAGAAGGAATAGGCGATATCTAGTGATCAAGGGGGGGCTTTCCTGGTTGCTCTGGTAAGAAGAAGGGGTCATCGTCGATGTAGTTGATCACAGCGGTATCGGCAATGTTCTCGGAGCCTACCGGAAAGAAGTCATAAAGGGGAACACAATAAATAATAGAGCAATCTAATGTAACACAAAGCAAGACGCGGCAATACGTTATGCTAGGGGTGACCTAACGCAGGGATAGGTGATACCGGCGAAGGGGGGAAACAACCGGGAAAGTATTCCCAGTGTTTGGCATTTTCTAACGAACGATCCGAAGGGGGACGGTTGTAGGTTTGCTATGCTGAGGATGTGTGGCAAACGAACAGACTGCGTAGTCAGATTTGTCTCGTCGTTCTGAGCAACTTTCATGTACAAAGTATTTTCATCCGAGCTAAGGTTTATTTTATATTAATTTTAAAAGATTTAATCATTTTTAGAATTTACTTAATTATTTTAAATCAACATTATCCAGAATAGTGTATGCTGATGTCAGCAGGACGTCAGCAGTCAACAGGGCGTTGACTGGGTCAATCTGACGTGTAGGTCCCGTTTGTCATAGACTCGGATTAACTAAACAAAATTATTAAGCTTAATTAAGCGATTAGGTTAATTAAGCAGAGTTAATTAAGTTAATTATTATTTATTTAATTTTATTCATTTATCCTTTATTATTATTATTCTCCAGGGCGTGGGTCCCCATTGTCAAAGGCCTGGGGGAGGCCTTAACGGGCACTAGGTTAATGGGCAGCGGACGAAGCCAAAGCCCACCCTGGTAGCGAGGCGAGGACGGGTCGGTGCTGGTTTCGGGTGCGGGCGCCGGCGGTCATGGCCAGAAGCTGGCGTGGCAGGGCGCGCTTGGCGGATAGCGGCACCGATGGCTATGTGCGGTCGAAGGCGGGGCCCGGGCGGCAGGGCGCGACAGGGGCGATGCAGGGGGTGGCCAGCTGAGCAGAGGAGGCACAACGGGGCACAGGCGCGGCGAGCTAGTAGCGGGCCGTGGCGGAAAGCCGAGCATGCGTGGGGCTCCTGGGGAGCACGGGCGGAGGTAGGCAGTGGTGGGGCACCGGCGCCGTCGAAGCAAGATGCGGGCGGCGCGGGCGCAGGCCGGATGAGGGGCACGACCGGCGAGTGTGGCACGCGGGCGCGAAGGCGGTTGCGGCGGAGACAAGCAGAAGCAGAGCAGCTGCAGCAGGGGGTGAGGGAAGAGGCAAAACGCAGCGGTAGGGCTCGTGTGTGAGCAGTGAGGCCACGGGGCATGGGCGGTGGTTGCAGGGCGCGCCCCGTGCGTGTCGAGGAGCGGGCGTGCGCAACCGGGCGCGGCTACAAGCGCGGTGAGCGCGTCGGCAGAGGCGATGGCCGGCGGCGACTACGGGCATTGCACGACGAGGGGAGCAGAGAAGGGAGGGAACGGACGGCGGAGCTCACCGAGCCCAGTAGGTGTGCTTAAGTAGGCTCGGGGAGGAAGACGGGGACGCGCGACGGAGACTGGGAGGCGGTCCGGTGAGGTGGCTCTGACGAGGTGGCTGTTGAGGGAGAAGGCGGGGAGGCGACGCCGGCGGAGACCTCGGGCGACGGTGGACGGCGACGGGCGTCGATGGTCAGCGACGGTGGGCATCGGGGCGGCAGGGTCCCGATCCAGATCGGGATCGTGGGAGGAGTGACGAGGGAGAGGAGTGAAACGGGGGAGGGAAGGAGTGGGGTACGTGGGGGAAGTAGGAAGGGACCGCTAGGGTTCGGTCAGCCCAGGGGGGTGCTGTAGGCGCCAGCTGGGCCGGCCTGGTTGGCCCCGAGGCCATCTGGGCCATGGCTAAGCGGCGGCGGCGGGGGGGGGGGGGTTCTCCTTTTATCTTTTCTTTTTGTCATTTTACTTTTCTTAATTTTTTCTATTACTGTTTTATTTTTAGTTACCTTTTATTTTAGTTTTAGTAAAAAACACACTTAGCATCTAAATTAGTATTTCAACTTAGTCTATAGCCACAAAAAGTCTAGTCCCCAAATAACTTAGTTTCACATTTTATTAGTTATAAAAGGCATTTAATTAATGGTTTTGCTACTGTTTAAATCCTTATAATTCATTTAAGCATTTTATAAAAGCTTGGTTTCTTCACCATAATTGCTTACGATTTATTTGAAACAACCTGAACATTTTAGTTTTAATTTTTGAAAACTTTTGTTGTTTGCCTTTCTTTTGAATTTGAATCGGTTTCGAACTAACGCGAGATTAGCAACAATAATTGTGGTGACGTGGCATCATTAACGGAGGTTCACCGTAGCTTAATTATTTGGGCATCACACTCGCCTCTCCCTCTCCCTCCTCTGCTCTCGATCCCATCTGGATCGGGGAGGGGCCCGACCTCGACACACTCACCGGGCCGCCACCGCTCCGCCGTCGCCCAACGCTGCCTCGACCTCGTCTCCTTACCACGATGCGTCGCCGCCGATCCCTGCCGCCCGGAGCTGTGCCTCCGCCTCGGCCACCTCGCTGGACTTCCTCCCCAACATTGCAGTCTTCCCCGTCGACCTCCTCGCGCCCCGCTGCGCCGAACCCTATGCCCGCGGTGAGGCCCCGCCTCCCTCCGCCCCCCTTCTCTTTCGAGCTCCCCGTCGCCCACGACCACCACAGTCAGAACCTGCTCCGCGCCCGCGTGCCTGACGCTGTGCCCGTTCGACCCTGGCCGCACCCGCGCCGTGAAGCCCTCGCCCCGCCACGTGCATCACCGCCTGCACTCATGCACCAGGACCGCCATGATGCCCATTTGCTCCCGCACACCCCGTCAGTCGTGGCCGCCACGTCCCCGGCCACCTTCGCTCGTGACCGCCGTGCCCCCTGCTATGCCTTGGCGCGCTCGCCCTGCTCCTGTGCTGCTTTTGCACTACCTCGTTGCCCCCCTAACGCACGCGTCTGCGCTTCTCCTCCCGCTCGTCTCTGCAGCAGCTGCTGCCCGTAGTAGCGCCGCCGGTCTGCCCCCCCCCCCCACCTTCACCTGCTGCCGAGCCGCACGGGCTCCGCCCAGCGCTTCCGCGACTCGCATCCCTCTTGCGCCAGCCCCTACTCCGCCTCCGCCCACCGCACCGCCCGCGCTGGTTGTGCCTAGCTGCAGCTGGCCCGAGCCAGGGTCCAACCGGCGACCAGCGCCCGCAGCGCCCAATCGGGCTGGGCGCTAGCGGCCGACGCCCACGCCCGGCTTCGCCCACTAGCGCCCGCATGCCCGCGTGCCCGTTAGCCCCTCTGGGCCCTATGAGATGTGGGGCCCCAACCCCCAGAATGATTTTATAAAAAAAGGATTAATAATAATAATAATAATTTCAATTAATTAATTAATCCAGTTTAGTTAACCTAATTAACTATTGTTAATTAATTAAACGGTAATTAGATTAGTTAAATCCTAATTAGAATAAAGAGAGTCAACGTTCGGTAGACTGCTGACGTCATGATAATGTCAGCATACACTATTCTGGATAATATTGATTTAAAATAATTAAATAAATTCTAAAATGATTAAATCTTTTAAAATTAATATAAAATAAACCGTGCCTCGGATGGAAAAACTTTGTACATGAAAGTTTCTCAGAACGACGAGTCGAATCTGGATATGCAACCCGTTTGTCCGCCACACATCCCTAGCATAGTGAACATGGAACTTTCCCCCTCTGGTTCATCTGTCCGAAAATGCAAAACACCGGGAATACTTTCCCGGATGTTTTCCCCCTTCGCCGGTATCACCTACTACCGTGTTAGGGCACATCTAGCACCGCTCATTGTCTTGTCATGCACCATCATGCTTATGTTTGCATTATATTTATTGTTTCTTCCGCCTCTTCTCTCGTTAGACACTGAAACTCACGCTGCTGCTACCCAGTACGACTACGGTGTTGACGACCCCTCCTTCTTGCCAGAGCAACCAGGCAAGCCCCCCTTGATCACCAGATATCGCCTATTCCTTCTCTCTACTGCTTGCATTAGAATAGTGTAGCATGTTACTTCTTTCGGTTAATCCTATTCTGCTGCATAGCCTGTCATTGTTGCTACAGTTGTTACCCATACCTGCTATCCTAATGCTTAGTATAGGATGCTAGTGTTCCATCAGTGGCCCTACACTCTTGTCCGTCTGCCATGCTATACTATTGGGCCGTGATCCCTTTGGGAGGTGATCACGGGCATATGATATATACTTTATATTGTTACATTACTTATGATACTGTTCGGAGATGGGGGCTGAAGGGGCAGGTGGCTCCATTCCGGTAGAGGTGGGCCTCGGTTCCTGACGACCCCGGTTGTTACTTTGTGGCAGAGCGACAGGGCAGGTTGAGACCACCTAGGATAGAGGTGGGCCTGGCGTTGGTCGGTGTCCGCGGTTACTTTAAAATAACATGCTTAACTAGATCTTGGTATTTGATCTGAGTCTGGCTACTGGCCTATACGCACTAACCAACTACGCGGGAACAGTTACGGGCACTCGACATCGTGGTATCAGCCGAAGCCTTCTTGACGTTAGTGACTGAGCGGCGCGCGCCGGATTGGAATGTAAGCCTGCTCTTGTATTAAGGGGGCTAGTTCTGCTTCCGGCTGCCCTCGCAACGTGCAGGTGTACAATGGGCGATGGGCCCAGACCCCTGCGCCATAGGATTTACACCGGCGTGCTGACTGCTCTGTTGTGCCTAGGTAGGGTTGCGACGTGTTGATCTTCCGAGGCCGGGCATGACCCAGGAAAGTGTATCCAACCAAAGGGGATCAAGCGTGTTGGGTAATGTGGTGCACCCCTGCAAGGAAGTTTATCTATTCGAATAGCCGTGATCTTCGGTAACAGGACGACTTGGAGTTGTACCTTGACCTTATGACAACTAGAACCGGATACTTAATAAAACACACCCTTCCAAGTGCCAGATATAACCCGGTGATCTCTCTCACATAGGGCGACGAGGGGAGGATTACTGTGTAGGATTATGCTATGCGATGATACTTGGTGAACTTGCCATCTACTCTCTTCTACATGCTGCAAGATGAAGGCTGCCAGAAGCGTAGTCTTCGACAGGACTAGCTCTCCCCCTCTTATTCTCGCATTCTGCAGTTCAGTCCACCAATATGGCCCCTTAATACATATACCCATGCATATGCAGTGTAGATCCTTGCTTGCGAGTACTTTGGATGAGTACTCATGGTTGCTTTTCTCCCCTCCCCCCTTTCCTTTCTACCTGGTTGTCGCAACCAGATGCTGGATCCCAGGAGCCAGACGCCACCGTCGACGACGACTCCTACTACACCGGAGGTGCCTACTACTACGTGCAGGCCACTGACGACGACCAAGAGTTGTTTAGGAGGATCCCAGGCAGGAGGCCTTGCCTTTTTGATCGTTGCTACTTTTGTGCTAGCCTTCTTAAGGCAAACTTGTTTAACTTATGTCTGTACTCTGATATTGTTGCTTCAGCTGACTCGCATATGATCGAGCACTTGTATTCAATCCGTCGAGGCCCCTGGCTTGTAATATGATGCTTGTATGACTTATTTTATTTTTAGAGTTGTTGATGTAGGGTAGAACCCTAGACGGCCGATCTTTCACGAAAGGAGCGAGATCCCTCGAAGAACACGACGAACACGGGGAAGAACAAGGGGAAAACACGAGAGAAACACTCAACCAACAAGAAATAGATCACACATATGCTAGATCGATGAACACAAAGAGATACACGATGATCCAAGGTCAACAAAGGACGATACAAAGTAACCGGTTCTTCTCCGTGAGGAGGTCTTGATGGGGGTCTTCTCCGTGAGGAGGTCTTGAATCCACGAGGATCTTCTCCGAGGAGGGGCCGCGGCCACTCTCGAAGAGATGATCCGGATGGATGAGCGAAGCTCTATCTCACATATGAGCTAAATCAACGCTAACCCTCGCTAGAATGAGGTGGGGGAGTATATATAGTCTACATCCACGAAGGGGTAAGTGAGAGGGGGGATACATGGGCCCTAGGCCCGTTCTCTGCGCGCAGGCAGGGCGGTAGTACCGGCCACAGGGCGGTAGTACCGCTTATAGGCGGTAGTGCCGCTTAGGCTGAGCGGTAGTACCGGACCCGGGACGTGCGAACACTGGCATTTGTCGGGTCGAGCGGTAGTAGTGAGCGGCAGTGGGGAGCGGTAGTACCGCCTATAGGCGGTAGTACCGCTGGAGGGAGCGGTAGTGCCGCTCGTTCTGGAGCGGCCAGATCCACTTCAAGCTCTTGATGTCCATCTTCCTCCTTCTCCTTCCTCCGCTTCCGCGCATGCTTGGCCTTGGTTCTTGGGCTCTCCATAGCCTCCTCGGGTGTACCTGAGTATGCACAAGGTCCGCGCTTGAAGTAGCATCCATGTCTTGCATGCGGAAAGGGAAGATTCGGAAAGGAGCGAATTCACCTTAGGTCCAATGGCGTAGGCTCGAGTGTACATGGGGATGATCGTCGGATGCTCCGCATCATCTCCCCTCCCTTGGGAAAGATCCGACCTCGGATCGAAATCCTCATCACCATGGAAACGGATGTCGTTAACGGACTTGTAGTTGGACGGAGTGGAAGTCATGGCGCAATCCAAGTAATCCAAGGTGTCTCCGGAGTGGTAGACATGCAAAGAGAGCAAACACAAAGCGACACTCGGAAATACAATGGTTAGCGCACACAAGGTGTCCATCATGTAAGAATGAGGTCGTCCAAAGGAATTGTTCATGACAAGGCATGAGATGCTTATCCAAATGATGTAAAATGACATGTAATGCATTCATGGGAGCAAAAGCATTCATTGTGCACACAAATGTAAAGTGAATGTGATTGATGCAACCACGGTGCAAAATGATGTCATAGTGAGACGGTTTATCAATAGCATGAATATGGCAATGGGTGCTCAATATGATTATGTTATCATGCAATTGATGGTAGGCAATATGATCATGAGTTATGAATATGTCATCAAGAAAGATCACAACAAATTTGCTAAGAAAATGCACAAGCTCATATATCATGGATGACATTGGAAGAAGTGCAACAAGACAATCATAATATGTGTCAATCCATGCATAGGGTGCAAATTTGTCATGGGTGGTGTTGTACCATAGCTCGATGTCGTGGCACTCCTCAACTTGAAGGTCCGTAGGGTTCATCTCCAATGTCGGTCCTCCATCCAATATATGCATCATGTAGACAAGAAGAAGGAAACAACAATGAAAGAATGACCCGTCCAATATGTATATATGAGGATGGTTCAAAGTGAAGGAGGTCACCTTTAGGTGTTTCTCAAGGATGATGGAGTTGCACATCTTGTATGCCTTCACATAACCAATATGTGTCGTTATGGTACCACCTTGTGAATCCTTCAAAATGAAAGAACATGACAAACGCTCGGAAAAACAAATGAGGTTAGTGCAAATGCAACACCTATCATTCGTGTGGTAAGATACCCAACAAGTGTTCTCATCATTCTTATCATAAGAAAGGACAAGGTGTGGTATTGTATGAAAGCATAATATACAACTACAACCAAAGACAATAGGCTTAAACAAGCAAGCATGCATCACAAGTAATATGTCCAAGTCTCGACAATCAATAAGCATAGCAAGTTGGCACTCAATACAAGGTGATATGAGATATGCAACTAATGGAGACAAGAGACAAAGATCAAGATGTATCATGTGAGAGGCATGAACATATATGTCATCAACCCAAGAAAGCGAGTAAGAATGGAACATGGGAGATGCATCAAAGCAATCAATCATAGAGATCAAGTCAAGCAAGCTAGTAGTGCGAAGATGCAACGTACTAGAAGGAATCATGGCAAACATGTCATGTGTGCAAATAGTGGGCATATATAATGCACATGACATTTCACAAGCATAAGGGCAAGATATGAGCAAAATAGCATCAATAGCATGGGGCACATGATAAACATGGCAATAGCAGCAAGGATCTCCACCAAGCATGCAAATACACATAGGAGTATCATAATGGTGCATCATGGGTAAATGCAAGCAAGGGTCACAATTGCATGGCAAAATCATAGAAAGAGGCATAACATGCAAAGTGAACACGATAGAATGGGCATAATGTGACAAGTGGTAAATAGCCCAAAGCCGTGTGAGAGCCAAGTAGAAGAGATGCGCGTAGTCCTTGCGCGAAGGGAATGGTGGTAAGGATAGTCCACGGGATCCCAAATCGTCGTTGCTCTCAAGAGCTCGTTTCGTCAACTCATGGGATTGAGATGTTGACGTGTATACGTGCGTACCTACACAAAACAAAGACAAAGGAAAAATTGTGTGTGCGTGGTAGATGTACGCATCATCCATCATGATGCATACGTGCTTGTGTTGGTAAGCACCAAATATCCAATGCTCAAATAAATGAGATGCGTGATATAGAAACATGTCATCCATCATGATAGGTTTGTTATTATGTATGGTATAATGGAGACTCAAAGGATGTAATGCATCATGAGAAATATCTAGAGCATAGTTATTCATGGAATGCATATGGTGCACACAATTATGGGAATCATGTAAAGTATGGAATGCATCAAAATCTCCTAATATGTATGAGGAAACTATGGGGGTCTCCTCAAGAGCATGAGTAGCAACATCACATGGAGAATATTGACAACATCCAAAACAAAGCATATTTGGAACAATGTGATCATGGCATGACATAGTAGATGAATTGCGCAAATCATGTAAAGGAAGCATGGCAATATCATCACATGAAAAACAAAAGCCAATGACCATCATCTCGTCATCTATGCCATAAGTGCAAATGGGATTTATTTTAATGGGGCATGCATAGTTACTATGTTGAGATTGAAATGATGCAATATGGGAGATCTCACTCATAGCATATGACAAGTTCAATGGATTGTCAAACATGATGTGACCAAAAGAATTTTCACAACATATCCTATGAAGCATAGTATCACAACTAGGAAACTCAACATGCTCATCATCATATTCATCATAAATAGGTAAGTCAAGGCATGAAGAAGTTTCACTAGCATGAAGCATGGTAATAGGTGGTTCAACATCATGGGAGCAATCGATGTCAAGATAGTCCCCTAGTGGGACAAGAGAAGCACCATCACCTATGTTACCTTTGGAGTGTAGCTCATGTGTTGTAGGTGAGGTGTTGAAGATCATCTCGTTGTCATCTTCATCTTGATGGAACCATGTGGGGGTGCATCATCGTCCACCATGGCCATCTGTTTTCCCTTTGGAGGGATGGACTCGTCGAGGGTAGGCATGTCGTCATGTAGGAGACCTGGCACCGAAGAAGAAAACACACTAGGAGTAGAGGTTAAGTCGTTAGAAATCATGGTGGCCTCACATGCCGTGTCAACTACCTCACTCACTAAGTGTTGTGACTCACTCACTCCCAATATGATGCTCTCACTCGTATGGTTGGTGGAGTCACTCAAATGGCTCTCAGCCTCACATAGGATGTGTGGCATGCTCTCAAGTGTGGGGCTAGTGGTGGTCAAACTCATCCTCTCGTAGGAAATGCTCTCAATGTCACGTATGGTGGAGGCACTCATCTCTCTCATGGGGTGGTGGCTCTCCTCACATGACAAATAGGGCAGGTCAACATATGTGGGTGTCGATGTAGGCGAACTCATGGGAAGTAGGCGAAGATGCCGTATGTCTAAAGGCGAAGATGCCTTGATAGCACTTGGCGAAGATGCCGAAGTGGATGGTGTAGTCGTAGCACCGTCTTGGTGGTGGTCGTCTCGCGATCTTCTCTTTTGTTCATGAAGCTTGGACTTGTACGTTTGCGCTTGTGGAGCATCTTCATGTTGATGGTGTCCTTGTCGCACTTGAGCTCGTAGTAGATGTTGGTCGTTATCGTCGTGCACGTGATGCTTGTAGGTGACTTGCTCTTCATGACGATGTAGATCAGGAACGTGATGGTGGTCGCCATGTATATGTGGACGTGGACGACTTGCGCTTGTGTCGCGTGGGCGCTCCGAAGATGATCGACTTGAACGTTGCCGCCTTGAGGATGATGAAGGGGAAGTAGACTTGATCAAGGCTCGAATCTCCTCCATCCTTGCATCTTGCTCCTCCTTTTGTGCGGAAAGCTTGTTGTCGATGTAGTCCCTTTTCCTTGCTTCGGAGTGATGAATGTCGATGGAGAGGTTCTCGATGCGCTTTTGCAATCTTGATTGTGCGCCTTGCATTTGTCGTTGTAGACCGAAGATGGACGCTTTGGTGATGTAGTTGTTCACGCCGTCGTTGTTGTCGAAGACCGGAGATGAAATGCCTTGCCTATCCATCACACGACTCGAGCAAATATGAATGGGAGAAAGAGAAGAACTTATACCAAATGTACCTTGACCAATGTTGAAGATGGATCAATGATCACTCAATGTGTAACAAGGAAATAGCACAATTGGTATCAATTCTTGTCGGTTTCTCACACCTACACAAGTAAGGCTTGTGGTGGAGCTCGGTGAGGATAGTGGCACAAAAATTTGATGCAAAATGTTAGCAAGAGTCAATAATGTTGAAAGAGATTCACAAATTTGCAAGTGAAACAAGTAGACCAATAGCAAAGAATGGCACACGGAAACACACACACGGATAGATAGATGGGGTCGTGCAACCAAGGAATGAGCACAAAATGTGGAGTCCACGGAAAACGCTCGTGTTGCACAACTCAAGAGAGACGCTAGCACGATTGCTCTATAGGCGGATACGACACTTGTGCACAACCTATGATATGCAAAATGGATAAACTTCTATCCCAAGTATGCTATAGATGTATGGTTCCCGGTGTTTGATCCAAGATGATCGGATATGACAATCTTATATGCAATGTGGTATCATGCTATGGCACTTGCTTACAAGCTTATTTGCTCTTCTCTTTTGCTTAAAAGCTTATTCTCTTTTTTTGTATGTATGGCCACTTTGCGAAATGCACAAACCAAGATAGCAATTGTGTATATGCGGGAACAATCTTGTGACACAAGGGATGATATGATACCAATATGATATGGTATGTATGTAATGGGAGGTGTAGACCACTAATGTGCACAAGTAACGTTGCCGGGCAATACTCAAATGGCTAGTCTCGATAGGTAAGTGACGCAAAATGGGCTAGGGGTTATCAATGCAATGTGCAAGGGAAATATACAATGGTGTCGTCGAGGTTACCGTCCGTTGCGATGATGAGTGGTGGTGTTCTTGATGTAGATACCAAGATGATGGAGACTCGTCCCTAAGTAGCCGAAACACCTTAGGAAACGGAAAAACCACAACTCAAAATCTCAAGGACAAAATTCAAACGGTGGTAGCGGGAATGTGGTGGTGGTTGCGGAAGCTCAATGGGATTGCCTCTATGCAATGATGGGGTTTTGAGACACAATGCGGAAATCGAGGGTAAATCGGTGTACTATACACGGTGTCGGAGTTGGAAGCACGGTCCCTAAGTAGCCGAAACACCTTAGGAGACACAACTCACAACACAAACAAAATTGGGTTAGGTTGGGATGGCGGAAGTGTGTGTTGGGTAAGTCTATACGGAAGTTATGGTGGTGGTTGATGAAGAAGCAACCGTCCCTAAGTAGCCTAAACACCTTAGGAGACTCAAATCACAACTCAAACAACCTCAAATGTTATGGGGAATAAAATTGGTTGGGTTGCGGAAGTCGGTGGTGGTTATGCGGAGGATGTGGTGGAAGCCCTAGGCAAAGATGCCAAAGTTCCAAAAAATTTATGGAGTCAAAAGGTGGTGAAACCAAGATGAGGACCTCGGGCACGTCGATAGCTTCAAAACGAGCCAAAGAACACTCAAATCGGAGTTCGGAGTGAAAAGTTATGGACAAAACGGTGAAACTCGGAATGCTGAAACTGGCATGGGCGGTAGTACCGCTCGGAAGGGCGGTAGTACCGCTTATAAGCGGTAGTACCGCTTGGGATGGGCGGTAGTACCGCTCGTGTCGGGTTTTTTCGCAAAATCTGGCTCTGGGAGGGGCGGTAGTGCCGCTTGGAAGGGCGGTAGTACCGCTTGGAGGTGCTAAGCGGTAGTGCCGCTCGGATGGGCGGTAGTACCGCTCGTGACGGGATTTTTCGACAGATCGAATCGGGACGCGATTTTGGGGCGGAAATGGATGATTTCGTGGTCAAAATTGGAGAGATTTCGTGGATGGAAAGTGGGGAAACTTGGGGAGATGCTAGATCCACTCAAAACCAAGCAAATCCATGGATCAAATCCAACAAAACATCATCAAACCAACAAATCACAAAAAAAAAATTGGGGCTATTTTTGGTGGGGAATTTTCGAATTTAGGACGAAATCAACAAAACTAGGCTAGAAAACACAACGGGGAGGCTCCAAAATCGTGATCAACGTGGCTCATGATACCAAGATGATGTAGGGTAGAACCCTAGACGACCGATCTTTCACGAAAGGAGCGAGATCCCTCGAAGAACACGACGAACACGGGGAAGAACAAGGGGAAAACACGAGAGAAACACTCAACCAACAAGAAATAGATCACACATATGCTAGATCGATGAACACAAAGAGATACACGATGATCCAAGGTCAACAAAGGACGATACAAAGTAACCGGTTCTTCTCCGTGAGGAGGTCTTGATGGGGGTCTTCTCCGTGAGGAGGTCTTGAATCCACGAGGATCTTCTCCGAGGAGGGGCCGCGGTCACTCTCGAAGAGATGATCCGGATGGATGAGCGAAGCTCTATCTCACATATGAGCTAAATCAACGCTAACCCTCGCTAGAATGAGGTGGGGGAGTATATATAGTCTACATCCACGAAGGGGTAAGTGAGAGGGGGGATACATGGGCCCTAGGCCCGTTCTCTGCGCGCAGGCAGGGCGGTAGTACCGGCCACAGGGCGGTAGTACCGCTTATAGGTGGTAGTGCCGCTTAGGCTGAGCGGTAGTACCGGACCCGGGACGTGCGAACACTGGCATTTGTCGGGTCGAGCGGTAGTAGTGAGCGGCAGTGGGGAGCGGTAGTACCGCCTATAGGCGGTAGTACCGCTGGAGGGAGCGGTAGTGCCGCTCGTTCTGGAGCGGCCAGATCCACTTCAAGCTCTTGATGTCCATCTTCCTCCTTCTCCTTCCTCCGCTTCCGCGCATGCTTGGCCTTGGTTCTTGGGCTCTCCATAGCCTCCTCGGGTGTACCTGAGTATGCACAAGGTCCGCGCTTGAAGTAGCATCCATGTCTTGCATGCGGAAAGGGAAGATTCGGAAAGGAGCGAATTCACCTTAGGTCCAATGGCGTAGGCTCGAGTGTACATGGGGATGATCGTCAGATGCTCCGCATCAGTTGTGTTGTGATATCTTCCTGTGGGTCCCTGATCTTGATCGTACACGCTTGCGTGTATGATTAGTGTACGATTGAATCGGGGGCGTCACAATAGTTGGATATTATGATGTTTCTCCCCCTCTACTCTATTGTAATGGATTGAGTTTTCCCCTTGAAGTTATCTTATCGGATTGAGTCTTTAAGGATTTGAGAACAGTTGATGTATGTCTTGCATGTGCTTATCTATGGTGACAATGGGATATTCACGTGATCCACTTGATGTATGTTTTGGTGATCAACTTGCGAGTTCCGTGACCTTGTGAACTTATGCATAGGGGTTGGCACACGTTTTCGTCTTGACTCTCCAGTAGAAACTTTGGGGCACTCTTTGAAGTACTTTGTGTTGGTTTGAATAGATGAATCTGAGATTGTGTGATGCATATCGTATAATCATACCCACAGATACTTGAGGTGACATTGGAGTATCTAGGTGACATTAGGGTTTTGGTTGATATGTGTCTTAAAGTGTTATTATAATATGGACTCTAGGATAGATCGAACGGAAAGTGTTATTTTACTACGAACTCTCTACTAGATCGATCAAAAAGAATAACTTTGAGGTGGTTTCGTACCCTACAATAATCTTTTCGTTTGTTCTCCGCTATTAGTGACTTTGGAGTGACTATTTGCTGCATGTTGAGGGATTGTTATATGATCTAATTATGTTATTATTGTTGAGAGAACTTGCACTAGTGAAAGTATGAACCCTAGGCCTTGTTTCCTAGCATTGCAATACCGTTTACGCTCACTTTTATCGCTTGTTACCTTGCTGTTTTTATAATTTCAGATTACAAAAACCTATATCTACCATCCATATTGCACTTGAATCACCATCTCTTCGCCGAACTAGTGCACCTGTACAATTTACCATTGTATTGGGTGTGTTGGGGACACAAGAGACTCTTTTTTATTTGGTTGCAGGGTTGTTTGAGGGAGACCATCTTCATCCTACGCCTCCCACGGATTGATAAACCTTAGGTCATCCACTTGAGGGAAATTTGATATTGTCCTACAAACCTCTGCACTTGGAGGCCCAACAACGTCTACAAGAAGAAGGTTGTGTAGTAGACATCAGCCCACAGGCCTTCCCACCTACACTTCCTTGGCTCCCAAGTTGTCTTCTGTGCAGAAAAAATGTCCAAAAAGTTTCGCTGCGTTTGGACTCCGCTGATATGGATATTCTGCGAAGTAAAAAATAAGCAAAAAACATAAACTGGCACTTAGCACTATGTCAATAGGTTAGTCCCAAAAACTAATATAAGGTTGCTATAAAATGAATATAAAAAATCCAAGAATGATACTATAACAACATGGAACAATAAAAAATTATAGATACGTTGGAGACGTATCAGCTTCCCCAAGCTTAATTCCTGCTCGTCCTCGAGTAGGTAAATGACAAAAACAGAATTTTTGATCTGGAATGCGGCCTAACATGTTCATCACATATTCTTTTCTTTTGGAGCATAGACATTTGGACTTTTTAGATGATTCAAAGCAATACTCTATATTTGACATGAAGATTTCAATACTCAAGCATATCAACAAGCAACCATGTCTTTCAAAATATCAACACTAAAGAAAGTTATACCTAGCCCGTCATGCTCAATCATTTTTCCATTCATGAAACACACTCGAATATTAGCTACATCCAATGCACAAGTATGATCATAGTGCTCCCTAGTTGGTGCTTTTATAAGAGAAGGTGGAGACTCAAATAAAAAATAAAATTTGCATAAAGTTAATAAATAGGCCCTTTGCAGAGGGAAGCAGCGATTTGTAGAGGTGCCGGAGCTCAAAGCTTAAATTAAGAGATAAAAATATTTCGAGAGGCATGCTTTACCCGTCAACGAAAATGACCGAGAATTCGCAATACTTTCCATGCTAGATACATCATAGGCGGTTCCCAAACATAAAATAGAGTTTATTCCTTTTTCCACCATTCTTTAATCCATGGCTAGCCGTATCCACGGGTGCCTTCCATAGCAACACCTTCCAAGGAATTTATCATTTGACAACATAAAGTAAATTTCCTTTTCATTTCAGAACTGGGCATCCCTATTACCGCCACACTCTCGTGCAATGAAAAGTGAATAAACACTCATTTTGAGAATAACACATCTAGCATGGAAAAATATTGGCCACCCCCCGCTGCTTCATGAGCGGTACGGGCACACAAAAAGGAAGTTCATTTTGAAAATTAGAGTTGGCACATACAAATTTACTTGGAACGGCATGGAAATACTGCATATAGGTAGATATGGTGGACTCATATGGCACAACCTAGTTAATTATTTTGGATGCACAAGTAGTATTCGTACTTAGTACAAGGAAAGGCTAGCAAATAGACTGAGAAGCAACCAACCAAGAAATGAAAACAATCATAAACAAGCATTAAGCATAACTTATACCGAATAATGCACCACAAGTAGGATATAATTTCATTGCATAACCATTGACTTTCATGTTTGCATAGGGAATCAAAACCTTAACACCAATATTCTTCTTCAAGCATAATTACTCACCAGCATCACTCACATATTACTATCATCATATCTCAAAACTATTACAAAGAATCAAGTTTATAATATCCAATGATCTTCATGAAAGTCTGTATTATATCCCTCTTGGTTTTCTATCACTTTGGGACTAATTTCATATATTACCATTGCTTATAACAAGCTCCAAATAAATTTAAGTGAAGAACATGAGCATAATTTTTTTTCATCTCTCAAAATAATATAGGATGAGAGAATTTCTTCAAAAATTTACTAACTCTCAAATTGATCTAAGTGAAGCATGAGAGTATTTCTTCAAAAATTAAAGCACCACCATTCTCAGAAACATATAAGTGAAGCACTAGAGCAATTCCGTAGCTAAAAAATTGAAGTGAAGCACATAGAGCAATTCTATCAAAACTTAGCATCATTATGGCTTTCTCAAATAGGTGTGTCCAGCAAGGATGATTGTGACAATCTAAAAAATAAAAACAAGAAAAGACTCATATAATACAAGATGCTCCAAGCAAAACTCATGATATGTGACGAATAAAAATATAGCTCCAAGTAAAATTACCGACGGTTGTTAGAAGAAAGAGGGGATGCCTTCCGGGGCATCCCCAAGCTTAGTTGCTTGGTTATCCTTGAATATTACCTTAGGGTGCCATGGGCATCCCAAACTTAGGATCTTTTCACTCCTTACTCCTTCATCCATCGTGATCTCACCCAAAACTTGAAAACTTCAATCACACAAAACTCAACAAAACCTTCATGAGATCTATTAGTATAATAAAGCAAATCACCACTTTAAGTACTGTTGAAAACCCATTCATATTTTATTATTGCATTATACCTACTGTATTCTAAATTTACCATGGCTTATACCCCCGATACAATCCATAGATTCATCAAAATAAGCACACAATGCAACAAAAATAGATTGAAATTGGAATTTCATCAGAAGTTTTATCCTACTTGAAGGATCTTGGAACTACAACCGATTGAAATTAGAATTTCATCAGAAGTTTTATCCTATGCATCTGGTTCATCGTGATCGGAATTATATATACAATTTTTGGCCTCATGAAGAAGAAAGTATCGCTCAAGATTGGGTGAGGCTTAAGTCAATGTTATATTCCCTGCAACAATCATGAGCTCTGAAGAGAAATTATTATTCAGAATTTTTATGCTCGGCTTTCTCGTAATGGTCAAACCATGCTCGATTCTTCTTGTACTAGTTCTTTTATGAATCAAACTATTGAATTAAAATGGGATTTATTGGAAAGAATTAAACAAAACTCTGAAGATTGGGAACTCGAGAAGGTAACGAGTCAGGTATAAACCTTAAGTTTGATTGTGGTAAATCTTTTATGGATATCAATGCTTTTCGTGAATTTAGCACTAAATATGGACTTGACTCTGCGATAGTAGATTCTTTCTGTGAATCATTTGCTACTCATGTTGATCTCCCCAATGAGAAGTGGTTTAAATATCATCCTCCCATTGAAGTAAAAGTAGTAGAACCTATTAAAGTTTAAGAAGAAACTATTACTTATAATGTTGATCCTGTTATTCCTACTGCTTACATTGAGAAACCACCTTTTCCTGTTAGGATAAAAGAACATGCTAAAGATTCAGCTGTGGTTTGTAAGAGTTATACTAGAACACCTACACCCCCTGAACAAATTAAAGTAGAACCTAGTATTGCTATGGTTAAAGATCTCTTGGTCGATAATATTGATGGGCATGTTATTTATTTCTGTGATGAAGCTGCTAGAATTGCTAGACCCGATAATAAAGATAAACCTAGATCTGTTGTTGGCACGCCTGTTGTTTCCGTTAAAATAGGAGATAATCATTATCATGACTTATGTGATTTTGGTGCTAGTGTGAGTGCAATTCTCTGTACCTTATATCAAGAAATTATGAATGATATTGCACCTGCTGAGATAGAAGATATTGATGTTACTATTAAGCTTGCCAATAGAGATACTATATCACCAATTGGGATTGTTAGAGATCATGAAGTCTTCTGTGGGGAAAAAATACCCTATTGATTTTCTTGTTCTTGGTTCCCCACAAGATGATTTTTGTCCCATTATATTTGGTAGACCTTTCTTGAACACTGCCAATGCTAAGATAGATTGCGAGAAATAAACTGTTAGTGTAAGTTTTTGGGATGTGTCTCATGAGTTTAATTTCTCCAAATTTCGTAGACAACCCCATGATAAAGAATTGCCTAGTAAATATGAAATTATTGGCCTTGCTTCTATTGTCGTACCTCCTACTGATCCTTTAAAACAATATTTGCTAGACCATGAAAATGATATGTTCATGAATGAAAGAAGGGAATTATATGAGATATTCTTTAAACATATGCTTGTTTTGAAACACAATTTGCCTGTTGAGACTCTTGGGGATCCTCTACCACCCAAGAGTGATCCTGTGTTTGATCTTTAGCAATTACCTGATACTTTGAAATATGCTTATCTTGATGAAAAGAAGATATATCCTATTATTATTAGTGCTAACATTTCAGAGCATGAAGAAAGAAATTGTTGAAAACTCTAAAGAAGCACCGTGCCGCTATTGGATATTCTCTTGATGATCTTAAGGGCATCAGTACCACTCTATGTCAGCACAAAATTAATATGGAGCCCGATGCTAAACCGGTTGTTGAGCACCAATGACGGTTAAATCCCAAGATGAAGGAAGTGGTAAGAAATGAAATACTAAAGCTTCTGGAAGCAGGTACAATTTATCCTATTGCTGATAGTAGATGGGTAAGTCTTGTTCATTGTGTCCCTAAGAAGGGAGGTATTACTATTGTTCCCAATGATAAGAATGAACTGATCACACAAAGAATTGTTACAGCTTATAGAATGGTAATTGATTTTTGCAAATTAAACGAAGCCACTTAAAGAACATTACCCTCTACCTTTTATTGATCAAATTCTAGAAAGACTATCAAAACATACACAATTTTGCTTTCTAGATGGTTATTCTGGTTTTTCTCAAATACATGTGTCACAAGAGGATAAAGAAAAAACTACTTTTACTTTCCCTTTCGGTACCTTTGCTTATAGACATATGCCCTTTGGTTTATGCAATGCACCTGCTACCTTTCAAAGCTGCTATATTCTCTGACTTACTGTGAAAAGATTGTTGAGGTTTTCATGGATGATTTCTCCGTTTACAGAACTTCTTTTGATGATTGCTTAAGCAACCTTGATCGAGTTTTGTAGAGATATGAAGAAACAAATCTTGTCTTTAATTGGGAGAAGTGCCACTTTATGCTTAATGAAGGTATTGTCTTAAGGCATAAAATTTCTTAAAGAGGTATTGAAGTTGATAAAGTTAAAGTTGATGATGTTGAAAAAATGTCGTGTCCTAAAGATATCAAAGGTATAAGAAGTTTCCTTGATCATGCTAGTTTCTATAGGAGATTTATTAAAGACTTCTATAAAATTTCTAGGCCTCTTACTAATCATTTGCAAAAAGATGTTCCATTTTTTATGATGATTGTGTAGAAGCCTTTGAAATACTTAAGAAAGCCTTGATTTCTGCACCTATTGTTCAACCACCTGATTGGAACCTACCCTTTGAAATTATGTGTGATGCTAGTGATTATGTTGTTGTTGTTGTTCTAGGACAAAGAGTTGATAAGAAATTAAATGTTATTCATTATGCTAGTAAAACTCTAGACAGTGCCCAAAGAAATTATGCTACCACTGACAAAGAATTTCTATCAATTGTGTTTGCTTGTGATAAGTTTAGATCTTATATTGTTGATTCCAAAGTAACTGTTCACACTGATCATGCTGCTATTAAATACCTTATAGAAAAGAAAGATGCTAAACCTAGACTCATTAGATGGGTTCTCTTTCTGCAAGAATTTGATTTACATATTATTGATAGAAAGGGAGTTCAGAACCCCATCGCAGACAACTTGTCTAGGTTAGGAAATGTTCTTGATGACCCACTACCTATTGATGAGAGCTTCCCTGATGAACAATTAGCTATCATAAATGCTTCTCATAGTGCTCCTTGGTATGCAGATTATGCTAATTTCATTGTTGCTAAATTTATACCGCCTAGTTTCACATACCAGCAAAAGAAAAAGTTTTTCTATGATTTAAGACATTAATTTTGGGATGACCCTCACCATTATAAAGAAGGAGTAGATGGTGTTATTAGACGTTGTGTACCTAAGCATGAACAGGAACAGATCCTATGCAAGTGTCACTCCGAGGCCTACGGAGGGCACCATGTTGGAGATAGAACTGCACACAAGGTATTACAATCTAGTTTTTATTGGCCTACTCTCTTCAAGGATGCTCATAAGTTTGTCTTGTCTTCTGATGAATGTCAACGAATTGGTAATATTAGTAGACGTCAGGAAATGCCAATGAATTATTCACTTGCTATTGAACCATTTGATGTTTGGGGCTTTGATTATATGGGACCTTTTCCTTCCTCTAATGGGTATACACATATTTTGTTGCTATTGATTACATTACTAAGTGGGTAGAAGCTATTCCAACTACTATTGTTGATCATCACACTTCTATTAAAATGCTTAAAGAAGTTATTTTTCCGAGGTTTGGAGTCCCTAGATATTTAATGATTGATGGTGGTTCACACTTTATTCATGGTGCTTTCCGTAAATTACTTGCTAAATATGATGTCAACCATAGAATTGCATCTCCTTATCATCCTCAGTCTAGTGGTCAAGTAGAATTGAGCAACAAAGAAATTAAATTGATCTTGCGAAAGACTGTTATAGATCTAGAAAGAATTGGTCTAAGAAACTTGATGATGCATTATGGGCTTATAGAACTGCTTACAAAAATCCTTTGGGTATGTCTCCGTGTAAAATGGTTAATGGAAAAGCATGTCACTTACCTCTAGAACTAGAACATAAATTTTCTCAAAACAAAAGAACTAGAACATAAAGCATATTGGTCAATTAAAGAGCTCAACTATGATTTCAAACTTGCCGGTGAAAAGAGGTTATTTGACATTAGCTCACTTGATGAATGGAGAACCCAAGCCTAAGAAAATGCCAAGTTGTTTAAAGAAAAGGTTAAAATGTGGCATGACAAAAGGATACAAAAGCGTGAATTTAATGTAGGTGACCATGTCTTGCTATACAACTCTCGTTTACAATTTTTTGCAGGAAAGCTTCTCTCTAAATGGGAAGGTCCTTACATTATCGAGGAGGATTATCGTTCTGGTGCCATCAAGATCAACAATGCCGAAGGCACCAACCCGAAGGTGGTAAACGGGCAAAGAATAAAACATTATATCTCAGGTACTCCCATAAATGTTGAGACCAATATTGTTAATACCATAACACCGGAGGAGTACATAAGGGAGACCTACTAGAATGTTTTAGACCCCCAAAAGGAATAGGTATGTGGTATGGTAAGTAAACGGACTCCAAAACTTTTCTAATGGTAATTTTACTCTGTTTTGGAATATTTAAAAAATTAGGAAAATAAAAAGTAGTCTAAAAGTGCACGAGGAGGCGACAAGCCCTGGGGCCGCTCCCTACCCCCTGGGTGCGCCTCCCTGCCTTGTGGCCACCTCGTGTGCTCTCCGGACTCCGTTTTCTTGTAGTACACTCCTTTTGGTCGCTAAAAATTCATTATATAATCTCCCGAAGGTTTTGACCACTGTACCACGGCAAAATCCTCTATTATTGTTTTGAGCTGTTTGTCTGACAAATCTAGATCGCTATGACGTCCCCAAGTGCTTCGAAGGACAAGTTCTTTGAGAAGGTCATCAATCCCTACCTTGCGGAAGTGCTGCAACACTCTCAAACAATTGAGATGCATGAGGGGGTGTTGCACATCCGCAATGTTCAAGGGCCAAGGAAGGCCAGAAGCGTGGAGACAAGGCTCTAAGCAGCAAGACTTCAAGTGCCAAGGGATAGTGGAACGCGGACTCAACGCCAATCACTCCATGACCAAGGAATTTACCCGTGACCACAAGTTGGACACCAAGAACATCGAAGAGGCCATCTTCAAGCTTCACGAGAAAATCCAGCATCTCCAAGCCCAGATCTATGACTTGCAAAACCAAAACTGTGAGTATGAATACAAATTTAAGAAGATGAGTTCGGTTGTAGATTTGAGGATCCTGGAGACTCCTTCATCTTTCTACAATGGTGAGCCTATGCCCTGGAAGATGGAGGACAAGCCTACAACATCATCAACTCCATCATCACCACCTTCGAAGAAAGAGATCTAAATACATGGGTATGGGCACTCCCCTTGGCAACTACCAAGCTTGGGGGAGGTGCCCCGGTATTGTATCACCATCACATCTTTACCTTTATCATTTTTTAGTTCGATCCTTTTGGTTATATCTTGATCTAGTGTAATAAATGTTTTTCATATGATTTAGCTTTTGAGCTTTGCTTTATGATCCATCTATGTAATCGAGTCTGTGAGTTATATAACAAAGAGTAGTTTTAAGTTGAGGGCTTTGTTTTCTTGTTTTCATCTTGAGGGAAAAAGAAAGAATAAGAATATCATATAATGATCTTATGGAGAGTGATGAGTTCACATATAAAGAATATGATGAATTAAATTTGTTGAGAGTCGACAAATATAGTTTTGGTCATTGTTGCAATTAATAGGAAGTAATAAAGAAAGAGAGGTTTCACATATAAATATACTATCTTGGACATCTTTTGTGATTGTGAGCACTCATTAAAATATTACATGCTAAAAATTTGATGTTGGACAAGGAAGACAACATAAATGGTTGTGCTTTCTTATATCCGAATAGAAGTTATATTGTCTTGGATCCTCCAACATGTTTAGCTTGCTTCTCATCCCATGCTAGCCAAATCTTTTGCACCAAGTAGAGATACTACTTGTGCATCCAAGTAAGATCCTTCAAGTAAGTTTTCATCGGTGCAAGCAATAAAAATTGCTCTCTAAATATGTATGATCTTTTAGTGTGGAGAAACTAAGCTTTATACAACTTGTGATTTGAAGAAATAAAAGCGATGGACTGCATAATAAGGTTCTTTATCACAAGCAGCAATATAAAGTGACATTCTTTTGCATTAAGATTTTGTGCATCCAATCATAAAAGCACATGACAACTTCTGCTTGCCTTTGCGAAGGGCCTATCTTTTACTTTTACGTTCTACCCTTATACAAGAGTCATGGTGATCTTCACCTTTCCTTTCTACACTTTTTCTTTTTGGGCAAGCACTATGTGTTGGAGAAAGATCCAGATGTATATATCCACTTGGACGTAGATTATCATAAAGTATTACCACTGACATTACCCTTGAGGCAAAAGGTTGGGAGGCGAAACTATAAGCCCCTATATTTCTCTGTGTCCGATTGAGGCTTTGAACTCATAAGTGTCGTGTGAGTGTTAGCAATTGTGAAAGACTAAAAGATAGTTGAGTATGTGAACTTGCTATACAAAAGCTCTTACATTGACTCTTTCCGATATTCTGATAAATTGCAATTGCTTCAATGACTGAGATCATAGTTTGTTAGTTTTCAATAAAGTTTTGTTTCACACTTTATCTTGTGAACGAATTGTTACTTTAGCATAAGAAATTATATGACAATATATGTTGTTGTTCTAAAGATGATCATGATGCCCTCATGTCCGTATTTTCTTTTAACGACACCTCTATCTCTAAACATGTGGTCATATTTATCGATTTCGGCTTTTGCTTGAGGGCAAGCGAGGTCTAAGCTTGGGGGAGTCGATATGTCCATTTTGCATCATGCTTTTATATTAATATTTATTGCATTATGGGTTGTTAATTACACATTATGGTACAATACTTATGCCTTTCCTCTCTTATTTTACAAGATTTACATGAAGAGGGAGAATGCCGGCAGCTGGAATTCTGGGCCAGAAAGGAGCAAATCTGAGAGACCTATTCTGCACAACTCCGAAAGTCCTGAAAATTTATGGAGAATTATTTTGGAATATATGAAAAATAATGGGCGAAGAAAATACCACAGGGGACCCACGAAGAGGCCACAAGCATGGGGGATGCGCCCTACCCCCCCTAGGCGTGCCCCTAGGGCTTGTGGCCCCCTATCAGGTCTCATGTGCCCATCTTCCGCTATATGGAGGGTTTTGACCTAGAAAAAATCATAAGGAAGCTTTCAGGACAAAGCACCGCTGTCTTGAGGCACAACTTGAGCAGAAGAAATCTAGGGCTTTGGCGGAGCTATTCTGCCAGGGAAACTTCCCTCCCGAAGGGCGAAATCGAAGCCATCGTCATCACCAACGATCCTATCATGGAGAGGGGGTCAATATCCATCAACATCTTCACTAGCACCATCTCCTCTCAAACCCTAGTTCATCTCTTGTATCCGATCTTTGTCTCAAAACCTCAGATTCGTACCTATGTGCTGCTAGTAGTGTTGATTACTCCTTGTTGTTGATGCTAGTTGGTTTATTCGATGGAATATCATCTGTTAAAATACTTAATGCTATTCAATACCCCTCTGATTATGAACATGAATATGCTTTGTGATAAGTTAAGTTTGTTCCTGAGGACATGGGAGAAGTCTTGTTATAAGTAATCATGTGAATTTGGTATTCGTTCGATATTTTGATGAGATGTATGTTGTCTTTCCTCTTGTGGTGTTATGTGAACTTCGACTACATGAAACTTCACCATGGTTTGGGCCTAGGGGGAGTCATTGGGAAGTAATAAGTTGATGATGGGTTGCTAGAGTGATAGAATCTTAAACCCTAGTTTATGCGTTGCTTCATACGGGGTTGATTTGGATCCAGATGTTTCATACTATGGTTAGATTTACCTTAATTCTTCTTTCATAGTTGCAGATGCTTGCGATAGGGGTTAATCATAAGTGAGAGGTGTGTCCAAGTAAGGATAGCACCCAAGCACCGGTCCACCCACATATCAAATTATCAAAGTAACGAACGTGAATCATATGTGCAAGATGAAAACTAACTTGACAATAATTCCCATGTGTCCATGGGAGCACTTTGCTTTATATAAGAGTTTGTCCAGGCTTGTCCTTTGCTACAAAAAGGATTGGGCCACCTTGTTGCACCTTAGATACACTTGTTACTTATTACGCATTATGAATTGTCTTATCACACAACTATCTATTACCGATAATTTCAGTTCTTGCAGAGAATACCTTGTTGAATGTCGCTTGTCATTTCCTTCTGCCTCATTGGGTTATACACTCTTACATATAGAAAGGACTACGATAGATCCCCTATACTTGTGGTTCATCAGGAGATGAGATTTGTGATTGGGTACCTGATGGATGTTAATTATGTCTCCCCGGCAACGGCGCCATAAATTCTTCCTGATTGCTTGTATCTCCGTTGGTATTTCCCCGAAGAGGAGAGGATGATGCAGCATAGAAACGGTAAGTATTTCCCTTAGTTATGAAACAAGGTTATGAATCCAGTAGGAGAACCAAGCAACACTATGTAAATAGTACCTGCACACAAATAACAAATACTTGCAACCCAACGCGTAAGAGGGGTTGTCAATCCCTCCTCGTTATTGAGATAGATTAAATTGTATGAGTTTGGATAAATAGATCTAACAAAAACACAAAATAAATAAATAAATAAATAGTGCATCAAGGATTTTTTGGGTTTTTGGAATAATAGATCTGAAAACAATATGATAGAAAATAGACCCAGGGGCCATAGATTTCACTAGTGGCTTCTCTCGAGAAAATAGCATATGGTGGCACTAGTAGAAAACGGAGCTTTAAAACCGGTTTGTAAGGGCCTTTAGTGCCGGTTATGGAACCGGCACTAAGGTGTGGGCACTAAAGGCCCCCCCCTTTAGTACCGGTTCGGCATGAACCGGCGCTAAAGTGCCACCACGTGGCGTGAGCTCGCGCCCTGGTATGGGGGACCTTTAGTACCGGTTGGTGTTACCAACTGGTACTAAAGGTTTTTATTTATTTATTTTTGAAAATTTTGGGAAAAAAATTGATTTTTTTTCGATTTTTAATTTTTCTGAATTATTTAGTCTCTAATCACCTCTCTTAACTGCTCAAGTGTGGATCACTCATTCCAAATCATCTAACTTCCCGACCGATCACCCATCCCTCTCACTACTTCAGCCCGAGCACGCTTAACTTTCAGGTTCTATTCTCCTTCGTTTCCGAGTCTGCACTTGTTGTTTTCCTGACAATAGTAAGATGTCAATCCTATTAACCCTCAGGAGTTTAGCTTGAGCATGAAGTCACACATTTCATCGTTTGAGTTTGAAACTATTATTCTAAAAAAACAGTAATTATTTAGTAATGCTAATATTTCTTGAATAAGTTTGACCATAGTTCGACCACAGTTTGACCATAGTTTGACCAGATTTGACTAAAATTCAAAAAATTGAAATAATTATTTAGTAACACTAATATTCTTGAATAATTATGTAGTAACACTAATATTTCTTGAATAAGTAGTTTGACCATAGTTTGACCACAGTTTGACCAAAATTCAAAAAAACTGAGATACTTATTTAGTAACACTAATATTATTGCGTAATTATTTAGTAACACTCTATATTTCTTAAATCAGTTGTTTGACCGGTTTGACAAGATTTAACAAAAGTTCAAAAAAACATAAATTAGAGAATATCTTTTTTTCCTTTTACACTTTTGTCATTTCAAAAATTGTCCTAAACCCTAAACCCGGGACTTAAAACGTCGGAATCTCTATGCTAAACAGTAAAAACTAAGGGTTTAAACCATAAAACCTAACCCTAAACTCTGAAATCTAAACCCTAGCACTAAACGCTAAAAACGTCTAAAAAACGTCTAAAACACCCAAAAACTCTATTTTCCCTTTGGAATTTCGTGATTTTAAAAAATTGTCGAAACGGAAAACTAGTTGTTTCAGCGGATCAATCTTTTTGTTCTGCAAATTTTGATATATTATATGTATTTTTCTGAATTAGGATGATTTAGTTATGATTTTTTCAAGTTTGAAAATTGCCCTATAGTCCCGGTTTGTGACTCCAACCGGGACTATAGGTTAGACCCCTTTAGTGCCGGTTCGTGGCATGAACCGGTACTAAAGGTTGGCCCTTTATTACCGGTTTGTGCCACAAACCGGGACTAAAGAGGCTCGTGGGGCCCCGGCCTGACGCCAGCCTGCCACCACCCCTTTAGTACCGGTTCGTGCCACGAACCGGTACTAAAGGTTCAACACGAACCGGCATTAATGCAAATCCGTTCGAACCGACACTAATGGTACCATTAGTACCGGGCCAAAATCAAACCGGCACTAATGTGCTTCACGTTTGACCCTTTTTCTACTAGTGTGGGTAAACAAATTACTATTGGGCAATTGATAGAAGAGCAAATAATTTTGACGATATCCAAGGCAATGATCATGTATATAGGCATCACGTCCAAGATTAGTAGACCGAAAGGATTCTGCATCTACTACTATTAGTCCACACATCGAACGCTATCCAGCATGCATCTAGTGTATTAAGTTCATGGAGAAACGGAGTAATGCAATAAGAACGATGACATGATGTAGGAAAGATATATCCATGTAGGAATAGACCCCATCTTTTTATCCTTAATGGCAACGATACATGCGTGTCACTTCTCCTTCAGTCACTGAGATTGAGCACCGCAAGATCGAACACATCACAAAGCACCTCTTCCCATTCCAAGAAAAATCAATCTAGTTGGCCAAACCAAACCAAAGTTTTGGTGAATAAATACGAGGCTACAATAATCATGCATATAAGACTCAAATAATATTCATAGATATATCTGATCATAAACTCACAATTCGTCAAAACCAACAGACACACTACAACATTTCATCAAATAGATCTCCAAGAACATCAATGAGAACATTGTATTAAGAATTAAAAAGAGAGAAGATGCCATCGAGCTACTGCCTACGGACCCATAGGTCTATGATAAACTACTCATGCATCATCAGAGGAGCACCAATGAGAATAATGAACCCCTCTGTGATCATGTTCCCCTCCGGCATGGTGCCGGAATAGGGCTCCAGATTGGATCTCGTGGTTCTGGAACTTGCGGCAACTGGAATTGATGAGGACATCAATACCATTGTTACACCCACAGCCCCTACTACTACATATACCGGACCAATTACTAGAGCTCGCGCATGCTAATTAAATTATCAGGTACTTTTGTTTCTTGGTAATGATTCTAATGTTCATGAGAATATGATGCTGCCTAAATTGGATACATTTGTTTTGCTTACAAATGAAGGGCCTGGCATGGATAAGAGGGATGAACATTGGAGCAAGAACAAGCATGGAGCTGATGGCATACGCATGGGGAACAAGAACGGAGTTACAAGTGATGACTTCAGGACATTGAAGCCACCCTAATGAGTGCATGAAGCCTTGGACGAAATATATAAGATGCCACTTCATAAACTTCTTCCAGAGGCTATTTTAGGTGCTGCATTACCTTATTATTGGGCCAGGCCCATGTAATTTCGAAATACATAAGTATAGGCTGTTTTTAGAGTCCTATGTGTGGGGAAATAAGAGATAGGGTTGGTTTCGGACCCCTTCCCCAAGGGCCACGACCCCCCTCTTCCTCCATATATACAACACTTAGGGCACCGTTTAGACTTTGGGTTTTGTTTAGATCAAAAGTTTGCCATAGTTGCAACTTCGCGTACTTCGTTTGTGTTCAACGACCAGACCAAGGCGTCACAGAACCCCACCTTCATTAATAAAGCTTTCCTCTTATATTCGCAATATCCAGATTGCAATCTTAGTTTCTTGCTTGTTCTTTGTTTGCTCGCAGGAAACAGGCCCTCGTGGTTAGGTTGATCGTGCTCCGGCGTGGTCAATAACCCTCGGAAGTTGGTCTAGCAATTGCTAAGGGGCGACGTCTCGCACGTTCGTAGTTGGATCGTCAAGGTCGACTCCCACAGAAAATGTTAACCACTATCACATCGAAACATCGGGACACCTTTGCCTCTATCAGGAATTGTTTTTCGTCGACTCCCCTAGGGTTTTTGGAATATTTGGGTATGTATATAGATGAGAGATGGTGGAAAGGACTCCCGTGGGCGCCAATACCCACCATGGCATGCCAGGGGCCTCTAGCGCGCCCTGGAGCCTTCTGGGCCCCATAGGCCTTCCATCCTGCACTTCCTTGGCTCCCAAGTTGTCTTCTAGGCAGAAAAATCACCAAAAATTTTGTTGTGTTGGATTCCGTTTGATATGGATATTCTGTGAAGTAAAAGACAAGCAAAAAACAACAACTAGCACTGGCACTATATCAATAGGTTAGTCCCAAAATATGATATAAAGTTGCTATAAAATGAGTATAAAACATCCATAATGATACTATAACAGCATGGAACAATCAAAAAATATAGATATGTTGGAGACATATCACCCCTCTCATGCAAGAACGAGTGAATAAACACTCATCATGAGAATAACCCTCTTAGCATGGAAGATACTGACTACCCCCTGTCGCTCCATGAGCTGTCCAGGCACACAAAACATATGTTCATTTGAAATTTTAGAGGTGGCACATGCAAATTTACTTGGAACAGCAGGGTAATGCCGCATATAGGTAGATATAGTGGACTCATCTGGAATGACTTTTGTCGAGGGGGAATCTGCCTCCACGAACACCTATGGGGACCGAGCCCCTTTCTTGGTTCGGCGGGGGGCGGAGGTCGCGCGAAGAGCGGATCGAGGCGATGCACACAAGGGGTTTACCCAGCTTCGGGCCGCACGGATGCGTAAAACCCTACTGCTGCTTTGTGGTTTTGTAATGTGTTCTTGCTCGGGAGCGTGTGGTGCTACAGTACACGCGAGCCGCTAGCGAGACCGAGCGTGAATGGCCTCCTTCCCTCCCGTTGCGCATGGGGCCTCCTTTTATATGTGCAAGGGGTTACCCACAGGTGGCAACGTAGGCGGGGGTAAAACTGGAAAACGCTGTGTTGGGTACAGCTGTTTTCATAGTGCTATCATACCTAAATCTGACGGCAGGGGACAAGGGCATTAAATGCCCGTCTGGGTCGCCCAAACAGTGCAGAAAAGGGACCGTCAGGAGCGCCACCGTTTGCCACGATGGCTACTCTGTCAGCGTTGCTTCGCCACCGCATGCCCCTGGCTGCACAACCTCTCGCCACGTACGCCTGGAATGGCCCCAGTGCGACGCGTGGGTGGATGAGCTGAAGCGCAGGCGCGGGGTGGTGACTTGCCGCGGCAAGCGCCTTGCCGTGGTTGGTGCCTTGTCGCGCCCGGGAGCTTGTCGCTCACCGGTCTTGCCGGGACGCGTGGCGCGTTGCAGCAAGTCTCTTGTCGTGCCTTGGTCGGCCTTCCCAGCAAGCTCCTCTTGCCGGGGCCTTGTGCTTCCCAGCAAGACATGGAGAAGCGCGCCGGGGAGCTCCGGGAGCTCAACCAGGAGGCCCTCCGATCCTTGGCGGAGGAGCGAAGGCAGCTCGACGAGGCGCGGACGGCCTGCATCCTCGAGAAGGCAGAAGCCGAAGAGCAGCAAAGGCTTGCCGCCGCGGGGCTGGCCGCGCGGGAGGGCGAGCTGGTGCAGCAAAAAGCCAGCCTCGCCAGCCACGAGGAGGAGGTCGCCGCGCGCGAGCAAGCGCTCGGAGGAGCCCTCAAGGAAGCGCAAGATGCTGCCGCGGCCGCCAAGGCTGCCAAGAAGGCACTGGAGGCGAAGGTGGCGCAGCTCGACAGTGATCTCAAGGCGAGCGGTGAGGAGCTCGCCGCGCTCAAACAGGAGCGCAAGAAGGGTGCCCACACCCTCGGCGAGCTGCAGGGCCGCTTCGCCGAGAAGATCAAGGAGCTTGATGCCGCCAAGGACTCCAACGCTGATCTCGAGCTGAAGCTGGACACCTTGTCCAAGGCGTTGGACAGCGCCAAGGAGCAAGAGGTGATCTTGCGGAAGGAGGTTGCGGACAACGAGGCGCTGTTGGAGAGCGCCGCGGTCACCCGGAACGAATTCATTGCAATGGTGGAGCAGTGGACGGAGGGTCTGGTGGACATCGCCGCCTCCATCGACAAGGAGCTGTCGCTGCTGGGGATGGAGGGTCACGAGTATCCCTCTGACGCGAACCTCCCACCCGGCGCCAAGCTTACTACGTTCTTCAAAGGCGTGGCGGCGGCCCTTCAGCATCTCCGGAACGCGATCCCAGAGCAACTGGCCGGCGAGACGCGCGAGGCCATCGCCGGAGCCCTCGAGAAGGTGCTGGTGAAGATCGACTTCCGCAACCCAGGCCTCAAGCTCACCAACGTCCCCAGGTCCCTGCCGGCAGACGCTGACCTCGAGGAGATCAAGGCCCTCGTCGCGCCCATCGTGGAAAGGGTGGCCGGGATCAAGAGGATCGAGGGCGACCGCGTGGATTAGGCCGCCTGCCCTTTTCTTTTCTTGTCGCCGCTGGCCGAGTTATGAAAACGATTCATTAGGGCTGCGACAAGTTATCTTGTAATATAACTTTATCTTAGGTATTGATTGCATTGTTATCTCCTCTACTTGATTCCGTGCTTTGTATGTTTTTGCCCTACGCTTTTGGGGACTCGCCGGCATAGGCCTCCGCCTTGCCGTGGGCTCTGAGTGCGGGACATCAGCAGCCCGCCAGCGGCGCCATTACCGGCAAGAAACCTTGCCGCGGCTAGCTGCAGCTCACTTAAATTGTTGAGCAGGCTCAAAACAAAGTAAGTGTTGCGACTGTAGTCGCAGCACACTTAAGCTGCCGAGCGAGCTCGAAACAAAGTAAGGATGCCACTCTGGTTGTAGCACACTTAAGTCGTTGAGCGGACTCGAAACGTAGTAAGGGCGCAACTAGCCACGAGCCGGTCCCTCCGTGCACAGGTTTTTCATACAAAGCACGGTCGTTCAAGGGGGATAACTCAAAGAATTAAAAACTCGATTGCTCAAACTTTGGCAACTTAGCTTTTCCGTGGCTCGCTGCCCGGCAAGGTCGCTTTCTGGCAAGGCGAAACATGGGGCTCGCCATTGCTTACCGGGGGTCAGTGCTGCACAGAGTGTCAGATAATGCATGCAAGGAATAAAGAGCATGAGATCGACAAGATGTGCGGAACACGTGAACTCAATCTGCGCACAGGGTCTGCGCCTGGCTCTGTACAAAGGATCACATGCAACAGCGGCAAGACTTTGTACAGAAGGGTGGTTGCCGGACGGGGTCCGACAACCGCGCCTTACGGGCGAAACACACGAAGATGCCCAACGTTCCAGGAGTTGCTCACCGGAGTGGTATCTTCGGTCTCAAGGCAGGCAGCGCCAGGCCTTGCGACTTGTTTCACCCGGCAAGGGCCTTCCCACTTCCTCGGAGCTTCTGGCACTAACTTTGCGGCTATAAAAGCAGCGCAAAGTTTGCTGGTAGCGAGCAGCTCGCACAGCGGCCTGAAGACGGTCCCCCTCGAGGAGCAGCGCGTCATCTCGTCGCAGCTGCTCTCGCTCGAGCTCAGCGTGAGCGAGCACTCGAGGTGGCCCGTATGAGAGATCTGTGGGGCTAACTGTCCCCACTCCATGGAATAGAGCGAGAGGTTGCCTGGTCATACCAGGGCTTACCTACGCCGAGAGGTGTCGCGTATGTCCGGACGCCGCGGCACCATGAGCTGGTTTGGCGACGCCCGTTCCGCCGCCGGTGCCGTCCCCACCACCCGTTCGCTCCAGGGGCGGTGGTTCGACGCGGACGGACCAGCCACCTCCGGAGCCTTCTTCTTCGGTGGCATGTCGATGAAGATGATGGAGATCTAGCCTGTGCGGACACCGGATCAGGTTCGCACAACTACGACGCCCCCTACCTGGCGCGCCAAAGATGTCGGGGGGAAATCTGCCTCCACGAACACCTATGGGGACCGAGCCCCTTTCTTGGTTCGGCGGGGGGTGGAGGTCGCGCGAAGAGCGGATCGAGGCGATGCACACAAGGGGTTTACCCAGCTTCGGGCCGCACGGATGCGTAAAACCCTACTGCTGCTTTGTGGTTTTGTATTGTGTTCTTGCTCGGGAGCGTGTGGTGCTACAGTACACACGAGCCGCTGGCGAGACCGAGCGTGAATGGCCTCCTTCCCTCCCGTTGCGCATGGGGCCTCCTTTTATATGTGCAAGGGGTTACCCACAGGTGGCAACGTAGGCGGGGGTAAAACTGGAAAACGCTGTGTTGGGTACAGCTGTTTGCACAGTGCTATCATACCTAATTCTGACGGCAGGAGACAAGGGCATTAAATGCCCGTCTGGGTCGCCCAAACAGTGCAGAAAAGGGACCGTCAGGAGCGCCACCGTTTGCCACGATGGCTACTCTGTCAGCGTTGCTTCGCCACCGCATGCCCCTGGCAGCGCAGCCTCTCGCCACGTACGCCTGGAATGGCCCCAGAGCGACGCGTGGGTGGATGAGCTGAAGCGCAGGCGCGGGGTGGTGACTTGCCAAGGCAAGCGCCTTGCCGCGGTTGGTGCCTTGTCGCGCCTGGGAGCTTGTCGCTCACCGGTCCTTGCCGGGACGCGTGGCGCGTTGCAGCAAGTCTCTTGTCGTGCCTTGGTCGGCCTTCCCAGCAAGCTCCTCTTGCCGGGGCTTTGTGCTTCGAGCGGCCGTCCCGGCAAGCTCCTGTTGCCGGGGCCTTGCTCTCTTCGGGTGGCCTTCCCGGCAAGATCCTCCTGCCGGGGCCTTGGCTCAAATACTTTGTTCTTGGATGGCCCAAAAAGGGACCACGGAGAGTTTTGGCGATCGCCTGGCAAGCCTTGCCGCAGGGTGCTACGACTGCCCGTGCATAAGTTCGGGGTACTAAGGTACCCCTACTTTAGTACACCGACAACTTTGGTTTAAGGATTTTGAAGCACAAGTAGTATTCCCGCTTAGTACAGGCGAACGCTAGCAAATAGGTTGAGAAGCGGCCAACTAGAGAGAAAAAACAGTCATGAGAATGCACTACAAATAATTAACATCTAGTACTAGCATGAGTAGGATATAAACACCATGAACATAAATATCATAGACGCTATGTTGGTTTTGATTCAACTACATATGTTATAATGTGCCAAGTTAAGCCACTTGAAACATTCAAAGGAGGATACCATATCATCATACTACATCACAATCATTTTAATGCATGTTGACATCTAAGATTAATCATTATCCACTCCTAGCTACTTAAGCATGGCATGAGCAACTATAATCTCTAATTGTCATTGCAAACCTATTTAATCATAACATGTTGAATCATGGATACTGAGTTAAACATATTTACAAAAACAAAAAACAAGTTGAGTTCCTACCCGTTTTCCCCTGCCACGGGCACTTCATCAAATATCATCATTATTGCCTTTCACTTGCACGACCGAATGATGAAAATAACAATAGTGCAAGAGTGTCGTGGACTCAGCTGGAATCTGCAAACATTTTATTCAGAGAAGAAGACAAAATAGTATGGGCTCTTTATTAGATCAACAATAATGCATCTGGGAGCCACTCAACATTTTCATCGTGGTCTGGCTCAACAAAAAGGAAAAGAACTTCAGAGAAACACACTGAAATATTTTTGGAGTTTTTACTTTTTCTTGAAAGAAGCAAAGCAAAGAAAGGAAACCAAAAATGAGAAAAACTATTTACACGGTAAAGCTCCCAACAAGCAAAAGAAGAAGTGAGAAATCTTTTTGGGTTTTGTTTTAATACTACAACTAATTAAACTAGAAATAAAACCGAAGAGAAGCAAGACATATTTTTGGATTTTCTCAAAGTTTTTCAAACACACAAGAAGAAAGCGAGAAAATAAATCTAGCATGGATAATACAATGGAAAAAGTGTGAACAGCGACAACTAGAATGAAGTGTGTGAATATGAATATAATGTTGGTGGAAATACGTACTCCCCCAAGCTCATGATAATACATGTGTGATAATTGTCTTTAGGAGAATGATGTGATGGACATTGGCAATAATAAAAGCATTATTATTATATTTCCTTGTTCATGATAATTGTCTTTTATTCATGCTATAATTGTGTTATCCGTAAATCGTAATACATGTGTGAATACATAGACACCAACATGTCCCTAGTAAGCCTCTAGTTGACTAGCTCGTTGATCAACTGATAGTCATGGTTTCCTGACTATGGACATTGGATGTCATTGATAACAAGATAACATCATTAGGAGAATGATGTGATGGACAAGACCCAATCCTAAGCATAAGCACAAGATCGTATAATTCGTTTGCTAGAGCTTTTCCAATGTCAAGTATCTTTTCCTTAGACCATGAGATCGTGTAACTCCCGGATACCGTAGGAGTGCTTTGGGTATGCCAAACGTCACAACGTAACTGGGTGACTATAAAGGTATAGTATGGGTATCTCCGAAAGTGTCTGTTGGGTTGACACGAATCGAGACTGGGATTTGTCACTCCGTATGACGGAGAGGTATCACCGGACCCGCTCGGTAATGCATCATCATAATGAGCTCAATGTGATCAAAGTGTTTGATCACGGGATCATGCATTACGGTACGAGTAAAGTGACTTGCTGGTAACGAGATTGAACGAGGTATCGGGATAACGACGATCGAATCTCGGGCAAGTAAAATACCGATTGACAAAGGGAATTGAATACGGGGTCAATTGAATCCTCGACATCGTGGTTCATCCGATGAGATCATCGACGAGTATGTGGGAGCCAACATGGGTATCTAGATCCCGTTGTTGGTTATTGACCGGAGAGGCGTCTCGGTCATGTCTGCATATCTCCCGAACCCGTAGGGTCTACACACTTAAGGTTCGGTGACGCTAGGGTTGCAGAGATATTAGTATGCAGCAAACTGAAAGTTGTTCAGAGTCCCGGATGAGATTCCGGACGTCAGGAGGAGTTCCGGAATGGTCCAGAGGTGAAGAAATATATATGGGAAGTGCTGTTTCGGCCATCTGGAGAGTTTCGGGGGTCACCGGTATTGTACCGGGACCACCAGAAGGGTCCCGGGGGTCCACCGGGTGGGGCCACCTATCCCGGAGGGCCCCATGGGCTGAAGTGGCGTGGGAACCAGCCCCTGGTGGGCTGGTGCACCCCACCCAAGGGCCCAAGGTGCCTAGGGTTGGAAACCCTAGGGGGGCGTTGCCCCTCGAGGGGGCATGCGCCCCCCTGGTTGGAAACCCTAGGGGGCCGTTGCCCCCCGAGGGGGCATGCGCCCCCCTTGGTTGGAAACCCTAAGGGGGCCGTTGGCCCGGGGGCCGCCGCCCCCCCTCTAGATGGGATCTCCAAGGGGGCATGCACCCCCCTAGCCCCTATATATAGTGGAGGGGAGGAAGGGCAGCCGCACCCTGCATCTTGGCGCCTCCCTTCCCCTTGCTACACCTCCTCCTCCCGCAGACGCTTGGCGAAGCCCTGCCAGATCCCTTCTGCATCCACCACCACGTCGTCGTGCTGCTGGATCTTCATCAACCTCTCCTTCTCTTGCTGGATCAAGAAGGAGGAGACGTCACGCTGATCGTACGTGTGTTGAACGCGGAGGTGCCGTCCGTTCGGCGCTAGGATCTCCGGTGATTGGATCATGTCGATTACGACTCCCTCATCCCCGTTCTTTGAACGCTTCCGCTGACGATCTACAAAGGTATGTAGATGCATCCGATCACTCGTTGCTAGATGAACTCATAGATGGATCTTGGTGAAACCGTAGGAAAATTTTTGTTTTCTGCAACGTTCCCCAACAGTGGCATCATGAGCTAGGTCTATGCATAGTTCTCTTTGCACGAGTAGAACACAATTTTGGACGTAGATGTTGTCAACTTTCTTGCCGCTACTAGTCTTATTTTGCTTCATCGGTATTGTGGGATGAAGCGGCCCGGACCAACCTTACACGTACGCTTACGTGAGACCGGTTCCACCGACTGACATGCACTAGTTGCATAAGGTAGCTGGCGGGTGTCTGTCTCTCCCACTTTAGTTGGAGTGGATTCGACGAAAAGGGTCCTTATGAAGGGTAAATAGAACTTGACAAATCACGTTGTGGCTTTTACGTAGGTAAGAAAACGTTCTTGCTAGAACCCTATTTGTAACATCCCAAAATTTCAATTTGGAATGTTATACATTAGATCATCATGCATATCATATTTTCTTGCATTTTGGTCGATCCTAGAAATTTCACGCAACTCAAGGACCCTCGGAGAGAGTTGGAGATTTCGTTATTTTCATATTTGAGTTTTCTCAAATTTTGAAAAGAGGATTATTTGATTTTATTTATTTCATCTTCAATTATTTCTCCAATATCAAACATAAGAGAGGAATAATATGACTTTCCCAAACTTAGGAAAAAATGAAGATTAAATAAATAAATCAAATTTTGGATTTTTCCGGAGTTATTTGCATTTTATTTGGATTAGGGAAAATGCATGTTTTTAAAATATTGCATTTAGGCCCCGGGTAAAAGTTCATTTTGTTCGGCTCATTTTTAGGAGTCGGGAAAAATTAACTTCGGGATTTTTATAGTTCGTTTAGATTTTCTTTTATTCGTTTTTTTCTGCGCACGAAATTGTTTAAAAAAAATTGCGCAGCGCCCGACTGGGCCAAAGGCCCAGCCGAGCCGGCCCGCACCGCGGCCCTCCCCTCGTGCGCGCGCCGCGCGCAGCCGCCCGCCGCCGCCGCCGAGTCCGAGCCGGACTCTGCTGCCGCCGCCGCCTCTTTCTTGCCCCCTCCCCCAAGCAACCCCCCGCCCCTCCTATTTATACCCAAGCCCCCCCTCTCCTCCCCACACCAGCCCCGCCGCCCCCGCAGCAGCAGCAGCAGCCGCCACCGCCGCCGCTCGCCAGCTCCGTCCGCCGCCGCCGCCGCTCGCCAGCGCCGTCCGCCGCCGCCTGCCGCCATAGCCCTCGCCTCGCCCGCGCTGCCCCGCCACCCCACCGGAGCCCCTCGCTGAGGTAGCCGCCGCGCCGCGTCGCCCCTCCCCTCGGTTCGTTTTATTTAAAAACCGTTCCGGTTTATTTTTGTTTCGATGTTTCGGTTTTTTTCAAAACCCTAGATCGGTTTTCGTTTTCCTTTCGGTTTAGTTGTTTAGTGAGCGTTCGCCGGACCGTTTATCTTAACGAACGTGATCACCGGTTATTCTCGGTTAACGAACGTCCGTTCGTTTAACCGTTCATTGTTTTCTTTTTCGTCGGATTTATTCCGCGATTTTCTGATCGCGATTTCAGATCCGATCTTCTTTCTAGTTTATCTTCTCGCTCGTTTATCGGAATCAGGTAATTCAAGCGCCTGGAGTTTCGTTTCGAAACCGCTGTTCCGACTAATCAACTTAAACAAGTTTTTGCTACTGTAAAATTTGACCTAGTTTCAACTTGCTAGAACCGAGTTACTTTCTTCCGCAGTTTGTTTTCCGTTGTTTTGTTCGGTTCGTTTCTCTTTGCAACCGGAGTTCTTAAGTTGAACTTTCTGGTTCGATCTTTTGTTCGAGTTTTACCTGTGCATTAGATGAGTACTTATTGTATGCTTGTTGTTTGTCTGCGATAGATCACCCGGAGTGCGCCGCCTGTTATTTCGAAGCTCTAGGTTTCGCAGATCCTCAGCAAGGCAAGTAACACTTTGATCATACCTTCTCATTGCCCAGTTTTTATTGCATTAGATCAATCCTCACACATTGCATGATTAGGATCTAATTAAACTGTGGGATGGGAAGTAGTTGAGGTACTACCTATTACCTGTTTTACTTATGAAACCTTTGGGAGTTACTTCTACGTTTGCTTATTATGCCATGCTATGCTAGTAGACGCGGATTGGGTGAGTGATATCCATGACAGATGTGAGTTATGTTAATTAATGGTTTATCTAAGGTGGCAACTTAAACACACATCTGGGTGGATTAAGGCACCTGGTTTCTATCAGGACTTGCCTGTTTTATTTTTTGGACCGCCACCCAAGCTCAAAGGGATCATAAGATCATTCATGCTAGTAACTTCTGTGTGCAGCCACAAGCCATTATGGGCTCTGGCATAGTTGATTAAGTCGTGCAAACTCTTACAGGGTAGACTAGCAGATGTAGGGGTAAGTAGGTGTACCGGTCTATCCAATGTAAGGTGCTAGCGCTTCTGGAAGACTATGTCTCGGTCATCCGTTTCTCAAACATCATGTAGTGCGAGAAACCGAACGGAGGCGATTGAGTCTTGTGGGGAAAAGTGCGCAAACCTCTGCAGAGTGTACAAACTAATCATGATTAGTCATGTCCCCGGTTATGGACATCTTGAGTATCTAGTACTTGAATATCATGTGAATCTCATCATGTTACTTCTAATTAATATTGTTGGGTTTTAATTGTTCACTTAATTGGGATCGGAATGCTGTCAACCATTCTCGATGTTTCAACCACCATGATAGTTAAATAAAATTTATTCCTTTGCAGTAGGGAAAAACTGGCTTTACTTAAAAATTGTAACCATAGAGCTTTCCACCAGCCATATATGCATGTAGTATAGGCTTATCATTCATTATTCTCTATGTGTTACATTGCCAGCATATTCCATGTGCTGACCCGTTTTCGGGCTACAACTTTCATGTTGCAGACTTTTCAGACGACCAGTAAGGTGCCTTTAGGTCGTGGTTCTATACTCAGTGATGCCGTTGGAGTTGATGGACTCACTTATCTTCCAAGTCTTCCGCTGTTATCATTATTAGATGGCCTTAAGCCATATTTATTGTAATAAGTTCTCTTTGAGACACCGATGTAATAAGTGTGTGTTTGCTACTCTGCTATAAATCCTTCGAAGTACTGTGTGGTGTCAGCATTACTGATCCAGGGATGACACCGGAGCACAGAGACTTGACCATCTGAGGTCGGGTCGCTACAGAGATGGTATCAGAGCACACGCTGACTGTAGGACACGACCACTAAGTTAAAGCCATAGATCACTATTCTCCTCTCATTTTCTAACTCCTCATCTTTTCTACTCTTTTAGGATGACGGACGCGAAGATCAAGTACGCTCAACCGGATGAAGGCACACCTTTTGGATTTCACTTGAAGGAAGTCACCAAGTACCTAAACATTGGACTACCAAGCTTCACCGGGACCTTCAATGCCACTCTGCGTGAAGAGGAGCGCTGGAAGATTCAAGCTCACGTTCCGGGAAGGACATTCGCGCCAAGCACGAAGCCCATAGATAGTGTTTTTAGTGCACCAACCTGGAGTCTGGGAAAGAGCATGGCAGCTCATATCACCATGGGATGCATTGGAGAAGTTTATCAAGAAGACCTCAAGGACACTATCTACCAGATTTGCGGACGCCGGGATGAACAATGGGAGATAGTCAGCACCAAGAAGGATAGATCCATTGCAGCTTTCATCCAGGAGTTAAACCAGCACATTCGACGCCAAGAGAACCAGGTGTGCAATGATATGATAGAGTTGAAGAATGCGAAGGCAAGGATCATTGAGCTAGAAGGAGAACTGAAGGGTACACGCAAGGACTACATGGACGAGATCGTAGCTCTAGCAAGGCACAATGTCGATCTTAAGCAGGAGATTGAAGAACTCAAGGAGAGATTAGCATCCAAGAAGGAAGACAAGTACGTCGCATGTCCGGACAACTACATCATCATCGACGACACCGATTCGGATCCAAGTGAACCCGACTTTGAAGACGAAGCTGGAGCAGACATCATGGAGTCTTCCACCGATTCAAATTTCTAGATGACCACCAAATATTAGTAGTATTTCCCCCATGTATACATTATAGTTCGAGCACTTTTGCGATAGTTCTAGACCGCTTGTAAGCCCTTGTTTGAATTGAATGAAGTGAATTTGTGTGCATTTGTCTCATGTGCATTTGGGTAGTGTTTTCTCCTTAGACCTCACTCTATTCTTAATTCTCATCTTTTCTAAAACCCTCATATGCCTCCGAGACGTGACAATGGATTCCCACCAGAGCTCACCCAGTTGATCCAGCAGCAGAACCAATTGATGCAGTTGTTAGTCCAGAACCAGCACCACCACCACCACCACCACCACCACCACCACCACCACAACAACAACAACAACAACAACAACAACAACAACAACAACAACAACAACAACAACAACAACAACAACAACAACAACAACAACAACAACAACAACAACAACAACAACAACAACAACAACAACAACAACAACAACAACAACAACAACAACAACAACAACAACAACAACAACAACAACAACAACAACAACAACAACAACAACAACAACAACAACAACAACAACAACAACAACAACAACAACAACTACAACAACAACAACAACAACAACAACAACAACAACAACAACAACAACAACAACAACAACAACAACAACAACAACAACAACAACAACAACAACAACAACAACAACAACAACCCTCCGCCGCCGCCGCCTGTTGATCACCTAACCCGTTTCCTTAGGCTGAATCCGCTGGTGTTTTCCAGTAGCACCGAGCCAATAGTAGCAGACGATTGGCTCCGCAAGACAGGAAGGGAGTTGACCACTGCAGGATGCACAGATGTTGCCGCACATCAGCTTGACGGACCCGCGACAGCATGGTGGGAGAATTTCACAGCCACTTACCCAGTTGATAGTGTCACATGGGATCAGTTTCAGCAAGCTTTCCGCACTGCCCATGTTTCAGCAGGAGCTATGGCCATGAAGAAGCGTGAGTTTCGCAACTTACGCCAAGGAGGAAGGACATTTGGCCAGTACGTTGACGACTTCAGCAAGTTAGCACGTTATGCCCCAGATGACGTTGCTACGGATGTAGCTAAGCAGGAGAAGTTTCTGGAAGGACTGAATGATGAGCTAAGCATGCAGTTGATGGTAGCAAGTTTCAACAACTACCAGGAGTTGGTAGATTGTGCCATCATGATTGAAGGGAAGCAACAGCAGATTGAGAACCGTAAGAGGAAGTATGGACAGGGGAAGTATAACTCTGGAGCCCAGCAGAAGCCCCGTTTTACCCCTAAACCGGGAGTTCAGTTTCAGCATACCCATGGAGGAGGTAGTTCGCACAACCATAATGGCCACAAGAATGGTAATGGGAATGGAGGAAGCAACGGCCAGAACCGTACCACCCCATCAACCCCAGCCAAGAGAGATCTGAGTCAAGTCACCTGTTTCAAGTGTTCCAAGACCGGACATTATGCCAATGAATGTCCCGAAGGCCAAAATGGAAATGGAAGCTCTGGAAAGAAGCCAAACCCTTTAAACAGGGGACAGGTGAACCACGTTAGCGTGGAGGAGGTTGAAGCTCAGCCTGATGCAGTAATCGGTAAGTTTTTGGTTAAGTCATTTACTGCACTCGTTATTTTCGATACTGGTGCATCGCATTCATACATTCAAGGGGATTTGTGGAAAAGTATAACCTACCCACTAAGATTCTTAAAACACCTATGCTAGTAAGCTCGCCAGGAGCAGAGTACATGGCCAGACAAGGATGTTTTCAAATGCCATTAAGTATAGGAAGGCATGTTTTCCCAACGGATTTAATCATTCTGGAATCCCAAGGTCTGGATGTAATTCTCGGTATGGATTGGTTGTCGATGCATGGAGGAAACATCGATTGCGCCAGTAAGACAATTTTGCTTACAACGCTCGAAGGAAGGAGGATCAAGTATGTATCTCGACATGCGCCAAACAGGACACAAGTAAATTCTTTATCAGGAGTTGTACAGGAGGAAGTACCAGTAGTAAAGGATTTCCCTGATGTATTTCCTGAGGAATTGCCAGGCATGCCACCGGATAGAGACATTGAGTTTTTGATTGAGCTTTTGCCAGGCATTGGGCCAATATCGAAGAGACTGTATAGGATGCCCGCACAGGATTTGGTGGAAATTAAGAAGCAGATTAAGGAGTTACTGGATAAAGGTTACATTCGCCCAAGTTCTTCGCCTTGAGGATCACCCGTACTTCTTGTGGAGAAGAAGGATGGATCATTAAGAATGGTTGTTGATTACCGTGGATTGAATGAAGTAACCATCAAGAACAAGTACCCACTGCCAATGATAAATGATCTGTTTGATCGTTTGCAAGGAGCTAAAGTGTTTTCCAAGATCGATTTGCGGTCAGGGTACCATCAGTTGAAGATTCGAGAGCAGGACATACCCAAGACAGCATTTACCACCAGATATGGACTATATGAGTATACCGTTATGTCATTTGGACTGACTAACGCACCTGCCTATTTCATGAACCTAATGAACAAAGTGTTTATGGAGTTTTTGGATAAGTTCGTCATAGTGTTCATTGATGACATTCTGATTTTCTCAAAGAATGAAGAAGAGCATAAGGAACATTTGCGTTTGGTTTTGGAGAAACTAAGGGAACATCAGTTATATGCCAAATTCAGCAAATGTGAGTTTTGGTTAAAGGAAGTTGGATTTCTTGGACATGTTATATCCGGAGAAGGGATAGCAGTTGACCCCACAAAGGTTGAGGCCGTAACTGAATGGGAAGCACCAACGACAGTTGGAGAGATCCGGAGTTTTCTTGGACTCGCAGGATACTACCGGAGATTCATTGAGAATTTCTCAAGGATTGCAAAGCCTATGACTGAATTGTTGAAGAAGGATACCAAGTTCAATTGGACTGAGGAATGTGAGGCCAGTTTTCAGGAGTTGAAGAAACGATTGGTTTCCTCACCAGTGTTGATTCTGCCAGATCAGACCAAGGATTATGAGGTGTATTGCGACGCTTCACGTCGAGGACTTGGAGCAGTGCTTATGCAGGAAGGAAGAGTTGTTTCGTATGCCTCACGACAACTGAAACCTCATGAACTAAATTATGCTACGCATGATTTGGAGTTAGTAGCCGTAGTGCATGCATTGAAGACGTGGAGACATTTCCTCATTGGAAATCATTGTGAGGTGTACACGGATCACAAGAGTTTGAACTACATTTTCGCGCAGAAGGAGTTGAACCTCAGACAAAGGAGATGGTTGGAACTCATCAAGGATTATGATATGAGATTGCATTACCATCCAGGAAAGGCTAATGTTGTAGCTGACGCATTGAGCCGTAAGAGCCATGTCAATACATTCATGACCGGAGAGTTACAGAGGGAATTGGCCGAAGATCTTCGTGAGCTATGTTTGGAAATAGTTCCGAAAGGCTATGTAGCAGCATTGGAAATTCAATCTACCTTGAGGGATAAAATCAGAGAAGCTCAGAAAATTGACAAGGAGATTGCAGATATAAAGAAGAAAATGAGCGAAGGAAAAGCAAAGGGATTTCGTGAGGATGAGCATGATACCCTATGGTTTGAGGACCGTGTTTATGTGCCCAATGACCCGGAGATCAGGAAGTTGATTTTGCAAGAGGCACATGATTCACCCTATTCGATTCACCCAGGAAATACCAAGATGTATTTGGATTTGAAGGAAACCTGCTGGTGGACCGGAATGAAGAAGGATATTGCAGCATATGTAGCAGTTTGTGATGTGTGTCATAGAGTGAAGACAGAACATCAGAAGCCAGCCGGATTGTTACAACCATTGCCGATACCCGAATGGAAGTGGGATAAGATAGGCATGGATTTTATCACAGGACTACCCAGGACAAAGGCAGGCTATGACTCGATATGGGTAGTAGTCGATCGTTTGACGAAGGTAGCACATTTCATCCCAGTTAAGACCACTTACACCAGTGCTAAATTGGCCAAGATATACATGACTAGAATCATTTGTTTGCATGGAGTTCCGAGGAGTATCGTATCAGATAGAGGAACCCAATTTACCTCAAAGTTTTGGAATCAGTTGCATGAAACTTTAGGAACCAGACTGGAGTTCAGCACAGCTTTTCACCCATAGACGGATGGACAGACTGAGAGAGTCAATCAGATTTTGGAAGATATGCCGAGAGCCTGTCCACTAGATTATGGATCTAGTTGGGACGATAACTTGCCGTATGCGAAGTTTTCTTATAACAACAGTTACCAAACCAGTTTGAAGATGGCACCTTTTGAAGCTTTATACGGAAGGAGGTGTAGGACACCGTTGTCATGGGACGAAGTTGGAGACCGTCAGTTCTTTGGACCAGATTTGATTAAGGAGTCTGAACGGAAAGTTAAGTTGATTCGTGATAGGCTCAAGGTAGCCCAGTTCAGGCAGAAGAGCTACACAGATTCTAAACGCAAGGAGACAGTTTACGAAACCGGAGACAGAGTTTATCTTCGAGTATCCCCACTTCGAGGAGTTAAGCGCTTTGGAGTTAAGGGAAAGTTAGCACCACGTTTCGTTGGACCGTATAAGATTTTGCAACGTATGGGAGAAGTCGCTTATAAGTTGGAATTACCAGAGGGACTGTCAGGAGTTCATGATGTATTCCATGTTTCTCAGCTGAAGAAATGTCACGCCGAGATGGCGGAGGTACCACTAAGAGATACAGTGCCGCTTGAAGCGATTCAGTTGAAGGATGACTTAACGTATGAAGAGAAGCCAGTCAAGATTCTCGATTATGCTAGCAGAGTTACCCGCAGCAAGGTTATCAAGTTTTGCAAAGTTCAGTGGAACCACCACTCAGAGGATGAAGCCACCTGGGAGAGAGAAGAAGATTTGCTCAAGGACCACCCTCACCTATTTTCTAGCCAACCCGAATCTCAAGGACGAGATTCATCTTAAGGGGGTAGGTTTGTAACATCCCAAATTTTCAATTTGGAATGTTATACATTAGATCATCATGCATATCATATTTTCTTGCATTTTGGTCGATCCTAGAAATTTCACGCAACTCAAGGACCCTCGGAGAGAGTTGGAGGTTTTGTTATTTTCATATTTGAGTTTTCTCAAATTTTGAAAAGAGGATCATTTGATTTTATTTATTTCATCTTCAATTATTTTTCCAATATCAAACATAAGAGAGGAATAATATGACTTTCCCAAATTTAGGAAAAAATGAAGATTAAATAAATAAATCAAGTTTTGGATTTTTCCGGAGTTATTTGCATTTTATTTGGATTAGGGAAAAATGCGTGTTTTTAAAATATTGCATTTAGGCCCCGGGTAAAAGTTCATTTTGCTCGGCTCATTTTTAGGAGTCGGGAAAAATTAACTTCGGGATTTTTGGAGTTCGTTTAGATTTTCTTTTATTCGTCTTTTTCTGCGCACGAAATTGTTTAAAAAAAATTGCGCAGCGCCCGACTGGGCCAAGGGCCCAGCCGAGCCGGCCCGCACCGCGCCCCTCCCCTCGCACGCGCGCCGCGCGCAGCCGCCCGCCGCCGCCGCCGAGTCCGAGCCGGACTCTGCTGCCGCCGCTGCCTCTTTCTTGCCCCCTCCCCCAAGCAACCCCCGCCCCTCCTATTTATACCCAAGCCCCCCCTCTCCTCCCCACACCAGCCCCGCCGCCGCCGCCGCCGCTCACCAGCGCCGTCCGCCGCCGCCTGCCGCCGCCGCCCGCGCCTCGCCCCGCGCTGCCCCGCCGCCCCGCCAGAGCCCCTCGCCGAGGTAGCCGCCGCGCCGCGCCGCCCCTCCCCTCGGTTCGGTTTTTTTAAAACTGTTCCGGTTTATTTTCGTTTCGATGTTTCGGTTTTTTTCAAAACCCTAGATCGGTTTTCGTTTACCTTTCGGTTTAGTTGTTTAGCGAGCGTTCGCCGGACCGTTTATCTAAACGAACGTGATCACCGGTTATTCTCGGTTAACGAACGTCCGTTCGTTTAACCGTTCGTTGTTTTCTTTTTCGTCGGATTTATTCCGCGATTTTCTGATCGAGATTTCAGATCCGATCTTCTTTCTAGTTTATCTTCTCGCTCGTTTATCGGAATCAGGTGATTCAAGCGCCTGGAGTTTTGTTTCGAAACCGCCGTTCCGACTAATCAACTTAAACAAGTTTTTGCTACTGTAAAATTTGACCTAGTTTCAACTTGCTAGAACCGAGTTACTTTCTTCCGCAGTTCGTTTTCCGTTGTTTTGTTCGGTTCGTTTCTCTTTGCAACCGGAGTTCTTAAGTTGAACTTTCTGGTTCGATCTTTTGTTCAAGTTTTACCTGTGCATTAGATGAGTACTTATTGTATGCTTGTTGTTTGTCTGCGATAGATCACCCGGAGTGCGCCGCCTGTTATTTCGAAGCTCTAGGTTTCGCAGATCCTCAGCAAGGCAGGTAACACTTTGATCATACCTTCTCATTGCCCAGTTTTTATTGCATTAGATCAATCCTCACACATTGCATGATTAGGATCTAATTAAACTATGGGATGGGAAGTAGTTGAGGTAGTACCTATTACCTGTTTTACTTATGAAACCTTTGGGAGTTACTTCTACGTTTGCTTATTATGCCATGCTATGCTAGTAGACGTGGATTGGGTGAGTGATATCCATGACAGATGTGAGTTATGTTAATTAATGGTTCATCTAAGGTGGCAACTTAAACACACATCTGGGTGGATTGAGGCACCTGGTTTCTATCAGGACTTGCCTGTTTTATTTTTTGGACCGCCACCCAGGCTCAAAGGGATCATAAGATCATTCATGCTAGTAACTTCCGTGTGCAGCCACAAGCCGTTATGGGCTCTGGCATAGTTGATTAAGTCGTGCGAACTCTTACAGGGTAGACTAGCAGATGTAGGGGAAAGTAGGTGTATCGGTCTATCTAACGTAAGGTGCTAGCGCTTCTGGAAGACTATGTCTCGGTCATCCGTTTCTCAAACATCATGTAGTGCGAGAAACCAAACGGAGGCGATCGAGTCTTGTGGGGAAAAGTGCGCAAACCTCTGCAGAGTGTACAAACTAATCATGATTAGTCGTGTCCCCGGTTATGGACATCTTGAGTATCTAGTACTTGAATATCATGTGAATCTCATCATGTTACTTCTAATTAATATTGTTGGGTTTTAATTGTTCACTTAATTGGGATCGGAATGCTGTCAACCATTCTCGATGTTTCAACCACCATGATAGTTAAATAAAATTTATTCCTTTGCAGTAGGGAAAAACTGGCTTTACTTAAAAATTGTAACCATAGAGCTTTCCACCAGCCATATATGCATGTAGTATAGGCTTATCATTCATTATTCTCTATGTGTTACATTGCCAGCATATTCCATGTGCTGCCCTGTTTTCGGGATGCAACTTTCATGTTGCAGACTTTTCAGACGACGAGTAAGGTGCCTTTAGGTCGTGGTTCTATACTCAGTGATGCCGTTGGAGTTGATGGACTCACTTATCTTCCAAGTCTTCCGCTGTTATCATTATTAGATGGCCTTAAGCCATATTTATTGTAATAAGTTCTCTTTGAGACACCGATGTAATAAGTGTGTGTTTGCTACTTTGCTATAAATCCTTCGAAGTACTGTGCGGTGTCAGCATTACTGATCCAGGGATGACACCGGAGCACAGAGACTTGACCATCTGAGGTCGGGTCGCTACACTATTGCAGCCACGTAAAACTTGCAACAACAATTAGAGGACGTCTAACTTGTTTTTGCAGCAAGTGCTTTGTGATATGAGATGGCCAAAGTTGTGATGAATGATGAATGATATATATGTGATGTATAAGATCATGTTCATGTAATAGGAATCACGACTTGCATGTCGATGAGTATGACAACCGGCAGGAGCCATAGGAGTTGTCATTATTTTTTGTATGACCTGCATGTCATTGGAAACGCCATGTAAATTACTTTGCAAACGTGTTAGCCGTAGTAGTAGAAGTAATAGTTGGCGAGCAACTTCATGGAGACACAATGATGGAGATCATGGTGTCATGCCGGTGACAAGATGATCATGGAGCCCCAAGATGGAGACCAAAGGAGCTATATGATATTGGCCATATCATGTCACTATTATTATTTGATTGCATGTGATGTTTATCATGTTTTGCATCTTGTTTACTTAGAACGACGGTAGTAAATAAGATGATCCCTCATAATAAATTTCAAGAAAGTGTTCCCCCTAACTGTGCACCGTTGCGACAGTTCGTTGTTTCGAAGCACCACGTGATGATCGGGTGTGATAGATTCCAACGTTCACATACAACGGGTGTAAGACAGATTTACACATGCAAACACTTAGGTTGACTTGACGAGCCTAGCATGTACAGACATGGCCTCGGAACACAAGAGACCGAAAGGTCGAACATGAGTCGTATGGAAGATACGATCAACACGGAGATGTTCACCGATGATGACTAGTCTGCCTCACGTGATGATCGGACACGGCCTAGTCGAGTCGGATCATGTTTCACTTAGATGACTAGAGGGATGTCTAATCTGAGTGGATGAACTTAATTATCATGAACTTAGTCTAAATAAACTTTGCAATATGTCTTGTAGATCAAATGGCCCAAGCTAATGTCAACATGAACTTCAACGCGTTCCTAGAGAAAACCAAGCTGAAAGACGATGGCAGCAACTATACAGACTGGGTCCGGAACCTGAGGATCATCCTCATAGCTGCCAGGAAACAATATGTCCTAGAAGCACCGCTAGGTGAAGCACCCATCCCAGAGAACCAAGACATTATGAATGCTTGGCAGTCTCGTGCTGATGATTACTCCCTCGTTCAGTGCGGCATGCTTTATAGCTTAGAACCGAGGCTCCAAAAGCGTTTTGAGCATCACGGAGCATATGAGATGTTCGAGGAGCTGAAACTAGTTTTCCAAGCTCATGCCCGGGTCGAGAGATATGAAGTCTCCGACAAGTTCTACAGTTGTAAGATGGAGGAAAATAGTTCTGTCAGTGAACACATACTCAAGATGTCTGGGTTGCACAACCGCTTGACTCAGCTGGAAATTAACCTCCCAGACGAGGCGGTCATTGACAGAATCCTTCAGTCGCTCCCACCTAGCTACAAGAGCTTTGTGATGAACTACAATATGCAGGGGATGGTAAAGACCATTCCTGAGGTATTTGCTATGCTGAAATCAGCAGAGGTTGAAATCAAAAAGGAACATCAAGTGTTGATGGTCAATAAAACCACTAAGTTCAAGAAAGGCAAGGGGAAGAAGAACTTCAAGAAGGACGGCAAGGATGTTGCCGCGCCCGGTAAGCCAGTTGCCGGGAAGAAGTCAAAGCATGGACCCAAGCCTAAGACTGAGTGCTTTTATTGCAAAGGGAAGGGTCACTGGAAGCGGAACTACCCCAAATACTTAGCGGACAAGAAGGCCAGCAACACTAAAGGTATATGTGATATACATGTAATTGATGTGTACCTTACCAGTGCTCGTAGTAGCTCCTGGGTATTTGATACCGGTGCCGTTGCTCATATTTGTTACTCAAAGCAGGAGCTGCGGAATAAGCGGAGACTGGCGAAGGACGAGGTGACGATGCGCGTCGGGAATGGTTCCAAGGTCGATGTGATCACCGTCGGCACGCTACCTCTACATTTACCTACGGGATTAGTTTTAAACCTCAATAATTGTTATTTGGTGCCAAGTTTGAGCATGAACATTGTATCTGGATCTCGTTTAATACGAGATGGCTACTCATTTAAATCCGAGAATAATGGTTGTTCTATTTATATGAGTGATATGTTTTATGGTCATGCTCCGATGGTCAATGGTTTATTCTTAATGAATCTCGTAAGTGATGTTACACATATTCATAGTGTGAATACCAAAAGATGTAAAGTTGATAACGATAGTCCCACATACTTGTGGCACTGCCGCCTTGGTCACATTGGTGTCAAGCGCATGAAGAAGCTCCATGCTGATGGACTTTTAGAGTCTCTCGATTATGAAGCATTTGACACATGCGAACCATGCCTCATGGGCAAAATGACCAAGACTCCGTTCTCCGGAACAATGGAGCGACCAACCAACTTATTGGAAATCATACATACTGATGTGTGCGGTCCAATGAGTGTTGAGGCTCGCGGAGGATATCGTTATGTTCTCGCTCTTACTGATGACTTGAGTAGATATGGGTATGTCTACTTGATGAAACACAAGTCTGAGACCTTTGAAAAGTTCAAGGAATTTCAGAATGAGGTAGAGAATCAAAGTGACCGAAAAATAAAGTTCTTATGATCAGATCGTGGAGGAGAATATTTAAGTCACGAATTTGGCACACACTTAAGGAAATGTGGAATCGTTTCACAACTCACGCCGCCTGGAACACCTCAACGTAATGGTGTGTCCGAACATCGTAATCGCACTCTATTGGATATGGTGCGATCTATGATGTCTCTTACTGATTTACCGCTATCATTTTGGGGATACGCTCTAGAGACAGCTACATTCACTTTAAATAGGGCACCGTCTAAATCCGTTGAGACGACACCGTATGAATTATGGTTTGGGAAGAAACCTAAGCTTTCGTTTCTAAAAGTTTGGGGATGCGATGCTTAAGTCAAGAAACTTCAACCTGAAAAGCTCGAACCCAAGTCGGAAAAATGCGTCTTCATAGGATACCCTAAGGAAACTATTGGGTATACCTTCTACCTAAGATCCGAAGGCAAGATCTTTGTTGCCAAGAACGGATCCTTTTTGGAGAAAGAGTTTCTCTCGAAAGAAGTAAGTGGGAGGAAAGTGGAACTTGATGAAGTATTACCTCTTGAACCGGATAGTAGCGCAGCTCAAGAAAATGTTTCTGTGGTGCCTCCACCAGTTAGAGAGGAGGTTAATGATGATGATCATGAAACTTCAGATCAAGTTACTACTAAACTTCGTAGGTCCACAAGGACACGTTCCGCACCAGAGTGGTACAGCAACCCTGTCCTGGAAATCATGTTGTTAGACAACGGTGAACCTTCGAACTATGAAAAAGCGATGGCGGGCCCAGATTCCAACAAATGGCTGGAGGCCATGCAATCCGAGATAGGATCCATGTATGAAAACAAAGTATGGACTTTGACAGACTTGCCCGATGATCGGCGAGCGATAGAAAACAAATGGATCTTTAAGAAGAAGACGGACGCGGATGGTAATGTTACCATCTATAAAGCTCGACTTGTCGCTAAGGGTTATCGGCAAGTTCAAGGGGTTGACTACGATGAGACTTTCTCTCCCGTAGCGAAGCTGAAGTCCGTCCGAATCATGTTAGCAATTGCCGCATACTATGATTATGAGATATGGCAAATGGACGTCAAAACGGCATTCCTTAATGGTTATCTTAAGGAAGAACTGTATATGATGCAGCCGGAATGTTTTGTCGACCCTAAGAATGCTAACAAGGTATGCAAGCTCCAGCGATCCATTTATGGGCTGGTGCAAGCATCTCGGAGTTGGAACATTCGCTTTGGTGAGATGATCAAAGCGTTTGGGTTTATGCAGACTTATGGAGAAGCCTGCGTTTACAAGAAAGTGAGTGGGAGCTCTGTAGCATTTCTCATATTATATGTAGATGACATACTTTTGATGGGAAATGATATAGAACTTTTGGACAGCATTAAGGCCTACTTGAATAAGAGTTTTTCAATGAAGGACCTTGGAGAAGCTGCTTATATATTAGGCATCAAGATCTATAGAGATAGATCAAGACGCCTCATAGGTCTTTCACAAAGCACATACCTTGAAAAGATATTGAAGAAGTTCAATATGGATCAGTCCAAGAAGGGGTTCTTGCCTGTGTTGCAAGGTGTGAAATTGAGCTCAGCTCAATGCACGACCACGGCAGAAGATATAGAAGAGATGAGTGTCATCCCCTATGCCTCGGCCATAGGGTCTATTATGTATGCCATGCTGTGTACCAGACCTGATGTAAACCTTGCCGTAAGTTTGGTAGGAAGGTACCAAAGCAATCCTGGCAAGGAACACTGGACAGCGGTCAAGAATATCCTGAAGTACCTGAAAAGGACTAAGGACATGTTTCTCGTTTATGAGGTGACGAAGAGCTCGTCGTAAAGGGTTACGTCGACGCTAGCTTCGACACAGATCTGGATGACTCTAAGTCACAAGCCGGATATGTGTATATGTTGAATGGTGGACCAGTAAGCTGGTGCAGCTGCAAGCAGAGCGTCGTGGCAGGATCTACATGTGAAGCGGAGTACATGGCAGCCTCGGAGGCAGCGCATGAAGCAATTTGGGTGAAGGAGTTCATCACCGACCTAGGAGTCATACCCAATGCGTCGGGGCCGATCAAACTCTTCTGTGACAACACTGGAGCTATTGCACATGCCAAGGAGCCCAGGTTTCACAAGAAGACCAGGCACATCAAGAGTCGCTTCAACTCCATTCATGAAAATGTTCAAGATGGAGACATAGAAATTTGTAAAGTGCATACGGATCTGAATGTCGCAGATCCATTGACTAAACCTCTCCCTAGAGCAAAACATGATCAACACCAGAACTCTATGGGTGTTCGATTCATCACAATGTAACTAGATTATTGACTCTAGTGCAAGTGGCAGACTGTTGGAAATATGCCCTAGAGGTAATAATAAAAGCATTATTATTATATTTCCTTGTTCATGATAATTGTCTTTTATTCATGCTATAATTGTGTTATCCGGAAATCGTAATACATGTGTGAATACATAGACACCAACATGTCCCTAGTAACTCTAGTTGACTAGCTCGTTGATCAACTGATAGTCATGGTTTCCTGACTATGGACATTGGATGTCATTGATAACAAGATCACATCATTAGGAGAATGATGTGATGGACAAGACCCAATCCTAAGCATAAGCATAAGATCGTATAATTCGTTTGCTAGAGCTTTTCCAATGTCAAGTATCTTTTCCTTAGACCATGAGATCGTGTAACTCCCGGATACCGTAGGAGTGCTTTGGGTATGCCAAACGTCACAACGTAACTGGGTGACTATAAAGGTATACTACGGGTATCTCCGAAAGTGTCTGTTGGGTTGACACGGATCGAGACTGGGATTTGTCACTCCGTATGACGGAGAGGTATCACCGGGCCCGCTCGGTAATGCATCATCATAATGAGCTCAATGTGATCAAAGTGTTTGATCACGGGATCATGCATTACGGTACGAGTAAAGTGACTTGCCGGTAACGAGATTGAACGAGGTATTGGGATACCGACGATCGAATCTCGGGCAAGTAAAATACCGATTGACAAAGGGAATTGAATACGGGGTTAATTGAATCCTCGACATCGTGGTTCATCCGATGAGATCATCGAGGAGTATGTGGGAGCCAACATGGGTATCCAGATCCCGCTGTTGGTTATTGACCGGAGAGGCGTCTTGGTCATGTCTGCATATCTCCCGAACCCGTAGGGTCTACACACTTAAGGTTCCGTGGCGCTAGGGTTGTAGAGATATCAGTATGCAGCAAACCGAAAGTTGTTCGGAGTCCCGGATGAGATCCCGGACATCGGGAGGAGTTCCGGAATGGTCCGGAGGTGAAGAAATATATATGGGAAGTGCTGTTTCGGCAATCTGGAGAGTTTCGGGGGTCACCGGTATTGTACCGGGACCACCAGAAGGGTCCCGGGGGTCCACCGGGTGGGGCCACCTATCCCGGAGGGCCCCATGGGCTGAAGTGGCGTGGGAACCAGCCCCTGGTGGGCTGGTGCACCCCACCCAAGGGCCCAAGGCGCCTAGGGTTGGAAACCCTAGGGGGCCGTTGCCCCCCGAGGGGGCATGCGCCCCCCCTGGTTGGAAACCCTAAGGGGACCGTTGCCCCGGGGGCCGCCGCCCCCCCTCTAGATGGGATCTCCAAGGGGGCATGCGCCCCCTAGCCCCAATATATAGTGGAGGGGAGGAAGGGCAGCCGCACCCTGCCTCTTGGCACCTCCCTTCCCCTTGCTACACCTCCTCCTCCCGCAGACGCTTGGCGAAGCCCTGCCGGATCCCTGCTGCATCCACCACCACGCCGTCCTGCTGCTGGATCTTCATCAACCTCTCCTTCCCTTGTTGGATCAAGAAGGAGGAGACGTCACGCTGACCGTACGTGTGTTGAACGCGGAGGTGCCGTCCGTTCGGCGCTAGGATCTCCGGTGATTGGATCACGACGAGTATGACTCCCTCATCCCCGTTCTTTGAACGCTTCCGCTCGCGATCTACAAAGGTATGTAGATGCATCCGATCACTCTTTGCTAGATGAACTCATAGATGGATCTTGGTGAAACCGTAAGAAATTTTTTGTTTTCTGCAACGTTCCCCAACATAAAGTTGCCACCTTAAGTTGAACCATTAATTAACAATCTCACATCTGCATGGATTCACTCACGCAAACCACGTCTACGAGCATAGCATAGCAATATAAGCAATGCGTAGAAGTAACTCCCAAGGGTTTGATAATAACAGGGCAATAGGTTCTACCTCATCAACTACTTCCCAATACCCACAAGTTAATCACATCCTAATCATGCAGTGTTTGACATTGGAGCTAATGCATAAAAACTAGGTATGAAAAGAGTATGATCAATGTGTTACTTGCCTTGCTGATGATCCGCAAAACCTAGAGACTCGTAGTAGCATGCTTCGCACTCCGGGAGTTCTATCGCAAACAAACAATAGCATACATAAGCAATCAAGCAAAGATGCATGGGTAAAACTCAAATAAGAAGATCTAACAAGAAAGTTCAAATTAAGAACTCCGGTTTGCAAAAAGAATCAAATCAAACGGAGCAACGAAACTCAAACTGCAAAAGAAACAAGATTCGTTGGCTAATTTGGACTAAAGTCAAATTTTACAGTACCAAAATCTTGTTCAAGTTGGTTAAACAAAAACAGGGCTTTGAGACGAAGATCTAGGCGCTTGAATCGCCTGATTCCGACAAACGAGCGAAAAGTTAAACTAAAACAAAAATTGGATCAGAAAACGCGATCGAGAATAATCGTGAAATATCTGAGAAAAAGAAAAACTAACAAACAGGCTATTGAATGAACATTCGCTATCTGCGGGTAACGGGTGAAAACCATTCGTTAAAAGGAACGAACGAACAGGCGTTTGCTAAATAAATAAACCGACGGGAAAAACAGATCTAAAAGAATAAACCGGAATTAAAAAAAGGATCTAGATCTAGGGTTTACCGAAATAAACCGACGAGAGAAAAAAACGGTGGCGGCTCCGGCGAAGTCGGCGACGGCGGAGGCGGCTGGCGCTGCGGCAGCGTGGGCGGAGCTGCGGTGGCGGGGCGGCGCTGCGGCTCAGGGCGGCGGGGCTGCCAGCGGTGGTGTTGTTGGGGTCGAGGCGGGGGCCGGCTCGTCCTTTGAAGGGCCGGGCGAGGCGGCTGCTTGGGCAAGGGACCGGGGGAGGAGGAGTCCTCCCCGGACTCGGCGACGGCGGCGTGCGCCGGCCGGACTCCGGTCGGAGTCGGTCAGGGCGAGGGGCAGGCTGGCGCGGCTGGCCATCTGGGCCTCGGCCCAGTTTGTCCGGCGAAAAAACTTTTTTTTAAAATAAATTCCACATAGCAAAACGGCAAAAATAAATAGTAAATGGACGCCAAAAATCCCGAAATAAATTTTCTGCGTCCTCTAAAAATCTACCGGACCAGGTGAACATTCATTTGGGCCTAAAATGCAATTTTGAAAAACGCGTAGTTTTCCTATGCAAATAAAATAGCAATAAAATCCAAATAAAATCAAGTATTTGACTTTAATATTTTTCCTCCAATATTTCATTTATTTTTGGGGAAGTCATATTATCCCCTCTCATATACTTTTTTTATACGAAATATTTTTGGAGAGAAAAATAATAAAACAAAATAATCCTCATTTCAATACTTGATAAAATTCAAATATGAAAACAATGAAATCCCAACTCTCTCCGAGGGTCCTTGAGTTGCTTAGAATTTCGAGGATCGCGAAACGAATATGCAATAAAATATGATATGCATGAATGATCTATGTATAACATTCCAAGTTGAAAATTTGGGATGTTACAGTTTGATAATAAAAAGGGCAATAGGTTCTACCTCATCAACTACTTCCCAATACCCACATGTTAATCACATCCTAATCATGCAGTGTTTGAGATTGAAACTAATGCATAAAAACTGGGTATGAAAAGAGTATGATCAATGTGGTACTTGCCATGCTAACGATCCGGAAAACCTAGTGACTCGTAGTAGCACGCTTCGCACTCCGGTAATTCCATCGCAAACCAACAATAGCACACATAAGCACTCAAGCATAGATGCAAGGGTAAAACTCAAATAAGAAGATCAAATTTGAAAACTTAACTGAAGAGATTTGATCTGCAAAAAGAATCAATCAAATCGGAGCTACGAAACTGAAACTGCGGTCAAAAGAACTTCGAAATCAAATCTGCTTGAAATCAAATTTTAAATTGTCATAAATCATGTTCAAGTTGATTAAACAGAAAGAGGGTTTCGAGGCGAAGATTTTGGCGTTGGTTTCACTGGATTTGGACAGACTGTTTAGAAACGGCGGGCGTTTGAAAATCATGGACTAATCTACGGTAAAAGTAATCGCGGATAGGTCCCTAGGCGAAAAATAAAATAGAAAGAAAAGACAAACGAACGAACATTTGCTGCCAGAACCTAAACGGCGAAAAGCGTTCGTTAAAAAGAACAAACGGACGTACGTCCGCTAAATAACTAAACCGACAAAATCGAACCGATAAAATAAAAAATGCATCTAGGGTTTCTAAAAAAACTGATCGGTTTCTATTACCTACACCGAAAACAAACGGCGGCTCGTATCCAGCGAATGGAGGCTCCGGCGTGCGGCGCGGCGGCGCAGTGCGGGCAGCGGCGAGGCAGCGCGGCGGTGGCGACTTGCGGCGCGGGCGGCGAGCGAGCCAGCAGGGTGCGGTGGTGGAGCGGGACGAGGTGAGGAGGGGCGGCAGCGGCGGGGTTAAATAGGAGGGGGGCTCGGCGGCTTGGGGAAGGGGTCGAGGAGGAGAGTCCTCCTTGGACTCGCGGTGGCGGCGACGTGCGCCGGCAGGACTCGGTCGGGGCGAGGCGGTGCGGCTGGGCCGTGGCTTGGCGCTAGTTGGGCCGACCTAGTTCGACCGCGGACTTTTTTTAAAACAGATTTCGCCGGAAAATCCTAATAAATAAATAAAACTCTAAAAATGCCAAAACAAATTTTCACTGTCTAAATAAAATATTTAGAACATGACGAACATTTTCTTGGCCTAAAAATGCAATTTTGCAAAATGCATATTTTTCTAATTTAAATAAAATAGCAATAAAATCTGAATAAAATTATTTATTTGATTTAAACATTTTTCCTCCAATATTTCATTTATTTTGGAGAAGTCATATTATCTCCTCTCATATATTTTTAATATAAATATTTTTCGGAGAGAAAAATAATTAAAACCAAAATGATCCTTGTTTCGATATTTGAGAAAAATTCAAATATGAATACGATGAAATTCCCAACTCTCTCCGTGGGTCATTGAGTTGCTTAGAGTTTCGAGGATCATGAAACAAAAATGCAATAAAATATGATATGCATGTTCGAAATTGAAAATTTGGGATGTTACAAACCTACCCCCCTTAAGATGAATCTCGCCCTCGAGATTCTGGTTGGCTAGAAAATAGGTATGGGTGGTCCTTGCGCAGGTCTTCTTCTCGTTCCGAGGTGGCTTCATCCTCGGTATGGTGGCTCCATTGAACTTTGCAAAACTTGATAACCTTGCTACGAGTAACTCGGCTGGCAAACTCGAGAATCTTGACTGGTTTCTCCTCATAGGTCAGATCATTGTCCAATTGAATTGCTTCCAGGGGCACTGTGTCTCTCCGAGGGATATCGGCCATCTCAGCATGACACTTCTTCAACTGAGAAACGTGAAACACATCATGAACTCCTGACAATCCTTCGGGTAATTCCAACTTGTAGGCTACTTCTCCCATACGTTCCAAAACTCGGTATGGTCCTACAAATCTCGGGGCTAGCTTTCCTTTAACTCCAAAAAGTTTAACTCCTCGCAGAGGTGACACACAAAGATATGCTCTGTCTCTGATTTCGTAGACTAGCTCCTTGCGTTTCGAGTTTGCATAACTCTTCTGTCTGGACTGAGCTACCTTCAGTCTATCTCGTATCAACTTAACCTTCTCTTCTGACTCTTTGATCAAATCCGGTCCAAACAACTGACGGTCTCCAACTTCATCCCACATCAACGGTGTTCTGCACCTCCTTCCATACAAAGCTTCAAAAGGTGCCATCTTCAAACTGGCCTAGTAGCTATTATTGTATGAGAACTCTGCGTAAGGCAAATTATCATCTCAACTAGAACCATAGTCTAGCGCACAAGCTCTCAACATGTCCTCTAGAATTTGATTGACTCTCTCGGTCTATCCATTTGTCTGCGGATGAAAGGCTATACTGAACTCTAGCCTGGTACCCAAAGTCTGGTGCAACGGATGCCAAAACTTTGAAGTGAACTGTGTTCCTGTATCTGATACGATGTTCCTCGAAACTCCATGAAGACATATGATCCTGGTCATGTATATCTTGGCCAACTTCGCACTTGTGTAGGTGTTTTTCATTGGGATAAAGTGAGCCACTTTGGTCAAGCGATCAACTACTACCCAGATAGAATCATATCCCGATCGGGTGCTGGGCAATCCGGTGATAAAATCCATGCCAAGCTTGTCCCACTTCCATTCAAGTATCGGCATAGGCTGCAGTAATCCTGCTGGCTTCTGATGTTCTGCCTTCACTCTCTGACATACATCACATACGGCTACATACTCGGCAATATCCTTCTTCATACCAGTCCACCAGAAACGCTCCTTCAAATCCAAATACATTTTGGTGTTTCCGGGGTGAATCGAGTGTGGTGAGTCATGAGCCTCCTGAAGTATTAACTTCTTGATATCTGCATTATTGGGCACATATACACAGTCCTCAAACCACAAGGTGTCCTACTCATCCTCACGAAAACCTTTGGCTTTTCCTTTGCTCATCCTCTCTTTTATCTCAGCAATCTCCTTGTCATCCTTCTGAGCTTAGAGAATCTTTCCCGACAATATAGACTGAACTTCCATCGCTGCAACAAAACCTCTAGGAACAATCTCCAAACGAAGTTTCCTGAGATCATCGGCTAACTCCTTTGGCAACCCTCCTGTTAAGAGAGTATTGACATAACCCTTCTGGCTCAAAGCGTCTGCTAGGACATTGGCCTTTCCTAGATGATAATGCAGCTTCATGTCATAATCATTTATAAGCTCCAACCATCTCCTTCGCTTGAGATTCAACTCCTTCTGTGTGAAAATGTACTTCAAACTCTTATGATCCGTGTACACATCACAATGATTTCCAATAAGAAAATGTCTCCAGGCATTGAGTGCATGCACTACAGCTACTCACTCCCAATCATGAGTGGCATAATTCAACTCATGCGGTCGAAGTTGACATGAGGCATATGAAACAACTCTTCCGTCTTGCATAAGTACACCTCCAAGTTCTAAGCGAGAAGCATCGCAATACACTTGGAAATCTTTGCGTATATCTGGTAGAATCAGCACTGAGGCTGTAGTCAGACATTTCTTCAACTCATGAAAACTGTCCTCACATTCTTCTGTCCATTTGGACTTAGTGTCTTCTTCAACAACTCCGTCATGGGCTTCGCAATTTTATAGAAATTCTCAATAAATCTCCGATAATATCCTGCGAGTCCAAGAAAATTGCGGATTTCTCCAACTGTGGTGGGTGATAGCCAATCAGTGACTGACTTAACCTTGGTGGGGTCTACTTCTATTCCTTCTGGAGTCCCGTTTTGCGGTACACCACACCCCTCCCGATGAACAGGACCCCCGTTTCGACCGTAGCGCTCCAACACAAGTCTGTTTTTCTTCCGTTTTGCGGTACGCCACACCCCTCCCGATCAACAGGACCCCCGTTTCGACCGTAGGAGGTCCGTTTCCTCCGTTTTGCGGTACTCCAGACCCCTCCCGATGAACAGGATCCCGTTTCGACCGTGTGCGGTCGAACACAAGGCCGTTTCCTCCGTTCTGCGGTACGCCAGGCCTCGTTTCCATCGGCTGTTCCGTCCAAGCCGGTTGGCTCCCACGCGTTCTGTTGCCTCCCAATGAACACGACGCATTCCGTTGCCTCCCCATGAACACGACGACGACGCAGTTTCTCCAGTCCGACCCAGCCATGTACACGAGCCATGGCCGTACGTATGTGCGAGTAGGCGTTCGAGACCCTGCCCGTATGTACGTACGTGGCCGTATTTTCTTTCTTGCACACTGGCCAATGTACGTACATGTACATGCTACGTGCGCGCCTCTACTACAACACGTGCGCGCCTCTACATCGACCAGTATATATGTACACGTTCGCGACCAGAATGACAACGCTACGTACGCTTCGACCAGGTGGGTCCCGACTGTCAGGCACTTCCTTGCCTGCGAAGATGTAGGTGGTGGGTCCCAACAGTCAAGGGGGCGAATTGGTTTTTTTGCCCGGATGCATTTCCTTGCGTGCGAAGATGTAGCTACTGGGTCCCAGCTGTCAGGGGGAACGTTTTTTCGCGAAATAGGGTGGCCCGTCCGGTGGGTCCCCGCTGTCAGGTGGAGGAATAATTATTTTGCGCGTAATAAGGAGGCACTTCCTTGCTGCGGCCGTGGACCCAGCTGTCAGCCTCTCCACATATAGTCCACATCTGATGCAAGTTGTTCCTTGACCATGTTGACCATGCCACACCGAGAGCACCACGCCTTGGAAGGGGACGACGCGGGGCCGCGGAAGACGCGGCAGTGGAAGCCCGCGCGGAGAGGAGTACGAGGGTTCACTGGTTCAGCTGCGGTGTGAGGCTGCCGTCACCGCAGAATAATAGGGGGTGTGGGTGAGTGGAGGGATGGCCTGGCCAACGGTGGGACTAGTAGGGGGCGGTGAGGCCTCCGCGGCAGCATAGCCGGCCACGGGAGGCAGGAGCACGAGGCACGACCGGCACTGGTTTGGGCGGCTGGAGCAAGAAGACTAGAGGTTGAAGAAGCACTACGACCGTTGGATGGACATCGTACGGTCACTGGAGCTAGAGTCGTGCATATTGACTAAGTTAACAAAGCCCTCCGTCCCCGTCAACTTAGTAGGCCCACAAGTCAGCCTGCCACTATACTGGGTCCCAGCTAACAGGGGGAGTATTCATTTTTTTGTGCGGAATAAGGAGGCACTTCCTTGCGTGCGAAGATATAGCTGGTGGGTCCGAGCTGTCAGCGGCGGTAACTTTTTTCGTGAAATACAGAGGCCCTTTTGGTGGGTCCCAGATGTGTGGTGGAGGAATCATTATTTTGAGCGTAATAAGGAGGCATTTCCTTGCGTGCGGCCGTGGACCTAGCTGTTAGCCTCTCCACGTATAGTCCACTTCAGATGCATGTCGGTCTTTGACCAAGTTGACCAGTCCTCGCCGAGAGCACCAGGGCAGTGGACGAAGGCGAGGCCTAGGAAGGGAACGACACGGAGGCAGGGAAGACTCGGCAGCTGTTTCCCACGCGGAGGGGAGTACGACTATACGAGGGTTTACTGGTTCGTTTGCCGTCACCGGAGAATAACAGCAGGTGTGGATGAGTAGAGGGATGGCTAGGCCAGCGATGGGAGTACGGTGGGGGGTGAGGCTTGCGCGGCAGCACAACCGGCCGTGGGGAGGAGAGAGCAGGCAGTCCCGCCGGCGCTTGTTTGAGAGGCTGGAGCAGGAAGAGCAGAGATTGAACAAGCACGACGGCCGTTGGTTGGACATCCAACAGTCACTGCTTGTGCTTCAACCTTTTTTTAGGAAAGCCTAAAATCTGTCGTAAACATCATACAACTCATCAGCCATTATTTCTAATAATTTACAGCCCATTTGCTAATTCTTAAGGTTTTTTTGGAGCCCATATTCTTTTTGTTAGCATTACAGCCCATATTGTGGCCATGGTTAAAAATTTAAACGATTTTTTGCATATTTCGGTGCGGTTCGAACTGTTTTTAATCCCGAAATTTTGAGCCACGTTCAAACTAATTTTAAAAATAAAATTTGAAACTAATTGCCGGTTTGATGTGTTTTAAATATGTACAGCCAATTTCTCATTACTGATAGGCCATTTTCTCGGCCAGCGAATGAAAGCTCTCCTTGTCTTGAAAGATTTGCAGCCCAACAGGCTTGACAAAGCGACTTACTTGGCAAATCACAAAAAACCTGGGCAGTGGTCGTGGACCCAGCTGTCAGCCTCTCCACGTACAGTACTCTTCCGATGGAAGTTGGTGGTTGACCACATTGACCACGCCGCACCGAGAGCACCAAGGCGGTGGACGACGGCGAGGCCTAGGAAGGGGACAACATGGAGCCAGGGAAGACATGGAAGTGGATGCCCACGCAGAGAGGAGTACGAGGGTTCACTAGTTAGCCTCGAAATCCGTGGCGTGTACAGCCCATTTGCTATTATTTTTATAATTTTTACTCATTTTCTAATTCATATGGAATTTATTGCAGCCCATTTTCCATTTTTAGAATTGCTGCCCATTTCCTGGTCAGTACCAGGGTTAAAAAAATTAACTAAATATGTGGGAAATTTTGAAAATTTGCAAATTTTTGCTGGGGAACAAAATATTCTTAATCCAAAAATTAGTAGCCATACTAAAAAAATTTAAAAATAAATTAGTACTATGTCATGTTAAATCCAATGAAATACGTATAAGATATCAGTGAAGAACAAAAATAAAAAAAGAAACTAATATCCCATTTGCTATAATTTTTTTGGAATTTTCAACCCCTTTTGACATTACTTTTAATAGACACTGACCATACTCTTTGGCCAGGCCGGAATGCATCCTTCCTCGTCTTCAAAAATTTGCAGCCCAGTAAGTCAGAGAAAATAAATAGGCCTAGCTTGAGTATTCTTCAAAAAGAAATACTGGGCTACCTATTTTCCCAAAGAAAAAACTGCTGGGTTGATCCTGTTGTGATGGGCCACAGAGACCGCACAACCCAGTTTATAGCCTGCTCCTCCAAATTACTACTAAAAAACGTTGTGCAATTTTGTAGTTAATTGACTATACGTTGAAAATGATGTGGGTCCCAGATATCAGCAGGGTGGATTAGAGTAAAAAAGAGGGTTCATCTGAGTAGTAAAAGAGGCGCTTGCTTGTGTTCGGGAGTGGACCTGGTGGGTCCGTATTGTCATACTCACAACTACAGTCCTCTCCCAATTCACTATGTTGACAGGGACCGTTTCGAAAAAAACTATGTTGACAGGGTCGGACGGCGGCGCGCGGCGAGCGCACCAAGTAGGAGGATAAAGTGTTGTCGCCAATGTGCTGGGTTGGGTTGGACATTCTTATTGAAAAATAAAAATGGACCGGATATATTTACGACGCTGACTACAATTTGCATGGGTCTGTTGGTTGTAGGAAGAAAACGCCGGGAGAAAGACGACTGGTCGCTATCTTTGCCGAAGAATAATATCGACTGAATGTAACGACACTATCATAGGAAATAATATCCTCCTGTCAAATCGTGAATTTAAAGAACTGGTGCATGAGCATTTAGCTTTATTTATTTACTTATTTATGTTTAGGGAACCATGAGCATGTACCTGGGCCGGATTCATGTGCGAGCCTCCTAATACGTCCATTTTGCATCATGCTTTTATATCAATATTTATTGCATTATGGGTTGTTATTACACATTATGTCACACTTCTTATGCGTGTTCTCTCTTATTTTACAAGGTTTACATAAGGAGGGAGAATGCCGGCAGCTGGAATTCTGGGCGGGAAAAGGAGCAAATATTAGAGACCTATTCTGCACAACTCCAAAAGTCCTGAAACTCCACGAAAGTTATTTGTGGAAATAATAAAAAATACTGAGCGGAAGAAATACCAGAGGGGGCCCACACCCTGGCCACGAGGTTGGGGCGCGCCCCCTGCCTCGTGGGCCCCCTGTTGGCCCTCCGGTGCCTATCTTCTGCTATAAGTCTTTCGTCTGAAGAAAAATCTTAAGCAAGCTTTCGGGACGAGACTCCGCCGCCACAAGGCAGAACCTTGGCAGAACCAATCTAGGGCTTCGGCGGAGCTGTTCTGCCGGGGACACTTCCCTCCGGGAGGTGGAAATCATCGCCATCGTCATCACCAACACTCCTCTCATCGGGAGAGGGCCAATCTCCATCAACATCTTCACCAGCACCATCACCTCTCAAACTGTATTTCATCTCTTGTATCCAATTCTTGTCTCTAAGTCTGGAATTGGTGCCTGTAGGTTGCTAGTAGTGTTGACTACTCCTTGTAGTTGATGCTAGTTGGTTTATTTGGTGGAAGATCATATGTTCAGATCCTTTATGCATATTAATACTCCTCTGATTATGAACATGAATATGCTTCGTGAGTAGTTACGTTTGTTCCTCAGGACATGGGAGAAGTCTTGCTATTAGTAGTCATGTGAATTTGGTATTCGTTCGATATTTTGATGAGATGTATGTTGTCTCTCCTCTAGTGGTGTTATGTGAACGTCGACTACATGACACTTCACCATTATTTGGGCCTAGAGGAAGGCATTGGGAAGTGATAATTAGATGATGGGTTGCTAGAGTGACAGAAGTTTAAACCCTAGTTTATGCCTTGCTTCATAAGGGGCTGATTTGGATCCACTTGTTTCATGCTATGGTTAGGTTTACCTTAATACTTCTTTTGTAGTTGCGGATGCTTGCAATAGGGGTTAATCATAAGTGGGACGCTTGTCCAAGTAAGGACAGCACCCAAGCACTGGTCCACCCACATATTAAATTATCAAAGTACCGAACGCGAATCATATGAATGTGATGAAAACTAGCTTGACGATAATTCCCATGTGTCCTCGGGAGTGCTTTTCTCGATATAAAAGTTTGTCCAGGCTTGTACTTTTCTACAGAAAGGATTGGGCCACCTTTCTGCAGTTTATTTACTTTTGTTACTTGTTGCTCGTTACCAATTATCTTGTCACAAAACTATCTGTTACCTACAATTTCAGTGCTTGCAGAGAATACCTTGCTGAAAACCGCTTATCATTTCCTTCTGCTCCTCGTTGGGTTCGACACTCTTACTTATCTAAAGGACTACGATAGATCCTGAAGGAAATATGCCCTAGAGGCAATAATAAAGTTATTATTTATTTCCTTACATATCATGATAAATGTTTATTATTCATGCTAGAATTGTATTAACCGGAAACATAATACATGTGTGAATACATAGACAAACAAAGTGTCACTAGTATGCCTCTACTTGACTAGCTCGTTAATCAAAGATGGTTATGTTTCCTAACCATAGACAAAGAGTTGTTATTTGATTAACGAGGTCACATCATTAGTTGAATGATCTGATTGACATGACCCATTCCATTAGCTTAGCACCCGATCGTTTAGTATGTTGCTATTGCTTTCTTCATGACTTATACATGTTCCTTTGACTATGAGATTATGCAACTCCCGTTTGCCGGAGGAACACTTTGGGTACTACCAAACGTCACAACGTAACTGGGTGATTATAAAGGAGTATTACAGGTGTCTCCAATGGTAGATGTTGGGTTGGCGTATTTCGAGATTAGGATTTGTCACTCCGATCGTCGGAGAGGTATCTCTGGGCCCTCTCGGTAATGCACATCACTTAAGCCTTGCAAGCATTGCAACTAATGAGTTAGTTGCGGGATGATGTATTACGGAACGAGTAAAGAGACTTACCAGTAACGAGATTGAACTAGGTACTGAATACCGACGATTGAATCTCGGGTAAGTAACATACCGATGACAAAGGGAACAACGTATGTTGTTATGCGGTCTGACCGATAAAGATCTTCATAGAATATGTAGGAGCCAATATGGGCATCCAGGTCCCGCTATTGGTTATTGACCGAAGACGTGTCTCGGTCATGTCTACATTGTTCTCGAACCGTAGGGTCCGCACGCTTAAGGTTTCGATGACAGTTATATTATGAGTTTATGAGTTTTGATGTACCGAAGGAGTTCGGAGTCCCGGATGAGATCGGGGACATGACGAGGAGTCTCGAAATGGTCGAGACGTAAAGATCGATATATTGGACGACTATATTCGGACATCGGAAAGGTTCTGAGTGATTCGGGTATTTTCGGGAGTATCGGGGAGTTACGGGATTACGGGAGAAGTAATGGGCCTTGATGGGCTTTAGTGGGAAGAGGAAAAAGGCTGCTGCGCCCCCCCTTCCCTCTGGTCCGAATTGGACTAGGGAAAAGGGGGCCGGCCACCTTTCCTTCTCCTCCACTTCCTTCTCCCTTCCTCCCTCTTGGTGGACTCCTACTAGGACTTGGAGTCCTAGTAGGACTCCACATCCTGGCCGCACCAAACCTTGGCCGGCCTCCTCCTCCTCCATCCTTTATATACAGGGGCAGGGGGCACCCCATAGACACACAAGTTGATCTTCGTGATCGTTCCTTAGCCGTGTGCGGTGCCCCCCTCCACCATATTCCACATCGGTCATATCGTTGTAGTGCTTAGGCGAAGCCCTGCACCGGTAGTACATCAAGATCGTCACCACGCCGTCGTGCTGACGGAACTCCTCCCCGAAGCTTTGCTGGATCGGAGCCCGGGGATCGTCATCGAGCTGAACGTGTGCCAAGAACTCGGAGGTGCCGGAGTAACGGTGCTTGGATCGGTCGGATCGTGAAGACGTACGACTACATTAACCGCGTTGATATAACGCTTCCGCTTTCGGTCTACGAGGGTACGTAGACAACACTCTCCCCTCTCGTTTCTATGCATCACCATGATCTTGCGTGTGCGTAGGAATTTTTTTGAAATTACTACGTTCCCCAACAGTGGCATCCGAGCCTAGGTTTTTATGGTTTGATGTTATTTGCACGAGTAGAACACAAGTGAGTTGTGGACGATACAAGTCATACTGCCTACCAGCATGTCATACTTTGGTTCAGCGGTATTGTTGGACGAGACGATCCGGACCAACCTTACGCGTACGCTTACGCGAGACCGGTTCCCTCGACGTGCTTTGCACATAGATGGCTTGCGGAAGACTGTCTCTCCAACTTTAGTTGAACCGAGTGTGGCTACGCCCGGTCCTTGAGAAGGTTAAAACGGAGTCTATTTGACAAACTATCATTGTGGTTTTGATGCGTAGGTAAGATGAGTTCTTGCTTAAACCCGTAGCAGCCACGTAAAACTTGCAACAACAAAGTAGAGGACGTCTAACTTGTTTTTGCAGGGCATGTTGTGATGTGATATGGTCAAGACATGATGCTAAATTTTATTGTATGAGATGATCATGTTTTGTAACCGAGTTATCGGCAACTGGCAGGAGCCATATGGTTGTCGCTTTATTGTATGCAATGCAATCGCGATGTAATGCTTTACTTTATTACTAAGCGGTAGTGATAGTCGTGGAAGCATAAGATTGGCGAGACGACAACGATGCTACGATGGAGATCAAGGTGTCGCGCCGGTGACGATGGTGATCATGACGGTGATTCGGAGATGGAGATCACAAGCACAAGATGATGATGACCATATCATATCACTTATATTGATTGCATGTGATGTTTATCTTTTTATGCATCTTATCTTGCTTTGATTGACGGTAGCATTATAAGATGATCTCTCACTAAATTATCAAGAAGTGTTCTCCCTGAGTATGCACCGTTGCAAAAGTTCTTCGTGCTGAGACACCACGTGATGATCGGGTGTGATAGGTTCTACGTTCAAATACAACGGGTGCAAAACAGTTGCACACGCGGAATACTCAGGTTATACTTGACGAGCTATGCATATAAGATAAGACCTCGGAACACGGAGACCGAAAGGTCGAGCGTGAATCATATAGTAGATATGATCAAAATAATGATGTTCACCATTGAAGACTAAGCCATTTCACGTGATGATCGGTTATGGTTTAGTTGATTTGGATCAAGTGATCACTTAGAAGATTAGAGGGATGTCTATCTAAGTGGGAGTTCTTAAGTAATATGATTAATTGAACTTTAATATTATCATGAACATTAGTCCTGGTAGTATTAGCATATCTATGTTGTAGATCAATAGCTCGCGTTGTTGCTTCCCTGTGTTTATTTTGATATGTTCCTAGAGAAAATTGTGTTGAAAAATGTTAGTAGCAATGATGCGGATTGGATCCGTGATCTGAGGTTTATCCTCATTGCTGCACAGAAGAATTATGTCCTTGATGCACCGCTAGGTGACAGACCTATTGTAGGAGCAGATGCAGACATTATGAACGTTTTGCTAGCTCAATATGGTGACTACTTAATAGTTTAGTGCACCATGCTTAACTGCTTAGAATCGGGACTTCAAAGACGTTTTGAACGTCATGGACCATACGAGATGTTCCAGGAGTTGAAGTTAATATTTCAAGCAAATACCCGAGTTGAGAGATATGAAGTCTCCAACAATTTCTATAGCTAAAAGATGGAAGAGAATCGCTCAACTAGTGAGCATGTGCTCAGATAGTCTAAGTACTACAATCGCTTGAATCAAGTGGGAGTTAATCTTCCAGATAAAATAGTGATTGACAGAATTCTCTAGTCACCATCACCAAGTTAGTAGAACTTCGTGATGAACTATAATATGCAAGGGAAAACGGAAACAATTCCCAAGCTCTTCGTGATGCTGAAATCGACGAAGATAGAAATCAAGAAAAACATCAAATGTTGATGGTTAACAAGACCACTAGTTTCAAGAAAAGGGCAAAGGGAAGAAGGGTAACTTCAAGAAGAACAGCAAACAAGTTGCTGCTCAAGAGAAGAAACCCAAGTCTGGACCTAAGCCTGAGACTGAGTGCGTTTACTGCAAAGGGACTGGTCACTGGAAGCGGAATTACCCCAAGTGATTGGCGGATAAGAAGGATGGCAAAGTGAACATAAGTATATTTGATATACATGTTATTGATGTGTACTTTACTAGTGTTTATAGCAACCCCTCAGTATTTGATACTAGTTCAGTTGCTAAGAGTAGTAACTCGAAACGGGAGTTGCAGAATGAACAAAGAACTAGTTAAGGGTGAAGTGATGATGAAAGTTTGAAGTAGTTCCAAGATTGATATGATCATCATCGCACACTTCCCTATACTTTCGAGATTAGTGTTGAACCTAAATAAGTGTTATTTGGTGTTTGCGTTGAGCATAAATATGATTTGTTCATGTTTATTGCAATACGGTTATTCATATAAGAGAACAATTGTTGTTCTGTTTACATGAATAAAACCTTCTATGGTCATACACACCAACGAAAGTGGTTTGTTGGATCTCAGTGATACACATATTCATAATATTGAAGCCAAAACATGCAAAGTTAATAATGATAGTGCAACTTATTTGTGGCACTGCCGTTTAGGTCATATTGGTGTAAAGCGCATGAAGAAACTCCATGCTGATGGGCTTTTGGAATCACTTGATTATGAATCACTTGATGCTTGCGAACCATGCCTCTTGGGCAAGATGACTAAAACGCCGTTCTCCGGAACAATGGAGCAAGCAACAGATTTGTTGGAAATCATACATACTGATGTATGTGGTCCGATGAATATTAAGGCTCGCGACAAGTATCATTATTTTCTAACCTTCACAGATGATTTGAGCAGATATGAGTATATCTACTTGATGAAACATAAGTCTGAAACGTTTGAAAAGTTCAAAGAATTTCAGAGTGAAGTGGAGAATCATCGTAACAAGAAAAAGTTTCTACGATATGATCGCAGAGGTAAAATATTTGAGTTACGAGTTTGGTCTTCAGTTAAAACAATGTGAAATAGTTTCACTACTCACGCCACCTGGAACACCATAGCATAATGGTGTGTCCAAACGTCATAACCGTACTTTATTGGATATAGTGCAATCTATGATGTTTCTTACCGATTTACCAATATCGTTTTGGGATCATGCATTAGAGACAGCTGCATTCACGTTAAAAAAAGGGCACCATCTAAGTCCGTTGAGACGACACAATATGAACTATGGTTTGGCAAGAAACCAAAGATGTCGTTTTTTAAAGTTTGGGGTTGCGATGCTTATGTGAAAAAGTTTCATCCTGATAAGCTCAAACCCAAATCGGAGAAATGTGTCTTCATAGGATACCCAAAGGAGACTGTTGGGTACACCTTCTATCACAGATCCAAAGGCAAGACATTCGTTGCTAAGAATGGATCCTTTCTAGAGAAGGAGTTTCTCCCGAAAGAAGTGAGTGGGAGGAAAGTAGAACTTGATGAGGTAATTGTACCTGCTCCCTTATTGGAAAATAGTTCATCACAGAAATCTGTTCCTGTGACTATTACACCAATTAGTGAGGAAGTTAATGATGATGATCATGTAACGTCAGATCAAGTAACTACCGAATCTCGTAGGTAAATCGGAGTAAGATCCGCACCAGAGTGGTACGGTAATCCTGTTCTGGAAGTCATGTTACTAGACCATGACGAACTTGCGAAGTATGAGGAAGCGATGATGAGCCCAGATTCCGAGAAGTGGTTTGAGGCCATGAAATCTGAGATATGATCCATGTATGAGAACAAAGTATGGACTTTGATGGATTTGCCCGATGATCGGCAAGCCATAGAAAATAAATGGATCTTCAAGAGGAAGACGGACGCTGATAGTAGTGTTACTATCTACAAAGCTAGAATTGTCGCATAAGGTTTTCGACAAGTTCAAAGTGTTGACTACGATGAGAGTTTCTCACTCGTATCTATGCTTAAGTCTGTCCGAATCATATTAGCAATTGCCGCATTTTATGAAATCTAGCAAATGGATAAACAAAACTGCATTCCTTAATAGATTTATTAAAGAAGAGTTGTATATGATGCAACCAGAAGGTTTTGTCAATCCTAAAGGTGCTAACAAAATATGCAAGCTCCAGCGATCCATCTATGGACTGGTGCAAGCATCTCGGAGTTGGAATATACACTTTGATAAGTTGATCAAAGCATATAGTTTTATACAGACTTGCGGTGAAGCCTGTATTTACAAGAAAGTGAGTGAGAGCACTACAGCATTTCTGATGAGTATATGTGAATGACATATTGTTGATCGGAAATAATGTAGAATTATTCTGCAAAGCATAAAGGGGTGTTTGAAAGGAGTTTTTCAAAGAAAGACCTCGGTAAAGCTGCTTACATATTGAGCATCAAGATCTATAGAGATAGATCAAGACGCTTGATAAGTTTTCAATGAGTACATACCTTGACAAGATTTTGAAGTAGTTCAAAATGGAACAGTCATAGAAAGAGTTCTTTCCTATGTTACAAGGTATGAAGTTGAGTAAAGACTCAAAACTCGACCACGGCAGAAGATAGAAAGAGAATGAAAGTCATTCCCTATGCCTCGGCCATAGGTTCTATAAAGTATGCCATGCTGTTTACCAGATCTATTGTATACCCTACACTGAGTTAAGCAAGGGAGAACAATGGTGATCTAGGAGTAGATCACTGGACAGCGGTCAAAATTATCCTTAGTGGAATAAGGATATGTTTCTTGATTATGGAAGTGACAAAAGGTTCGTCGTAAAGGGTTACGTCGATGCAAGTTTTGACACCGATCTGGATGACTCTAAGTCTCGATCTAGATACATATTCAAAGTGGGAGCAATTAGCTAGAGTAGCTCCGTATAGAGCATTGTAGACATAGAAAATTGCAAAATACTTATGGATCTGTATGTGACAGACCCGTTGACTAAAATTATCTCACAAGCAAAACATGATCACACTTTAGTACTCTTTGGGTGTTAATCACATAAGCGATGTGAACTAGATTACTGACTCTAGTAAACCCTTTGGGTGTTGGTCACATATCGATGTGAACTATGGGTGTTAATCACATGGTGATGTGAACTATTGCTGGTAAATCACATGGCGATGTGAACTAGATTATTGACTCTAGTGCAAGTGGGAGACTGAAGGAAATATGCCCTAGAGGCAATAATAAAGTTATTATTTATTTCCTTACATATCATGATAAATGTTTATTATTCATGCTAGAATTGTATTAACCGGAAACATAATACATGTGTGAATACATAGACAAACAAAGTGTCACTAGTATGCCTCTACTTGACTAGCTCGTTAATCAAAGATGGTTATGTTTCCTAACCATAGACAAAGAGTTGTTATTTGATTAACGAGGTCACATCATTAGTTGAATGATCTGATTGACATGACCCATTCCATTAGCTTATCACCCGATCGTTTAGTATGTTGCTATTGCTTTCTTCATGACTTATACATGTTCCTTTGACTATGAGATTATGCAACTCCCGTTTGCCGGAGGAACACTTTGGGTACTACCAAACGTCACAACGTAACTGGGTGATTATAAAGGAGTATTACAGGTGTCTCCAATGGTAGATGTTGGGTTGGCATATTTCGAGATTAGGATTTGTCACTCCGATCGTCGGAGAGGTATCTCTGGGCCCTCTCGGTAATGCACATCACTTAAGCCTTGCAAGCATTGCAACTAATGAGTTAGTTGCGGGATGATGTATTACGGAACGAGTAAAGAGACTTACCGGTAACGAGATTGAACTAGGTATTGAATACCGACGATCGAATCTCGGGTAAGTAACATACCGATGACAAAGGGAACAACGTATGTTGTTATGCGGTCTGACCGATAAAGATCTTCATAGAATATGTAGGAGCCAATATGGGCATCCAGGTCCCGCTATTGGTTATTGACCGGAGACGTGTCTCGGTCATGTCTACATTGTTCTCGAACCGTAGGGTCCGCACGCTTAAGGTTTTGATGACAGTTATATTATGAGTTTATGAGTTTTGATGTACCGAAGGAGTTCGGAGTCCCGGATGAGATCGGGGACATGACGAGGAGTCTCGAAATGGTCGAGACGTAAAGATCGATATATTGGACGACTATATTCGGACATCGGAAAGGTTCTGAGTGATTCGGGTATTTTCGGGAGTATCGGGGAGTTACGGGATTACGGGAGAAGTAATGGGCCTTGATGGGCTTTAGTGGGAAGAGGAAAAAGGCTGCTGCGCCCCCCCCCTTCCCTCTGGTCCGAATTGGACTAGGGAAAAGGGGGCCGGCCACCTTTCCTTCTCCTCCACTTCCTTCTCCCTTCCTCCCCTCTTGGTGGACTCCTACTAGGACTTGGAGTCCTAGTAGGACTCCACATCCTGGCCGCACCAAACCTTGGCCGGCCTCCTCCTCCTCCATCCTTTATATACAGGGGCAGGGGGCACCCCATAGACACACAAGTTGATCTTCGTGATCGTTCCTTAGCCATGTGCGGTGCCCCCCTCCACCATATTCCACATCGGTCATATCGTTGTAGTGCTTAGGCGAAGCCCTGCACCGGTAGTACATCAAGATCGTCACCACGCCGTCGTGCTGACGGAACTCCTCCCCGAAGCTTTGCTGGATCGGAGCCCGGGGATTGTCATCGAGCTGAATGTGTGCCAAGAACTCGGAGGTGCCGGAGTAACGGTGCTTGGATCGGTCGGATCGTGAAGACGTACGACTACATTAACCGCGTTGATATAACGCTTCCGCTTTCGGTCTACGAGGGTACGTAGACAACACTCTCCCCTCTCGTTGCTATGCATCACCATGATCTTGCGTGTGCGTAGGAAATTTTTTGAAATTACTACGTTCCCCAACAGATCCCCTATACTTGTGGGTCATCAAGACTCTTTTCTGGCACCGTTGCCAGGGAGTGAAGCGCCTTTGGTAGGTGGAATTTGGTAATGAAAAATTTATATAGTGTGCTGAAATTTACTGTCACTTGTTACTATGAAAAGTAATCCTCCGAGGGGCTTGTTTGGGGTATCTTCACCCCGACCAGTAGAGAAAAGAGTTGCTCCTCAACCTACTGAACCTACTGAAAATGAAAATGTCTACTTTGAAATTCCTTCGGGTATGGTAGAAAAACTGCTAGCTAATCCTTTTGCAGGAGATGGAACATTACATCCTGATGAGCACCTAATATATGTGGATGAATTTTGTGGATTATTTAAGCTTGCAGGTACGCCCTATGATGTTATCAAGAAGAAGGTCTTCCCTTTATCTTTGAAGGGAGATGCATTGACATGGTATAGGCTATGTGATGATATGGGATCATGGAACTATAAACGATTGAAATTGGAATTTCATCAGAAGTTTTATCCTATGCACCTTGTTCATCGTGATCGCAATTATATATATAATATTTGGCCTCGTGAAGGAGACATCATCTCTCAAGCTTGGGGGAGGCTTAAATCAATGTTATATTCATGCCCCAATCTTGAGCTTTCCAGAGAAATGATTATTCAAAAAATTTATGCTCGGCTTTCTGATAACAATCGCACCATGCTCGATACTTCTTGTGCTGGCTCTTTTAGATGAACAAGAAAGAATTAAATGCAACTCTGAAGATTGGGATCTCGACGAAGGTAAGGAGTCAGGTATGACACCTAAGTTTGATTGTGTTAAATCTTTTATGGATACCGATGTTTTCCGTAAATTTAGCACTAAATATGGACTTGACTCTGAGATAGTAGCTTCTTTCTATGAATCTTTTGCTACTCATATTGGTCTCCCTAAGGAGAAGTGGTTTAAATATCATCCTCCCATAGAAGTAAAAGTAGCTGCACCTATTAAAGTTGAAGAAAAGACTATCACTTATAATGATCCTATTGTTCCTACTGCTTATGTTGAGAAACCACCTTTTCCTATTAGGATAAAAGATCATGCTAAAGCTTCAACTGTGGTTCGTAAAAGCAATATTAGAACTTATACACCTCCTCAGCAAGTTAAAGTTGAACCTAATATTGCTATTGTTAAAGATCTCTTGGCTGATAATATTGATGGGCATGTTATTTATTTCTGTGATGAGACTGCTAGAATTGCTAAACCTTGTGCTAAAGATAAACATAGACCTATGGTAGGCATGCCTGTTATTTCTGTTAAAATAGGAGATCATTGTTATCATGGCTTGTGTGATATGGGTGCTAGTGCTAGTGCAATACCTATTGACTTATACAAAGAAATTATGCATGATATTGCACCTACTGAGTTAGAAGAAATTGATGTCACAATTAAACTTGCCAATAGAGATACTATATCACCAATTGGAATTGTTAGAGATGTTGAAGTCTTGTGTGGGAAAACTAAATATCCTGCTGATTTTCTTGTTCTTGGTTCCCCACAAGATAGCGTTTGTCCCATTATATTTGGTAGACCCTTCTTAAACACTGTTAATGCTAGGATAGACTGCGAAAAGGATGTTGTCACTATTGGTTTGGGTGATATGTCTCATGAGTTTAATTTCTTTGAATTTCGTAGACAACACCGTGAATAAGAATTACCTGGTAAAGATGAAATTATTGGTCTTGCTTCTATTGCCGTACCTCCTAGTGATCCTTTAGAACAATATTTGCTAGACCATGAAAATTATATGTTTATGAATGAAAGAAGGGAAATAGATGAAGTGTTCTTTAAACAGGGACCTATGCTGAAACACAGCTTGCCTGTTGAAATCTTAGGGGATCCTCCTCCACCCAAGGGTGATCTTGTGTTTGAGCTTAAACCATTGCTTGATACTCTTAAATATGCTTACCTTGATGAAAAGAAGATATATCCCGTTATTATTAGTGCTAACCTTTCAGAGAAGGAGGAAGAAAAATTATTGAAAACTCTAAAGAAGCACCATGCTGCTATTGGATATACCCTTGATGATCTTAAGGGCATTAGTCCCACTCTATGTCAACACAAAATAAATTTGGAGAAAGATGCCAAACCAGTTATTGATCACCAACGATGGCTGGATCCTAAAATGAAATAAGTGGTAACAAAGGAAATACTAAAGCTCCTTGAGGCAGGTATAATTTATCCCGTTGCCAATAGTCAGTGGGTAAGTCATGTCCATTGTGTCCCTAAGAAGGGAGGTATTACTGTCGTTCCTAATGATAAAGATGACTTGATTCCTCAAAGAATTATGTCGGTGTACTAAAGTAGGGGTACCTTAGTACCCCAGACTTGTGCACGGGCAGTTGTAGCACCCTGCGGCGAGGCCCGCCCAGGAAGCGCCAAGAGAAGACCAAGCATTCAAGACAAGGCCCCCGGCAAGAGGAGCTTGCCGGGCCAAGAAGACAAGACCCCGGCAAGAGGAGCTTGCCGGGACGACTAAGCCCGTGTAATACCATCCAAGAACAAAGTATACGAGACAGAAGATCGAGACCCCGACAAGAGGAGCTTGTCGGGAAGGCCGAACCCAGGCACCACAAGAGAAGCCCGCCACGGCGCGCCATGCGCCCCGGCAAGGCCTGATGGCCGGCAAGCTATCAGGCACAGGAAGACGACCCCCGCGGCAAGCCACTCGCCGCGGCAAATCGCCACCTCAGGACTGCGCTCCAGCTCACCCGCCCACGCGTCGCTCTGGGGTTTCCCCCAAGGGCACGTGGCGGGACACCGCGCAGCCTGGGGTATGCGGTGGCATGCAGCCACCACCGTGGCGAGCGGTGGCGCACCTAACGGTCCGCCTCGGTGCTGTCCAGGCGACCGTGACGGGCATTTAATGCCCTTGTCCCCTACCGTCAGAAGTAGGTATGATAACACTGTGCCGCACTGTAGCGCCACTGTTCCCGCACTATTACAACTTCCACCCCTTTTACACTTTTACCCCTTTCTCTTACGTTGACACCTGTCGGTGACCCCTTTGCGCTATAAAAGGAGGCCCGTGTGCAACGTAGGGGGGGGTTCGGGGATTCGGAATCCAGACAGCCATACGCTCGGTGTAGCTAGCTCTCCAAGCTCCCGAGCTCCCCAGCTCAATACAACCAAGCAGGAGTAGGGTTTTACGCGTCCATCGCGGCCCGAACCTGGGTAAACCGCCCGTGTGCTCGCCTCGATCTGCTCTCCGTGCTCCCTCCGCCCCCCTCACCGGACAACGAAAGGGGCTCCGGCCCCATAGGTGCTCGCGGGGGACGCCGTCCACCCCGACATCTTTGGCGCGCCAGGTAGGGGCCATGGAGCGCGTGCTGCGGAGGCATTCTTTCCCACGGGCTCGTGTGCGGCCCTCCTCGAGTATCCACTCGCGCAGAGACTGGGCAAGAAGCAGCTGCTCCTTGAGGAGGACCGCCTTCTGGCCGCTGGGCGAACGATTCGCCTCCAGCGAACTCTGCGCCGCTCCCGTAGCCGCAGAAGTTAGCGCCAGAAGTCACGAGAAAGGCGACCTCGTTCCCCGGCGCGCCTCGTCCGCCGGGGTGCCGAACGAGTTGACGCCGACCGTGGGAGGAATCTTGCCAGCGCGGTTGCCGGAACCCGTTCCGCCAACCATCCTCTCTGCCCAAGTCTTGCCGCAGTTGCATGTGATCCTTGGCGCAGAGAGGGGCGCGGATCCCCAAGCATAGCTACGCCTAGCTCCGGAGGGTCGTGAGGCCCTGCGCCTTTGCCTACCCCCAAGATGGGCTGGATGCTGCCCAAGGAGGTTTTACCCTACCGGGCGGCAAGCGATAAGAAAAGATAAGTTGCCGGAGCTCGAGCAATTGCCCCATCAATTTTTAAGAGTTATCTCCCTCGAACGACCGAGCCTTGGTTGAGAGGCCTGAGCGCGGAAGGACCGGCACGAGACTGGTTGCGCCCTCATTTCGTTTCGAGTCCGCTCAACGACTTGAGTGTGCTACACCCCGAGTAGCGTCCTCACTTTGTTTCGAGCTCGCCCGGCACCCTAAGCGTGCTGCGACCGCAGTCGCACCTCTTACTTTGCCTTGAGCCTGCTCAACAATCTGAGTGAGCGGCAACCAGCCGCGGCGAGGTTTCTTGCCGGTGGTAGCCCCGCCAGCGGGTCGCTGACGTCCCGCACTCGGCGCCCGTGGCAAGGCGGAGGCCTACGCCGGCAAGTCCCCGAAAACGTAGGGCGGAAACAAACAAGGCGCCGGTCAAGTAGAGGAGATAACAGTGCGATGCGTTGCCTAAGATAAAAAGTTATATTACAAAATGCCTTACTGCTGCTCTAACCAGCCGTTTCCATGGCATATTTAACAGCGGCAGGGAAAGGAGATAAAAGAAAGGGGCAGGCGGCCTAGTCCACGCGGTCGCCCTCGATCCTCTTGACCCCGGCCGCCTTCTTGACGATAGGGGCGATGAGGGCCTGGATCCCCGTCAGGTCTGCGTTCTCCGGCAAGGGCCTGAGGACGTTAGTAAGCCTGATGTCGGGGTTGCGGAAAACGATCTCCACCAGCACCCTCTCGAGGGCCCCGGAGATGGCCTCCCGCGTCTCGTCGGCCAGCTCCTTCGGAAGCGACGTTCGGAGGTGCTGGAGCGCCTGCACCACCCCCTGGAAGAAGGAAGTGAGCTTGGCGCTGGGCACGACGTCCTCGTCGGTGAGGGACTGGTGGCCCTCGATCCCCAGCAGCGTCAGCTCCTTGTCGATGGTGGCGGCGATGTCGACGAGGCCCTCGGTCCACCGCTCCACCGTATCCCTGAAGGTGTTCTGGGAAACGGCGGCGCGCCTCAGCAGCTCCTCGTTGCCGTCGACCTCCTTCCGTAAAGCCGCCTCTCGCTCCTTAGCGCTGTCCAGCGCCTTGCCGAGCGCCTCCAATTTCAGTTCCAGAGTGGAGTTGGAGTTCTTGGCGGCGTCAAGCTCCTGGATCTTCTCGGCGAAGCGACCCTGAAGCTCACCGAGGGTGAACGCACCCTTCTCGCGCTCCTGCCGGAGCGCGGCGAGCTCCTCGTCCTTCGCCTTGAAGTCGGAATCGAGCTGCGCCACCCTCGCCTCCAGCCCCTTCTTGGTGACCTCAGCGGCTGCAGCAGCGTCCTGCGCCTTCTTCAGGTCTCCGCTGAGCGCCCGCTCGCGCGCGGCAACCTCCTCCTCGTGGTTGGCGAGGCTGGCCGTTTTCTGCACCAGCTCGCCTTCCCGCGCGGATAACTCCGCGGCGGCAAGCCTCTGCTGCTCCTCGGCCTCCGCCTTCTCAAGGATAAAGGCCGTCCGCGCCTCGCCAAGCTGCCCCCGCTCCTCCGCCAGGGACTGGACGGCCTGCTGGTTGAGCTCCCGGAGCTCGGCGGCGCGCTTCTCCATGTCCGCACCCGCCTTCGCGACAAGGGCCTCCCGCCGCTCCACTTTGGCCTGCCGGGCCCGGTAGAGCGACACAAGCCTACGGAACAGCTGCTCCTCCTCGGGCTCATGGCCGCTGGAGTTTGGCACGTCCACCACCGTCAGCCCGACGGAGGCAAGCACCTCTCCGTCCAAGGCCTCCCCCTCAACAGGCGCCCTGGAGCTCGACTCCCAGGGGAGCCTGATGAAGACGCCGTCGCCTGCTTTCAGGTAGGCGCCCGCCGGGGGCTCCTCGGAGTCCGCCGCGGCGGCGGCGGCAGGGTCGCTGGCCGGCGGAGTGCCCGACGCCCCCGTCACCTCGGGGCCGTCAGCACGATTACCGGTCCCCTCGCCCCAGGCGGCCGCGTCGGCTTTGGTGGCCCCGGCCTCCCCGTCGCCCGCGGGGATATCAACGCCGTCCGCCTCCCGAGCGCCGGCAACGTCGTCGGCATCGCCATGCGCGCCCTCCTCGACGACGACCTCAGCCTCTATCGAATCCGAGGCGGGCGGGTCTGAGGAAAGAAGAAAGATCAATCGAACGAGTCAAAGGAAGAAAAGACCAAGGGGAGCTTTTCTGCGCAAGGGAGAGTTACCGGCGACGGGGTCCGAAGCCGCGCTCGCCGCGGCTGGAGGATCGTTGGCCGCGTCCCCCGTCGGAAGGTCCTCCCTTGCCGGGGGCTCCTCCCTCGTCGGGGATCTCTCCCTTGGCAGGGTAGTAGACGCGGTCGGCACGGCGGGGGCGCCCTCTGGATGCGCCCGCCGGAGCTGCTCCGCTCCTGCCCAAAAGCAACAACTTCGCATCAACAACAAGAAGAAGGAGAGCTTGCGTACGCGCCAAGCGGCAGGAGCAAGTCATGTGCTCACGCCGGGGGCTGCGTTGCGGGCTGCCCTGAGGATCCCCTGCCGGGTCCGGTGAGGGCGCCTCCGACACGACCTCGCTTGCCGGGGGAGATTCGTCATCAAGGATGACCCACGGGATCCTCGATCTCTTCGCTCTCCTCTGAGCCAGGGTCCTGAAAAGGGGACCGGGTTAAGGGAAGGGCGAACGAGCTGTCGAACAGGACGAACCAACAGGGAAAAAGATATGAGCTCCATAGGGAACTTACTCTCCGTCCTCCTCGTCGTCGGAGCTGAGCGCAGAATAGTCGAAAACCGGCTCGGCCCTGACGCGGGGGGACAGGGGAGTGGGTTCCCGGGGCCGCTTGGCAGGGGCAGTAGATGACTCCGCCCCCGTCGACGCCGCGGCACGGGGCGCAGCGGCAACCGAAGCCCCAGCCCGCGAAGACCCCGCTCCCGCTGCCGACCCGGCCCTGCGGAGGCGCCTCCTCGGCTGGGCCGGGGGCTCCGCCTGCGACGAGCCGCCCGGAGGCTGCAGGAAGGCAACGCCGACCTCCGGCAAGCCGCTCGCGTCTTGGGCAGGCTCGTCCTCGCCGCCGTGCCCGGCTGGTTCCCCCTGGTCGACAAGCTCCATCGGATCGGCGAGGCTCTCTGCCTCCGCCGCCTCCGCCTCGACCTCGGTGAACCCAGCTTCGCCCGCGGCCGCGGCGGCCGCCGCCTCCTCCATCCTGGAGGCAATGTAAGCAAACTCCGCCGCGGTGGTGTCTCGGATGAGGCCATCCTTCTCGGCGGGATTGACTGGCTCCTCCTCCAGGCCGTCGAAGAAGGCCCGCACGACATCCTCCGGCGGCTCCTGCCAGGTCGCATTGATCCCATGCGAGTCGCACAATGGCATCATCGCAAGGATATGGCTGAGCGACGAGTTGTTGCACAAGGGAACGACGCCCGGCGGCAGCCAGAACCACTCCGGGTGGTCGGGGTCGTGCTTGAACAACTCCTTCAACATCGCGTCGTGCTCCAGCACGGTGAAGTTGAAATTGAGGCCCGGACGCAGCCTCATGATGTCCGCCGCATTCTGGAACTCCCAGGCCGGCTTCCCCCTCTCTTGCAAGGGGGCGATCCGGCGGCGAAGGAAATCCGCGCCGACGGCGCCGACGGTGAGACCGGCGAGCCTGAGACGCAGGATCCGGGTGATGGCGATCTTCAATTTGGCATCGTCCGGGGACACCTCGCTCCAGCCATCGCCGCGCACCACCAGAGTTCGGCGCACGACGGTGAACGGCTGCGGATGGTCCTCGACAATCAAGCACCATTCCGCCCTCCACTCCTCCCACCTGCCGCGGAGGTCCCCATCTAAGTAGGCCTCCTTCTTGCCGGACCGGGAAACCCAGGCGATCCCACCGGACAGCGGCTCTCCTTTCTCCACCCGAGGGGCAAAGAAGTGCCGGAAGAGGGCCACGTTGGGACGAACTCCGACGAAGTTCTCGCAGAGGTGCGTGAAGACCGCCATTGTCAGGACGGCATTGGGGGTAAAGTCGAGGAGGTGGAGGCCATAGGTGTTCATGATATCACAGAAGAACTCCGAGTAAGGCGGGCAGAGCCCGCAGTAGAAGAAGACGACGAAGAAAGGATACCCGGTCGGGTACTGCTTCTGGGCGTCGGCGGGAAGCACCCGCGTGCGCGGATGCGCTCGCGTCTTCGTCGACCAGAAGAGGCGGTACTTGTCCCTCAGCTCCACCGCACCGAGCTGGGGGGGGAACGTCGCCGTCTCCTTCCGAAGCGCTTCGAGCCGTAGCGCCTCGGCCGATTTCGCGGCCTTCCCCTTCGCCTTATCGCTCTTCGGGGCCATGGCGGGGGCGGGGGAGGGGGATCGTCGAAGTTGACGGCGCCGGGCGCTCCAAGGACAGATCGCTGCTGTCTCTGGGAGAAGGAGGTGGCAGAGGTTTTAGAGAGGTAGCAACCAAGGGAAGGGCGAACCGCCCCTACTTTCCTCCGCTTATAAGAGGAAGAGGTGGGGGGGGGACGCTTCGCCTCTCCGAATAAAGAGATCGTGCGCGACGTGACGCGCGCCTGCGCGGTTCAGCCCCGCGCACGCCACCCACGTCACGCTCACCCCGCACGCCCCGCCCCCACGACGCCGCGATAAGCGCGCGCCGCCTGGGGAAGGTGCGATGGATGCGGAGTTAAGGAGCAGCGCGACCAAGGCCACGCGTGCCCGTGCACTGTTAGGGCCTGGCCCAACGACGCTCGGCACCGTGTGTGGCCCAGGCCCGGGGGCTCCTGTCGGTGTACTAAAGTAGGGGTACCTTAGTACCCCAGACTTGTGCACGGGCAGTTGTAGCACCCTGCGGCGAGGCCCGCCCAGGAAGCGCCAAGAGAAGACCAAGCATTCAAGACAAGGCCCCCGGCAAGAGGAGCTTGCCGGGCCAAGAAGACAAGACCCCGGCAAGAGGAGCTTGCCGGGACGACTAAGCCCGTGTAATACCATCCAAGAACAAAGTATACGAGACAGAAGATCGAGACCCCGACAAGAGGAGCTTGTCGGGAAGGCCGAACCCAGGCACCACAAGAGAAGCCCGCCACGGCGCGCCATGCGCCCCGGCAAGGCCTGATGGCCGGCAAGCTATCAGGCACAGGAAGACGACCCCCGCGGCAAGCGACTCGCCGCGGCAAATCGCCACCTCAGGACTGCGCTCCAGCTCACCCGCCCACGCGTCGCTCCGGGGTTTCCCCCAAGGGCACGTGGCGGGACACCGCGCAGCCTGGGGTATGCGGTGGCATGCAGCCACCACCGTGGCGAGCGGTGGCGCACCTAACGGTCCGCCTCGGTGCTGTCCAGGCGACCGTGACGGGCATTTAATGCCCTTGTCCCCTACCGTCAGAAGTAGGTATGATAACACTGTGCCGCACTGTAGCGCCACTGTTCCCGCACTGTTACAACTTCCACCCCTTTTACACTTTTACCCCTTTCTCTTACGTTGACACCTGTCGGTGACCCCTTTGCGCTATAAAAGGAGGCCCGTGTGCAACGTAGGGGGGGGGGGGTTCGGGGATTCGGAATCCAGACAGCCATACGCTCGGTGTAGCTAGCTCTCCAAGCTCCCGAGCTCCCCAGCTCAATACAACCAAGCAGGAGTAGGGTTTTACGCGTCCATCGCGGCCCGAACCTGGGTAAACCGCCCGTGTGCTCGCCTCGATCTGCTCTCCGTGCTCCCTCCGCCCCCCTCACCGGACAACGAAAGGGGCTCCGGCCCTATAGGTGCTCGCGGGGGACGCCGTCCACCCCGACAAATTATTACTGGTCATAGGATGGTAATTGATTTCCACAAATTAAATAAAGCTACTAAAAAGATCATTACCCCTTACCTTTTATTGATCAAATGGTAGAAAGATTATCCAAACATACACATTTTTGCTTTCTAGATGGTTTTTCTGGTTTCTCTCAAATACCCGTGTCAGCTGATGATCAAGCTAAGACCACTTTTACTTGCCCTTTCGGTACTTTTGCTTAAAGACGTATGCCTTTTGGTTTATGTAATGCACCTCCTACCTTTCAAAGATGCATGATGGCTATATTCTCTGACTTTTGTGAAAAGATTTGTGAGGTTTTCATGGACGATTTCTTCGTCTATGGCTCCTCTTTTGATGTTTGCTTAGTTTTGCAGAGATGTGAAGAAACTAACCTTGTCTTGAATTAGGAGAAGTGCCACTTCATGGTTAATGAAGGTATTGTCTTGGGGCATAAAATTTCTGAGAGAGGTATTGAAGTGGATAAAGCTAAAGTTGATGCTATTGAAAAGATGTTGTGTCCCAAGGACATCAAAGGTATAAGAAGTTTCCTTGGTCATGTCGGTTTTTATAGGAGGTTCATTAAGGACTTCTCAAAAATTTCTCGGCCTCTGACTAATCTATTACAAAAAGATATACCATTTGTCTTTGATGATGATTGTGTAGAAGCATTTGAAATACTTAAGAAATCATTGATTTCTGCACCTATTGTTCAGCCACCTGATTGGAATTTACCTTTTGAAATTATGTGTGATGCTAGTGATTATGTTGTAGGTGTTGTTCTAGGGCAAAGAGTTGATAAGAAGTTAAGTGTTATTCAATATGCTAGTAAAACTCTAGACAGTGCTCAGAGAAATTATGCTACTACTGAAAAAGAATTCTTAGCAGTTGTATTTGCTTGTGATAAGTTCAGACCCTACATTGTTGATTCTAAAGTAACTATTCACACGGATCATGCTGCTATTAAATATCTTATGGAAAAGAAAGGTGCTAAACCTAGACTTATTAGATGGGTTCTCTTGCTACAAGAATTTGATTTTTCATATTATTGATAGAAAAGGAGCTGAGAACCCCGTTGCAGACAATTTATCTAGGTTAGAAAATGTTCTTGATGACCCACTACCTATTGATGATAGCTTTCCCGATGAACAACTAAATGTCATAAATGCTTCTCATACTGCTCCATGGTATGCTGATTATGCTAAGTACATTGTTGCTAAATTTATACCACCTAGTTTCACATATCAGCAAAAGAAGAAGTTTTTCTATGATTTGAGGCATTACTTTTTGGATGACCCACATCTTTATAAAGAAGGAGTATATGGTGTCATTAGATGTTGTGTACCTGAGCATGAACAGGAACATATCCTACGCAAGTGTCACTCCGAGGCTTATGGAGGACACCACACGGGAGATAGAACTGCACATAAGGTATTATAATCCGGTTTTATTGGCCTACTCTCTTCAAGGATGCTCGTAAGTTTGTCTTATCTTGTGATGAATGTCAACGAATTGGTAATATTAGTAGACGTCAAGAGATTCCTATGAATTATTCACTTGTTATTGAACCATTTGATGTTTGGGGCTTTGATTATATGCGACCTTTTCCTGCCTCTAATGGATACACACATGTTTTAGTTGTTGTTGATTACGTAACTAAGTGGGTAGAAGCTATTCCAACTAGTAGTGTCGATCATAACACTTCTATTAAAATGCTTAAAGAAGTTATTTTTCCGAGGTTTAGAGTCCCTAGATATTTAATGACTGATGGTGGTTCTCATTTTATTCATGGTGCTTTCCGTAAAATGCTTGCTAAGTATGATGTTAATCATAGAATTGCATCCCCATATCACCCACATTCTAGTGGTCAAGTAGAATTGAGTAATAGAGAACTGAAATTAATTTTGCAAAAGACTGTTAATAGATCTAGAAAGAATTGGTCCAAGAAACTCGATGATGCATTATGGGCTTATAGAACTGCATATAAAAATCCTATGGGTATGTCTCCGTATAAAATAGTTTATGGAAAAGCATGTCACTTACCTCTCGAACTAGAACATAAGGCATATTGGGCTATTAAAGAGCTCAACTATGATTTCAAACTTGCCGATGAGAAGAGGTTATTTGACATTAGCTCACTTGATGAATGGAGAACCCAAGCCTATGAGAATGCCAAATTGTTTAAAGAAAAAGTTAAAAGATGGCACGTGTGAAAATATTTTGTTGAAGGAGCATATCATTGCACTCAAGGGCATTATCCGCAAGTTGGAGGATCTCTTACGCTCGATGTGCGACTACCCATCATCACCACCATCTTCTTCACCAGCAAGGAAGACATAATCACATGGGTATGGGCACTCCCCTTAGCAACTACCAAGCTTGGGGGAGGTGCCCCGGTATCGTATCACCATCACACTCCTATCTTTACCGTTTTTCTTAGTTCGATCCTTTTAGCAATATCTTGCTTTAGTAGAATAGAGTTTTTAGCATGATCCAGTTTTGAGTTTTGCTTTATGATCCCTTTATGTAATCAAGTCCGTGAGCTATATAATAAAGATTAGTGTTGAGTCAAGGGCTCTATTAACTTGCTATGATCTTGAGTGAATAAAAGAAAAGAGAGAAGAATAAAAAGAAACAAAGAGATCATATTGGTCTTATGGGGAGTAATGACTTCACATATAAAGAGTATGATGATTAAAAGTTGCTGAGAGTTGACAAACATAATTTTGGTCATTGTTGCAATTAATAGGATGTAATAAAGAAACAGAGGTTTCACATATAGATATACTATCTTGGACATCTTTTATGATTGTGAGCACTCATTAAAATATGACATGCTAAAGAGTTGATGTTGGACAAGGAAGACAACGTAATGGGTTATGTTTTTTTATATCTGAGATAAAGTACATTGTCATGGATCATCCAACATGTTGAGCTTGCCTTTCCCCCTCATGCTAGCCAAATTCTTTGCACCAAGTAGAGATACTACCCGTGCTTCCAAATACCCTTAAACCCAGTTTTGCCATGAGAGTCCACCATATCTGCTTATGGATTGAGTAAGATCCTTCAAGTAAGTTGTCATCGGTGCAAGCAATAAAAATTGCTCTCTAAATATGTATGATTGATTGGTGTGGAGGAAATAAGCATTATACGATCTTGTGACGTGGAAGAAATAAAAGCGACGGGCTGCATAAAAAGGTCTATATCACAAGTGGCAATACAAAGTGACGTTCTTTCGCATTAAGATTTTGTGCATCCAACCCTGAAAGCGCATGGCAACCTCTGCTTCCCTCTGCGAAGGGCCTACCTTTTATTATTACCTTCTACCTTATGCAAGAGTCATGGTGATTTTCACCTTTCCTTTTTACATTTTATCCTTTGGCAAGCACAGTGTGTTGGAAAGATCCTGGTACATATATCTAATTGGATGTAAGTTAGAATGAGTTATTATTGTTGACATTACACTTGAGGTAAAAGGTTGAGAGGTGAAACTATAAGCCCCTATCTTTCTCTGTGTCCGATTAAAACTCTGTAACCACAAGTATTGCGTGAGTGTTAACAATTGTGAAAGACTAAATGATAGTTGACTATGTGGACTTGCTGAAAAGCTCTGACATAGACTCTTTCGATGTTATGATAAATTGCAATTGCTTCAATGACTGAGATCATAGTTTGTTGGTTCTCAATAAAGTTTTTGATTCATACTTTGCATTGTGAATAGATTATTACTTGAGCATAAGAGATCATATGACATTATCCTTATATGTTGCTGATATGAGAGTAATCATGATGCCCTCATGTCCGTATTTTATTTTATCGACACCTCTATCTCTAGACATGTGGACATATTTATCGTTATCGGCTTCCGCTTGAGGACAAGCGAGGTCTAAGCTTGGGGGAGTTGATACGTCCATTTTTCATCATGCTTTTATATCAATATTTATTGCATTATGGGCTGTTATTACACATTATGTCACAATTCTTATGCCTATTCTCTCTTATTTTACAAGGTTTACATAAGAAGGGAAAATGCCGGCAGCTGGAATTCTGGGCGGGAAAAGGAGCAAATATTAAAGACCTATTCTGCACAACTCCAAAAGTCCTGAAACTCCACGGAAGTTATTTTTGGAAATAATAAAAAATACTGAGCGGAAGAAATACCAGAGGGGGCCCACACCCTGGCCACGAGGGTGGGGAGCGCGCCCCCCTGCCTTGTGGGCCCCCTGTTGGCCCTCCGGTGCCCATCTTCTGCTATATGAAGTCTTTCGTCTGAAGAAAAATCATAAGCAAGCTTTCGGGACGAGACAACACCGCCACGAGGCGGAACCTTGGCGGAACCAATCTAGGGCTCCGGCGGAGCTGTTCTGCTTGGTACACTTTCCTTCGGGAGGGGGAAATCATCGCCATCGTCATCACCAACGCTCCTCTCATCGGGAGAGGGCCAATCTCCATCAACATCTTCACCAGCACCATCTCCTCTAAAACCCTAGTTCATCTCTTGTATCCAATTCTTGTCTCTAAGTCTGGGATTGGTACCTGTAGGTTGCTAGTAGTGTTGATTACTCCTTGTAGTTGATGCTAGTTGGTTTATTTGGTGGAAGATCATATGTTCAGATCCTTTATGCATATTAATACTCCTCTGATTATGAACATGAATATGCTTCGTGAGTAGTTACATTTGTTCCTGAGGACATGGGAGAAGTCTTGCTATTAGTAGTCATGTGAATTTGGTATTCGCTCGATATTTTGATGAGATGTATGTTGTCTCTCCTCTAGTGGTGTTATGTGAACGTCGACTACATGACACTTCACCATTATTTGGGCGTAGAGGAAGGCATGGGGAATTAATAAGTAGATGATGGGTTGCTAGAGTGACAGAAGCTTAAACCCTAGTTTATGCATTGCTTCGTAAGGGGCTGATTTGGATCCACTTGTTTCATGCTATGGTTAGGTTTACCTTAATACTTCTTTTGTAGTTGCGGATGCTTGCAATAGGGGTTAATCATAAGTGGGATGCTTGTCCAAGTAAGGACAGCACCCAAGTACCGGTCCACCCACATATCAAATTATCAAAGTACCGAACGGAATCATATGTATGTGATGAAAACTAGCTTGACGTTAATTCCCATGTGTCCTCGGGAGCGGTTTTCTCTATATAAGAGTTTGTCCAGGCTTGTCCTTTTCTACAAAAAGGATTGGGCCACGTTGCTGTACTTTATTTACTTTTGTTACTTGTTGCTCGTTACCAATTATCTTATCACAAAACTATCTGTTACCTACAATTTCAGTGCTTGCAGAGAATACCTTGCTGAAAACCGCTTATCATTTCCTTCTGCTCCTCGTTGGGTTCGACACTCCTACTTATCGAAAGGACTATGATAGATCCCCTATACTTGTGGGTCATCACCTCCCTTCCAGTTAATTATGGGCTTCTCTATTGGGCCTTCATCAGTGGGTTGCATGTTATCAACAAGTGGAAATGTGTTCCGTACGAAAAATAGTATGCGCTACGTACGGTATGGGGCACTAAAGGATCGAACCATGCAACGACTTCCAAAACATTGTGTTTGTCATTCTAACAACACATTTATTCAACTAACAGACGAAATATACTACTGATTGCACATTAAAAACAGCAGCAGCAACAACCAGGGCTGGGGGTGCAATAGAAGCAGTAAGCAGGCCAGAAGAGTGAAGACGCAACTCTCTCTTCCAAACCAACATCAGCCATCATTACAAAAGAGCTACCAAAAAAGAACAAGTGTATGCATCAAACTAAATAAAGATCCTACTACACCAAGTGTACGCATCTAACTAACTGGCTCTGTTAAACGTTACTATTAATTAAGCTGTGGAGATTGACTGACGGCTTGAACTAGATGGGTGCCTGACAGGGGAAACTCCAGCCAGCAGGTTGAACTCTGATACTTGCGACCCTCTCTCCTACTTTGGGCTGCAGGGCGTGGCGGCACATATCAGGGTATGGTGCATGCAGAGATGCATGGTACACTGTGTACACACAGTTTTGCCTGATGAATGAAACCGCGCTGCCATCATGATCCTTGCCGTCGGTTATCTCCTGGTTAATCGAATAATTCAGTCCGACAAACAGAGAGCGTGTACCAAGGCTACTTACCAACCTCCAGTCAAAAAATTCCTGAAGGCCCAGAGAAGCTGGGATCCTGCTCAAAGACCTTGCAGTGACTGTGACTGTATTCCGTGAACCAACACGTCTGGTACGTGCGAACGATCATCAATCGTTCGCCGTCGTCTGATCGAGCCAGGAACCACCTGCAACTGCCATGCCGCTTTTCTTTGAAAGGTTCTGGGATTAGGAAGGGTAGGGACACCAGGCGGCCTACAACATCATATCAAGTTGGAGTCAAATAACCCTCAAAAAAAGTTTGAGTCAAATAAAAAAGGGCTCTTGATGTAGTCAATCTAAGAACAACATGTTATGAGCATGAATATATTTTCAGTAAATGTTGACAGTAATATAAGCAAGCCATCATGATATCATAGGAAAGTAACATACTGCTATAACAGCCGTTTGTAGCGATGACTGGAGTAGGCCAGCAATACGTCCAGTCATACAAGGAGTCGACAGCGTAAATGAAGCCCTTGTGTTCAATGGCATCAGAGAACCATGGAGGATGTATGATCCTGCGGTGGACGTGCAGATTTATCCACTTACCGCAGTGACCTGTCAGATAGGCGAGACCGCGGTTGAAGAACGCAATTAGCCTGAAGTCTTTATAATTCGCAGATCTTGTGGGCACTTGGCAGATTACAACCTTGAGCAAATCAAACTTGGTATCATGTTGGCTATTGTAAGATTCCGAGTATTATGGGTCGCGGTGTCAAAGCAGTGCAGTGTTAATCGAAGGAAGGGGGATCAGTCACCGGGTGTAGACCTCCACGAGCATCCAGCTGCCGCGAGCGCCGACGAGGACCATCCAAGACGTGTTCATGCCGACCCAGTACATACCGTTAATGTAGTTGAGGGTGACGGGGATCGTATTGCAGTCAAGGGGGTTGATGCTCTCCACCCTATGATCGTTATGTTGCATGACATGCCGTTTTTGAAGATCAGGCGGCATCAGCAAGCAAGGAGCTGGCTTAAAAAGCTCCAGCCTGAGGGGTTTGAGTAAACGGTATAGCCCTGATGAGCACGCGGTGAGCGGCATGGTACTGAGATTGTGCACACGCGAAACGATGAGCTTGATTACCTCTGTGGGGAGCGAAGTCCAGCCACTCTTTCGGCGGATGCTGCTCGGTTCTACCATTGTTAGTGCTTGGGTTTCGGACGAGGGGGGAGGCGCCGTAGCGGGGATGGAAGATTGGATGAGGGGGGAGGCGCGTTAGTGGGGATGGAAGAGCGGACAAAGATGGAGAAGCGAATATGTGCTGCGGGAAGTGGACAGGTGATGATGACTACAGCACGCCGCTTGACTTACGAGACACGTACCAGCAGCGTAGGGTCATATCGAAGTCAGACAACTTGCTTGAGTGATCACAGTACTGGTACTCCCTACAGTACCTCTTACTATGCCCTAACTTGCTTGAGTAGAGTAGTAGTGGAGTAGGACTCTGCTCTACTACTAGCACCGGAGGAGTAGTATGTTCTAATCTAAAATAGTTACAAACTTCAAGGCCCGAGCGTGGAACGACTACGAACCGCCATCGGTGCTAACTCCAATCCTGCAAGTCATGGATTTGTTTCTTTTTAACTTTTTGTATGAATCTGTAGCCAGCCTGCAAGTCATGTACACTATACTGACAGTGGAACCCACAGAGTACTGAGAATACAAGATTAAGGATGCAATCAACTTTTTATAGAGGGGGAATCATACACGCAATTAACTCAAATGGATTGGATGTGACTCTATTATTCTCCAACGGCATCCGGCAAATTTCCTCCCGCGGGCCGGAGTAGGTTTCTCGGTTTGCATGCGGGTTTAATGGAGGGGTTTGATGGAGGCGAGGAGGCGTGTTCAGCTGGGCGTGAAGTGGGCGGCGCAGTACTATTCGATTTGACAACTACAACTAGTATATTATAAAAATCAAAGATGAGTATTAGAGATAGAGATAAGAATAGAGACTAGGGAGGAGCACCATCTACTGCTTCGTGGGCTACTCCTGCGCTCCATTCGGCGGCCGCAGCGTCCCCTACAGCCACTCCCTCCCGCGCTCCATTCGGCGGGCGCTGTTGAAATTTGGGGAGCGCACTCTCGCGACTGCTAGCAACGACGACTTCACGGACGACGACTTCTTCCCCAACCTCGGCAACCTCTTCCTGTTGCACCGTATGTGTTTCTGTCCTTCCTGTTCGAAATCGTGGTAGAATTCATGTTTCTAGTATGTGCCCTAGATTGGATTTGTTCATCTACTATGCTAGTTCGCATGATTAGTTTAATCTCGGTTATAGCCGTCATGATTTATTTTGTAGTAAATCTCATAGTAACTTGCTCATATATTCAACTGGCGGAACGTACCCTACAGCCACTCCCGTTTCATGGACGGCCTAGTCGATGCCTCCAAGAAGCCCTTCGTCTACTGCTATGAGTGCCCGGTGCCATTTTGGGGCTCGCCGGCGGACATCGTGCATCACCTGACGCAGGCGTGCGGCGATCACTACTGGCCCTTGGCGAAGAACATCAAGTACGAGACATGCTACCCGTTCACCGTGCCAGAGTCGCTGGAGGATCAGTGCCGCTTGCTAGTCTTGGAGGAGGACATCAGCGTCTTCCTCTTCATTGTGGCCACCGGCGAGGCCCGCGCAGGTCGCCACTACATCTCTGTAGTGTGCGTCAGGGGCGACGCCGCTGACGCTGACACTGACACTTACACTGGCTACGTCAAGCTGACTTAGACTCTGCCGAGCTGGGACCTTCCCGCCGATGTGGACATGGAAGACGCATGGTATTATTTGACCCCCAACAATGAGCACGGGGACTCCAAGGAGGTTCACCTGGACATCTGGATTATCAAGTTAAATGTTGATAATTAGTCTTCGCTCAATGTAATCCGCTGTCTAAGCATGTGGAGACTTCCATGCATAATCTTGCTCTATTGGAGTATCACGCATGAATAAAAGTGTATCCATTTATGGTTTAGTCAAGAATCTTCCATGTATGAATTTTTACTACAGTACTGGTGAAAGACTTATGATGAAACATTTCTTACATATCCTCTGCCCCCTTCCAAGTCATCCTGATTTAATCCCTCCGTCTAGGTGTATAAGGGCATGGTTAATACTTAAATAGTATAGCCAACTGTTGACTATAAGAAAGTGCCATGTCACCTGTAGCCAACATGTATAACAATGGATACTCAAAAACTAATTCTTGAAGATCATTCCATGCAAAGCACAATAAGAGTTATTTCTTCACAAGTTTTGGATGCAGGTTGAACAGTTGAACGCTTTTGTTTGCAAAAGATACTTTTTTTATCTATTTCACCCGGATGTTTGTGAGCTCTAGTGATGAAATAATATCCAAACAAACCTATCGGTGCCCGTTACACATGAGATGACCCCCACATCCTTTGTCGAAATAAACAACTCTCCAATCAATGCATTTCACTCTTCCGTGCAACACGCGGGCACCTTACTATCGATTAGTACAACCAAAAATTGAACTAACATTATATATAGTACGATAAATGATGATGCATGTCACCTAAAACTATAGGAGTATCATTGAAAACTATATTGAAATACGAATCCAACAATATTGTTTTTGTTGACATGCACTAACATTTTGTCAGTTAAATCTTCAGTCAAGTTCAATGGGGGATAAACCACGACCGATGTAGTCGTACTAGTGTAGAGGGCAGCGCTGCACGGGAGTCTCACCCCGCTCGTGGCGCGGCAGTAAAGCCGTCATATCACAAAACCCAACCACTCCCAGTAATAAGTGGCCTGGTAAAATAAACGGACAAGCAACCATCACATCCCTCCGTCTTTTTTGCATTTCATCTCTCTACATTTACTTTCTCCGGTTCATCTCGCACACTCGATCCCTAGCTACTACTCCTAGTATCCCTAGCTACTACTCCTAGGGCCAGTTCTTTTGGCGGCTTCCCCAGCTTTTCCCATAAGACTAGTCACAGTGGAGAGTTACATTAAGGCACCTCACTCATTTATTTGGGCTTCTAAACTACTACTAGTAGTACCTCCGTCCTGGTTTATTCCTCACCACTGTAATTTGTGCTAAATTTTGACCAAAGGTTTAACTGATAAAATGTTAGTGCATGTGACATGCACTAACATTTGATTAGTTAAATTTGTGATCAAAATTTGACACAGATTACAATGGGGACCAATAAACCAGGATGGAGGTAGTAGTTATGGGATTACTAATCTAGAAGCCTAAAAGATCTGGCCCCTGTTACTCCTACTAGTAGTAGTACTCAAGTTGGAATTCCAATTGCACGGCACAACTTGTTAGGCAAAACAAATTGATACAGGGTGTAGGAAGCAGTTTGGGAATTTGAAAGCCTTTCCGACCAGTGAGATACCCCGTACAAAGTACGACAGAGAAATAACCACAGAGAAGGAAGCTAAAAGTAAACAATCAAACGACCATTTTTGCATTTGTTTTGCATTGAATCGTTTCACAAGCTTGACTAGTGCTATTTTTCTACTTTTACAAAAACCGCATCATAATGTTAAAACGTGCATTTGCACATACATAACTAATAGTAGTACTCCCTCCGTCTAGGTGTATAAGTCTTCCCTCCATCTTGGTCATGGTGCACAACCAAAGATGGCTTATTGACCTGGACGGAGGGAGTAGCACAGTCTGCAAGCATATATAGAGAGAGACGTGTAGTGCGATAGTATATAGTAAAGTTTGTGCTATATGCACGTACTTGCAAAATGCGTATGAATACAGAAGGTTTCCAAACTTTCCCTTTTACATACTTAATTAAGGACGCTAATAATTCATGAACGTCCGGGATTTATCATTTGCGTCCCAAAACTAATGAGATCGCCTTACGAAAAAAATTATACTCATACTAAAAGCCACGGTGCTCGCGCGAGCGCTTGCGGCGCGCCACGAGTGCCCTGGTGCACGGCCGTTTCCTAGCGCGCCGACACAACGCCTCTTCCTCAGCCTCGCAACTCGCGAGGTGCTGATTGGCGGCCTGCCGGCGGGTGACCGCGATCTGACCGGTGTGGTGATCCGATGCCAATAGGTACTCCTCCTCGCTGGAAGCGTGCACCCGGTCCATGTACCGCCAAGCGTAGATGAGGCGCTTGGGCCCGACTGCACTCAGGGCTTCGGCACGGGCGACCTCCGCCACACTCACGGCCCTCGCACGAGCCTTCTGCCAAAGAGCCAATTGCCTCCCTCTCTCGGACGCGACATAGGCCTGCCAGGCAGCTTGTTCCGTGGTGCGCTTCTCTTCCGCGACCTTCTTCTCCGCCTCTATTTTGGCGCGCTCTACTGGAGGCAAAGTCTCCCACAAGGCAACATCCATTTCTTTCCAAAGCTCCTCAAGGCTGGGGGGCTCGGCGGGCGGCGCGGCGTTCTCCTCGTAGCGGGCAGCCGACGCGTCCTCCGAAGCGCGTGCTGGCGAGATTGGGAACACCGACGCATCCACCTCGACGCGTCGCGGCGAGGAGCGGAACGCCGATGCGTCCTCCTCTACTAGTGGCGGCGAGGAATGGAACGGCGACGCATCGCGTTGCGGCGAGGAGTGGAACACCGACGCGTCCTCCTCGACTAGTGGCGGCGAGGAACGGAACGACGACGTGTGACCGTCCGCGCGGTGCATCGAGGGGCGCCTAGGGCTTGGGAGGGGCGATGCCATGGTGGTCGACGTGAGAGGGAGGGGGAGGAGATAGCGATGTCGTGGGAGGCGCAGTATTTACAGAGAGCAATGGCACACCTACGTAAGATATGGACTGAGCTGCACTGACTTAACAGCAGGTCCAGTTGCGTCACTGATGTGTGGGCCAAACCCCTGTTGGGCCCATATGTCAGTGACCCAATGCACCTGCAGTTAAGTAACTGAAGAAGCGCCCCGGAAGATATGTTGCGTGATTAACGTAGTAACAGCTACGTGGGCATATTTGTTGGAGTAAATTACGAGGGAGGGAAGGGGTGGAAATATTTCTGGTCACAACGGATTGGACGAGCGCGGGGGGAGGAGGGTCATGCATGCAGATTTTTTCCACACGGGGTGGAGTGGTGGGACCGCCGCAGGGAGAAGGAGAGTCTGGCAGGCATATTGTTTCCACACATGAAGAGGAAAATATTTGGAGACGAATGGGCTTCCTGCAGGTATGGGGAACGGTGCATAATAAGTCTCATCTTGCATGCCGGGCTAGGTATAGTCTCAAGTCATTAAAAACATACACACCCCACACATGTTCATATTTCAAGGTGCACTAAATTATTGGATGCGATGGTTAAGGCTGGCCATAATGGTGGTAACTTAGCTGGTATCATGCACACGGGTATAGCAAACATGCTGATGTGGCAAATAATTAAAGAAGAGGGGGGTTAGAGTAACTAGTGTTCATGCATGCACTGGTACACACATTTTTTTGTGAAGAACGACAACATTAGTTCAGTACTTTTGCAGACTACAAAAACTATTCCACCGCCTCTATCTTGCTAAGAGTAGGTGAAGTTTTTGAATCGAGCCCTTTAAACTAGAAGGGAGGTAGTAGTACTACTCTAATAGCTAACCTTGGCCCTGTTTGGATCCATGTGTTAGAGTTAGTTCAACTAAGCCAAAAAAATCTAACCCACCCAAGAGGTGCTTATTTGGGTTAGTTCTTCTCGGGACACTAAAAAACACATTTTTCTCTCGCTCTCCCCACAGCAGATTCCTCCCCACTTCCTCGAAGCTTCTCGTCCTCTCCCTCCCTCCCTCCCTCCCTATCACACCGCACATAAAGGCACCTCGCCGTATCCGCGCTCCATCTAACCCTGTCATCCAAACACCTCTTTCGCTAGAGTTACATCAGGGTTAGTTCAGGATTAGAATCTTTAACTCATCTAATAGTAGTTCTTATACTCATTATAATCAATATTGTAGATATTGATATTTTTAGTATAAACGGTTGACAGAAGTAAAAAGGACCAGAGGGAGTATCATGCTTGTAGAGTAGGCAAAAAAATGCTCATTTATAACCGGTCGAAGTCTCAAAGGGCGCGACCGCGCGAGGGAGGCGAAGGTCGTGGGAGGCACGACGGTTGACGGAATTAATTGAAGTTACACACAAGTGGGCATGGTGTGCGAACAGGCAGAAGCTATACCGTCAGGCCTATGATATGGGTCTAGTAGACATGACATCTAGTGGGTCCTGCAACCGTTTATCCATCGGGCAAGCCAGCAACCCCACGTCGTTCGCACGCCCTACTCGTCCCCGTCTTCTACTAGTACAGTACCTTACAACAATTCGCTCCCAGTCATCCCGTCCTTTCACATTACGGCAGTTCCACTAATCCTAACCCTCCTCCAAAATCCATGGCGTCCCAAATCTCCATGATCGGTGGTGAGTACAACGTTAGAACCATCACCGGCGATGAGTTCGACGTCATCTACACCCGTTCTTCCACAATGGTGAAAGAATGCCTTGCTCGCTTCAAACGCATGTTCGAAAAACGCTTGAGGGGGGAAGTTGATTTCGTGAATGTATTTGTGGGAATATGTGTCGATGACATATTAAACAAAATTTTGCATGCAATGTGTGTGAAATGGAGGCCTATCCATATCATATATAGAGGGTTGGGCGGTCCACGAGAAGAGAGGGAGGGGTCATAGATATCGATAGAGTCGAAGAGAGGATCAAGTGGGTGGGTGCGAGATCGATGAAGAGAGCCATCGAAATTGTGTGTGTGTGTGTGCAAGTCAAAGATATAGGGCAACTGACCTAGCTACCGGAACGTCAGAGGGCACATGTCAAGTTTGTGTGTGGCAGGGAGACATGACTAGAGCGCACGATGTATCTGTGTGTGTGTGGGAGGGGGTGGGGGGGAGGGGTTGGCAGAGGCCTAACTATAGAGGTAGAACGACTCGTATATGTGTTGAGAAGGAGAGACCCAGCTATGTCTTGAGGGAGATCGGTCGACATCCATACATAACTGAAGGACGGGAAATAGGATGGGACAGAGAGAGAGGGAAGAGAGAAAGAGAGGGAGGGAGAGGGGTAGAGTGCTGAATGGGTGATGGAGTTGCTTCTCGAAGATGGTAGGAGAGGCCTACTAGACAAACTGAGGGTGGAACTGCAATAGTATCAATAAGAGTGGGGATGTGTTTCTGTGTGTGCCTGTGCATGTGCCTACTAGACAAACTGAGGGTGGAACTGCAATGGATGATGAAGGGGAACCATGTGTTTGGTAAGCAAGCCTTACTAGATCGGTAGATCAATTATTGTTTGTCGGAGGAAGGGAGAGACATAACTAATGAGGTAGATCGACCGACGCGTGGGAAAAAACAAGTTATAAGGACCTAGCTAGCTATATGTATAGCGGGAGATTGGTCGGTGTACGTCCATTTGTTAGAGGCAAATAAGGCCTGGCGAGACAGGTAGACAGAGAGAATGGAGCTAGGAGGTAGTGTGAGAGGCCCAGCTACTAGCTAGATAGAGATCGATGAAAAGATGGGCGAGAGTTTACACGTGTGTGGGACCGTATGAGAGGCACGAGGGAAGGACACATAAAGGAGGAGATTGAAGGTGCGTGTGTATGTTGTAGGCAGACATCCCTGGGGAGGTTTATCGATCGGTGTGTGTCGGAAAGGAGTTGTGCAGACTGTGGGAGAATGACCTAAATAAAAAAATGAATGTGTGCGATGGATAGAATGCCGAGGGAGGGGGAGGGCGAAGAGGGCGTGTGCATGCACGAGAGAAAGTTAGTGGTAGCTACAAAAGTTAGAGGATTTTGTGGGTGGAAGAGACTAACAAAGATCATAATTTGATATGAAAGTGGATTCATATATTTGAATAGGAGATCATAGTGTTTTAAACATATGCATGCATGAATATAGCGGTGATACGCGTGTTGTGGTTTTGCACATGTTATACCATAATGTGATAATGCATGGCGTTTGCAACTCACAACTAAATGTCGAACAATCTAAACCATACTATACATCGAACGATCTCACATTTTATTTGAATTTGTGATAATGTGTGGCGTTTGCAGCTTACAACTAAATATCGAACAATCTAAACAATACTATATATCGAACATTCTCACATTTTATTTGAATTTTTGGTAATGTGTGGTGTTTGCAACTCACATCTAAACTTGTAGGCGTAGGGGACGGGGCACCATACATAATGTGATAAACACATTATACATATGAGACATGGTTTAGTTTGTGAATAGCTAGCTAGAGCTTGAAATGTACTATGATTTGAAATCAACATAAAGTGGATTCAAAAAATCGAGTTCGAGTTCATATAGTACACATAGTTCATATGTAACTTGAGACTAATCATGTGGTGTGATGTGAAGATAATACACAAACGATGGTTTAACTTGACAATAATGACGATTGTAGATCTTATTAAAATAGAGAAATGAATTCAAATGCTTTGACTTCACAACAATCACTATTGTAGATCTTATTCAAATAGAGAAACGAATTCAAATTTAGTTCATATTGAAGCGGTAGTATATACGTTTGGAATGCACTAAAACGTTCATTTGAGTACTAGGTTGCATGCATTATACACGTAGCAAAATATTTTAATTGAACATAACATGAATTCAAAGTTTTGAATGACATTTGTAGTGCGAATTGATTTGGTATAGTACACGTTAGGCTTGTCCGGAAATTTCAACCCGCGCCTTGTTAGCCCGAAATATTTAAGATATGTCTTTGTCTAGTTGTGCTCCGACAAGTCCCTCCATCTCAACCCGCGCCTTGCTATTCCAAAATTACAACGCGCGCAAAAACTCCCACCTCCTGTGAAATCCCGACACGCGAAATGCCCGTGATACCCCTGAACTGAAAGAACGGCCTCAAATTAGTGGGGGTACGTCGGTAACTTACCCCACATTTCGGACAAGCGCGTCCCTAAGACATGGTTCCCCACTCCCATCCCATCCGCCCACCCATTCGTACACTGAGGCCGGCAAAACCAGCGAAGCCCCACACCCTCCTCCTCCGCCACCCAGACGGAGCCTCTTCCCCGATGACGTCGTCCACAAGGACACAATTACTTCTGTTACAGATATGTGTCAAAGAAAACATTTTGTGGTTTGTCATGCTCCTGCGGTGCTATGTTCCACCCCAACTCAGTTGCTCCAATGACCGAAGGGTTCACCATAGCAGGGATCCGCTCTCTAGACTGTCTTTCGCCACCTCAGATCTTCTTCCCCGCTGCCTGCAACCATGACAACTGCATTACCATCATCAACTGAGCAGATGACCTTGAGGACTACACGGGTCCGCAAGATAGGTCGCACTCTTCTGTGTTTGCTTACGTTATGCATTGCTTAATATGATGACATGCTACTTTATCATCGTGTTCACCTATTACACTCTGACTCAGGTCCAAACTTATGCTGAAATATGAGTTTTTAAATGGTTGTGGGGTACATATTGGGGTAGCAATCACTACTATCTGGTTAATCTCGGGTGTCTACTATGATTTTCATGTTGGGTGCAAACAAGCATTAAAGGAGCCATTATCTGTATTTTTTAACTAAAGCTATTATCTGCCTACTATCATTGCTTTTGGGTCTATCCACAGTTTCCTACCTTCACTCTGGATTTGTGCATGCACTCCTTACATAATCTCACTATGTTTTATTCCTATGCATGTCAGTTATTGTACACAATGAAACTGAACATGTAGAGCAAAAGAGACGAGCCTTGCGTGGCAATAAAATTTGATGCAGACGTCGCTCCATGGTGGGCACAAAGGCAGCCCCCCCTCCACCCATTTCGAATCGTAATCAAGAGGAAGATAACTGTTCTGAGGGGGATTCAGAAGCACAAGACCACTCCTATTTACCCCATGAGGTCTTCGCTCTAACTTGGCATGCTGATGTTGGTAGTATCATGCATATGGTGCCTTGCATTGCTTACTGTATACTTCAAAGATGTCATATGCTTAGTTTAGACAGGCTTTGTGTCAATGCCATCTGTTTAGTTTCTTTATCGTATATGTGAATCATGCAATGCCATCTTGTTTAGCCAGGCATCATATATGTGAATTTTGCAATGCCACCCTGGTTAGCCAGTCATCTTATATGTGAATTATATCATGACATCATTTTTTATTACGTGTTAAATTTGTCAACAATTTTAGTACATTCAATTACTCTTCCTATGCATCAACCATTCGGCACGGTCATGGAAAACTCTGGAGTGGAAACAAGGTCTTCAGAGCAGACAATGCTATCTGACGAAGCACATGTCTTGCTGGTTACAGATAGCTCCTCAGAGGAGGATTCAGAGACAGATGACCAGTCCTATCCCCCCCCCCCCCGAGGTGCATGCTCTAACTTGGCAGGGTTATGTTGCTCATATCGTGCGTATGGTATCTTGCATTGCTATGTCATTTGCTTAGTTTAGACATGATTTGTGTGAATGCAACATGTTTAGTGTCTAATTACCATATATATGAATTATGCAATGCCATCTTTTTGCAAGACATTATATATGTGAATTATGCAATGCTATCTTGTTGCAAGGCATTATATATGTGAATTATGCAACGCCATGCTGTTTAGCCAAGCGTCATATATATTAATTATATCATGTTGTCCTTTTTTTTGTATTTCTCATTGCTTTTGTCGACAATGTTTGTATATTCAACTGCTCTTCCTGTGCATCAGCCATTTGAATTGGTGATGGAGAAATCTGGAGTGAAAACAAGGTCTTCAGAGCAGACAATGCTACCTAGTGAAGCAGATATTTTGCTGGTTACAGATAGCTCTTCGGAGGAGGATTCAGAGGCAGATGACCAGTCCTATTATCCCCCTGAGGTGTATGCTCAAACTTGACAGGGTTATATTACTCATATCATGCATATGTTTTATTGCAATGCTGAATTTTGACATCATATACACGATATTGAATGCCACCTCCTTAGTTGACACATCATATATGCGATTGCCCTCTACTCACTTCCTTAGTATATAAATCATATATTTGAATTATATCATGCCATGATCATGCCATGATGTTTACATACACAACATGTATCTGAATTATGGCATGCCAACCCATTTTCTAAAGACATAATATAGTTATATCATCTCATCCTGTTCACATAGTCATCATATTTTGAATTATGTCATTCTATCCGTGAATTATATCATGCCATCATGTTTCCATCGATGACATGTTTGTGATTTATGGCATGCCAACCACTTTAATGGACACATTGTATAGTTATATCATGTCATCCTGTTTACATAGTCGTCATATTTTGAAGTATGTCATTCTATCATGTTTAGTTAGCCATCATACATGTGAAATTGTGTCATGCTATCCTGTTTAATTAGCCATCATATATTTGAAGTTATGTCCTGCTATTCTGTTTGGTTAGACAACATAAATGTGAATTATTTCATGCCCTGTTTTCTTCCCTACTATCCATTGCACCTGTCTATCTTACAATGTCTTTACATTCAATTACTTTTCTTGTTTATCAGCCATTTCAATTGGAGGGGGGTGACGACAGTATCTGTGGGAGTAAAAACACGGTCTTCAATAAAGATCGTGCTACCTATTGATGGAGATAGAACCACGATTGTACTTGCCCAAGAACCAGCCCCACCACACATAACTCAGACTCATGCAGATTGTACCCCTACCCAGTTGGACAGAGAACCAGCTACACCCCTTCTAACCCCAACCCCAGCACATAGTAACCCAGTTCCCGTTGACACAGCACCGTCTCCACCATAGAGCACCCAAACACGAGCAGTTAGTAAGGCAACTACAGTGCCCAAAGCACGAGGACCATGACTCCGCACCCCAAGTCAACGCTTAAAGCAGAAGAATAATTGTTCTCAGCTCAGGTTCTGTAGCTATGGTTCATACTACTTTGCTCTTGCATCACTGTATTTACTCATACCAACTAATTTCAAATTTGAAGGATGCAATTGAAACTCCAATGGCGCAACAGGTATGTTTTAAACCTGTTTCTTTAACGTGTTTGCTATTGTAACTTGCTCTATGTTGATTTCAGTTTCAACTGAATAAACAGTTATGTTCTCATGCCATGCACATTACAAGTGTTGTTATTGCTGTGTAGTTTCCCACACTTATATTCTGCCTATGCTGCTTTGTCTTAAATAGATATGATTCGAACTGTATCTATCTTGATTTGCCAACATAAACTAGAATGATATAGACCATACAGTGACCATACTACATAGATATATGTTTGTTTCATGTTGTTATCCTGTCCACCTTACTACTGAACTGGTTTACCAAAATGAGTTTCATATACTACATTGTAAACCTGTGATGTGTTTGTTTGTTTCTCCTCTAGAACGCGGATAAAATATTGGAGAAGAAATGGTAAAGGAAGTAATGCAGATAAGGTTCAAGATAGTGAGGCATCCCTGTTGTTCTCTAAGAAAGCTGATAAAAACTATATTGAAGACACTGAGACAACCCCAAAGTCCTGTCTTGATGTAGTGTTCGAGTTACTGGCTACTACTGCTGGCACCAGCTCTTCGAACTCGCTGCCTGAATCAGTTCGGCTTCTTGAGTCTCAACTTCAAGTTGAAAGACATCGATCAGATGTTATGCGACAGGAAGCCGAAGGACTAAGGAAGTCCCTGCAGAATTCAGATGCATACTTTTTGGTGCAACAGCAAGTGCTAGAGGATTTAAGCGCCAAACAAGAGAAAGTTAATAAGCTTGCTAAGCATCTTCCCAGCATTATGGGTACCCAGGATATTGTTTCTTGATCTCTTCTGAAGTGTTTTCAGTTCTGGACTTGTTTTACTGCGGCGTTTATATGCTGCTTTGTTCCATATATTTGCACTTGTGGCGAACTTTGATGCCCAGTGGATGTAATATGTGTAATAGCCGTGATAGCCTCGCGTAAGTTGCTTGATTATCTATTTCCTTTGTCTTGTTTATTTGTTTTCTTGTAGTTAGTGCAGTTCTTTTTCCGCTGTTTGCTAGTGGCCAGAATAACCTATTTTTTAAAACTAGGCCAGATTAACAATGGGCTACATATTTACTGTAGTTAACATGGGCCTCCTACGGGCCGTACAAACAATGGGCCTTCTAAGGGCCGTAGAAACAATGGGCCTTCTATGGGGCGTAGACACAATGGGCCTTCTACGGGCCGTATCATCAATGGGCCTTCTACGGGTCATATGATCGGTTGGCCAAACATGGGCCAATAACAGACCACATTATGGCCGTAAATGGGCTAGAGTTGAAATTGTCCGTTCATGGGCCGGCCATAACGGGCCGTCGTTAATAGGTCGTATTTGATGACGCTATGAAAACGGCCCAACGTATTAACGGGCCACAAACGGGCCGACTATAACCACAGGTTGTATTTGGCCCACAAGCAGAAAATGACAGTAACGGGCCGAAAGTAAACGAATGTTGGAAATGAGCCCAAGAATAAATGAGCGCTGAGAAGGCCGAAAGATAACATGGGCTGGAAACGGCCCAATGGAATAATGGGCCATTAATGGGTATAAAGTGATACACTGTTCAATACGGGCCATTTTTACCACGGGCCGTTAATGGGCCGAGGGTTACTAAGGGCCTCATATGGGCCAAAAGACGTCATGGGCCATACATGGGCCGGAAGTTAAAGTGGGCTGGAATTATATTGGACAACCCGGATGACGCTACTGGGCATAATTCGGATAGGTCGTAAACGGGCCCTGGGTTAGCGGGCTGTAAATGGGCTATATGCGAACAAGTCGTTAATAGGCTTGCCGTGGGCCGGCCCGCCACCTTTTGACCAAGTCAAACGGGCTGGCCTTTTCATAGGAATGGGCCTCTGTTGGGCCGTGCCACGTGTCGACGTATCATAGGCGGTTTGGGTCCAATGAGTGGATGGCATCTGTCCCAACGGTGAGCCGACACGTGTTTCCTCCAGCCAATGATGTTTTTACACGTGGAAGATCCCCATTGGTCGGGGCTGTTAACGGGTTATCGGATCTAAAACCGGACCCGATAGCTTAACGGCGTTCCGTTACAGTGGATGCCACGTGTCGGTCGCCCTTGATGAAAGCACTTCAATGACGCGCGATTTATCATCATGAAAGTGGACACTTCCGTGATGATAATTTTGGTAATGTCATGGAACACTTCTACGACAGCACACGTATGACTATCTTGATTCTGTCATTATTTTTTCATGGATGTACATGCATGACAGAAAACGTGACCTACTGTGACAAACACGTTTCATCACGGAAGTGTATTTTTTTTGTAGTGCACACGACCCAGAAACCGTCGGGGATAGGGCCCCTATAGTACTCCTACTCATTTCTGCTTGCATTGCCATCGCAGTCGGTATTCTGTGGTGCTATGTTTACGATGCGCGGCCCATCACAAACGGTTCACTATTATAGAACGTGTATGATGCGTGGCCATCACAAACGGTTCACCGTTAAGAAGATAAGCTAATCGTCCTATGAGTGTCGGACAGGATTACGAAACGTCGGACCGTCGTAACATCGTCGTACACGACAACTATCGCACACGCTATTCTGTGGTGCAACGTTTATGATGCATACTTCATCAGAAACAGTTCATGGTTGCGAATTGTGTACGATAAGGCAACTAACACAAACTTTTAGTTTGCCTGCACCATTTGTGATATTGTCTGACATCATACACGCTTTGCAAACGGCAACTGTGTTCATGCTTGCACACGATTCCTCTCTGTGAACCTTCTCCAATTATGGTGCATATCACAAACGTTTATTTTTTACCAACCATGTGTGCCGTAACAACCTGGAGAGTGTAATTTCACCATAATTTAATTGCTGCTTTTCCAAATTGTACCGGATTTGGATTAGAATTTGAATGTATACTACAACTTTATTCATATCCATCAGGTTCAAACAACCAATGCATTATTCGATTCATAGGTACATATGTTCAGTAATTATGTAAGAACCAAATAAAGAATGATGAACCATAGTTGTATACTTGTACTATTAAAGACGGTAAAGAAAGAGGCGAAATATATTCTGGTTGCTGAACAAGGTGAAGCGGAATGCCCATATTGTGCCCTCCTCCAATGCAGAAGGCACGCACGACTCTAGTCCAACCCCTTGTGATGGCCAACCGCCCATCCTTCACGGTCTTCATGAAAACATCTAGATAATCACGTGTTCTGGTAGAAATACTTTAACCTTTGCATGCCCACCATTCATGTAGTTTGAGAGGTAATCTTGAGTAAACTGCTTTGGCAACCACTGCAAAGGAAAAAGATTCAGACATTGTCATCTAACACAACTCATTATGGGTAGTAAAAAGAAGGCTGCAGAGTTCTTACTTACCATCCTGCAGTTCGCTGTTGTCTTGGATAAAGTGTAAACAAATAGTTTAATTGCCATCTTTGGACCCATTTTACTAACAATCTTTATCATCTTCCTCACTTGATGTTGGTTCATCGATATCTCATTGCCCCATACGCAGAAAGGGTCGAAACACGGATCTTTCCCAATGACATATGTACCTAAAAACACCAGGTTAATATTAGAAGCTAAACAGCAATTGCACAATGATGTAGTACAACACTCTTTGATAATATGTCTATATACATTCGTATGTGGTAGTGTCGGGGTGGACGGCGTCCCCCGCGAGCACCTATGGGGCCAGAGCCCCTTTCGTTGTCCGGTGAGGGGGGCGGAGGGAGCACAGAGAGCAGATCGAGGCGAGCACACGGGCGGTTTACCCAGGTTCGGGCCGCGATGGACGCGTAAAACCCTACTCCTGCTTGGTTGTATTGAACTGGGGAGCTCGGGAGCTTGGAGAGCTAGCTACACCGAGCGTATGGCTGTCCGGATTCCGAATCTCCGAACCCCCTCTACGTTGCACACGGGCCTCCTTTTATAGCGCAAAGGGGTCACCGACAGGTGTCAACGTAAGAGAAAGGGGTAAAAGTGTAAAAGGGGTGGAAGTTGTAACAGTGCGGGAACAGTGGCGCTACAGTGCGGCACAGTGTTATCATACCTACTTCTGACGGTAGGGGACAAGGGCATTAAATGCCCGTCACGGTCGCCTGGACAGCACCAAGGCGGACCGTTAGGTGCGCCACCGCTCGCCACGGTGGTGGCTACATGCCACCGCATACCCCAGGCTGCGCGGTGCCCCGCCACGTGCCCTTGGGGGAAACCCCGGAGCGACGCGTGGGCGGGTGAGCTGGAGCGCAGTCCTGAGGTGGCGATTTGCCGCGGCAAGTGGCTTGCCGCGGGGGTCGTCTTCCTGTGCCTGATAGCTTGCCGGCTATCAGGCCTTGCCGGGGCGCATGGCGCGCCGTGGCGGGCTTCTCTTGTGGTGCCTGGGTTCGGCCTTCCCGACAAGCTCCTCTTGTCGGGGTCTCGATCTTCTGTCTCGTATACTTTGTTCTTGGATGGTATTACACGGGCTTAGTCGTCCCGGCAAGCTCCTCTTGCCGGGGTCTTGTCTTCTTGGCCCGGCAAGCTCCTCTTGCCGGGGGCCTTGTCTTGAATGCTTGGTCTTCTCTTGGCGCTTCCTGGGCGGGCCTCGCCGCAGGGTGCTACAACTGCCCGTGCACAAGTCTGGGGTACTAAGGTACCCCTACTTTAGTACACCGACAGGAGCCCCCGGGCCTGGGCCACGCACGGTGCCGAGCGTCGTTGGGGCAGGCCCTAACAGTGCACGGGCACGCGTGGCCTTGGTCGCGCTGCTCCTTAACTCCGCATCCGTCGCACCTTCCCCAGGCGGCGCGCGCTTATCGCGGCGTCGTGGGGGCGAAACGCCCGTTCCCTCTTTAAGTGGAGGGAGGTGCGGAGGCGCGACTCGATAAATGAACGGGGGTGAGGCGCGGCTTTCGAGGCGTCCGTTCCCCATAATCACGGGATGGGGAGAGGTCGTCCCACCCGTCGCCTCGGTTCTGCGCGCCCACCGCGTGGTCCTCATGCACTCGGAGTCGCGGCGGCGGAGGCAGGGAGTCGGGCCGGCGCGGGTCGATGCAGTGGGTCGGCCCCAGTCGCCTGCCCTTCCTCCGCTTCTATTGGAGGAGCGAGGCGGCCGCGTCCCCACTCCGCCCCTTTATAAGGAGCGAAAGGGGGCAACGGAAATCCGCACTCCATCTCCTTCCTCCGTCTGCTTCTGGTTTCCTTCCCCCATCTGCGATGGAGGGGGGGGGAACCCTGGTTCTTCTTCGGTTGCCGCGAGGGTGTCTGCTAGGCAACGCGCCCCTCCTCCCCTTGCGCCCGCGGCGGCGGAGCCGGTCGTCAGGGGAAGAGGGAGAGGGCGAGGTCGCGGACGAGGTCGTGGACGGGGCCGGGGCGCTCGGGGCGGACGGATCGGTGCGCCGTCCTCGCCTCCGCCAGCGGCTCCGTTCCTTCCCGCGGTCCATCTCGGGGACGACCCCTGTGAGTTCATTATCAGGCTGCGCCGGGCGCCTCGTCGCCGCCTCCGGCTTCCCGCTCCATTCGCGAGCGTGTTGGAGGTGGAGCAGCCTGAGACGCTAAACCTGCGCATGAGGGGCTGCGGGATCAGTGGGACGCGAGTCCACGTCGAGTCCCGAGCCCCCGGCGCGGTGTGTCTGGGCCGCGGGTGGAAGACGTTCGCCCGGATCCACAGTTTGACGGAGGGGTTCACCCTCCACTTTAAGCTGGTGGGGGAGGACCTCCTCTCCGTCAAGGCCTTCTGGGGCTTCGGCATCCGGGCCTGGTGCTGCGAAGATAGCTCCTCCGACAGCGAAGGCTCCTCCTCGAGCGAGAGTGACGAGGAGGGGAGCGACAGCGACGACGAGGGGAGCAGCCGCCGGGATGACGGGTCCGACTAGGCGTCGGTCGCAGCTCCGTGTGGCACCGGCGGCCCCATCGTCCGCGCCGGGCTCCGTGAACTCCCCGGGGTCGTCTCCTTGGGCGGCTGGCGTAGGGGGGCTGCTGAGGAGGACAGAGGGCGGACGTCGAAGGCCGCGAAGTCGGAGTACGGGCCGACTTCGACAGCTGGCTGACGCTCCGGTGCCTCGTGTTCCAGATGCGCCCCAGACGCCGTCATCACCCTTGCTCTCGGTGACGACCACAGGGGTCTTCTCTTCGGCCCGGCAAGCTCCTCTTGCCGGGGGCTTGATCTCCTCGGGCGGCCGGAGTGGCGAGGCTGGGGAAGAGGAAGAGGCTGGCGGCAAGGCCGCTGCCTCATCTTCCAGCTCTGCCTCCGGCGCCTCCGTCTTCTTCAGCCTCCGGAGACCCCCGGGCGGAGCCCCCGGATCTTCTCTTGGTGCCTTCTGGCACTCGTAGCTCGCCTAGGTGCCCCTTTCGCCCTCTTCGCCTACTTGCCCTACCTCCTGAGGAGAGAGACAAGAAAGGGATTACGGGCACCTTATCTCTTTTCAGCTTGTAAGCCTTCGGGCCTTAGTTGCGTTTAAGCCTTGTAATCCCTTCTTTCATGTTTTTCATTCTCTCTGAACTGTACCTGAGTGGAATGTTTTTAATGAAAAGGGGATGTTTGCCGGATCATTTGTCTCGCGGGTGGAAACCGCGGTAAGGAACGAATCCTTTACATCGTTAAGATAGACAGTTTCTCGCCCGGCAACAGGCCCAGCCGCTCCCCCGCACCGCTCGACCTTTCTCACGCCCTTGGCGGAGGCGGGGAGCAGGCGGGTTCCGGCCCCTCGCTTCCCTCCCCCTTGCTGCCGCGGCTGCTATCGAAACGGGCCCCAGGAACGCGCTCTGGGGCTTGCCGCTAAGAGAGCACGGTAGCTTTTCAGGAGGAAAGGAGGCTTTCAAATTCCACAGTCCATAAGAGAATGCATGATGAGGGATGCAAAAACTTATCTGAGGTTGCAGCCCCCGGCGACTCTGGCTCGCCGGGGCGTAGGTGTTGGCTCGTCCTTCTCCTCTTCCTTGTCCTTGAGCGGCCCGGCAAGGACATTCAATTCCTGCGAGCCAAAGGGAAAGGACGGGAAAAAGACGCGGACTCGACCTCTAAGTTAGGGGTTAGCGACAGTTAGGAACTGACAACCCTAACCAAGGACGAGACTCTGACTCAGCATGCATGCTAAAATCTAGGGCGCCAGCGCTTCTTTATCTTCGGCCAGGGGCTTCGCCTGGCTTTGTACGAGGGGTTACATGCAACATCGGCAAGGCCTGCACAAACCGGTGGTTGCCGGAGCGGATCACGGCAACCGCGCCTTATGGGCGAAACTTGCGAAGATGCTCTATGTTCCCAGGAGTTGCTCACTGGTAGGCCCTCTTCGGTCTTGAGGCGGACAGCGCCGGGCCTCGCGACTCGTCTCACCCGATAAGGGCCTTCCTGCTTCGGCGTCGACTTGTTATAATTCTTGGCCGACTGAACGTGCCTAAGAACAAGGTCGCCTAACAGGGCAACTTTATCTGATGCCAGGGGCTTCGCCTGGCTTTGTACAAGGGGTTACATGCAACAGCGGCAAGGCCTGTACAAACCGATGGTTGCCGGAGCGGGTCACGGCAACCGCGCCTTATGGGTGAAACTTGCGAAGATGCTCTATGTTCCCAGGAGTTGCTCACTGGTAGGCCCTCTTCGGTCTTGAGGCGGACAGCGCCGGGCCTCGCGACTCGTCTCACCCGATAAGGGCCTTCCTGCTTCGGCGTCGACTTGTTATAATTCTTGGCCGACTGAACGTGCCTAAGAACAAGGTCGCCTAACAGGGCAACTTTATCTGGTGCCAGGGGCTTCGCCTGGCTTTGTACAAGGGGTTACATGCAACAGCGGCAAGGCCTGTACAAACCGATGGTTGCCGGAGCGGGTCACGGCAACCGCGCCTTATGGGTGAAACTTGCGAAGATGCTCTATGTTCCAGGAGTTGCTCACTGGTACGCCTTCTTCGGTCTCGAGGCGGACAGCGCCAGGCCTCGTGACTTGTCTCACCCGATAAGGTCCTTCCCACTTTGGCGTCAACTTGTTGGAATCCTTGGCCGACTGAGTGCGCCGAAGAACAAGGTCGCCCTCTTCGAGACTCCTGGCCTTGACCTTGCGGCTATGGTAGCGACGCAAGGCTTGCTGGTATCGAGCAGCTCGTACCGCGGCCTGGAGACGTCCTTCCTCAAGGAGCAGCGCGTCATCTTGGCGCAGCTGCTCTTGCTCGAGCTCGTCATAAGCGAGCACCCGAGGAGATCCGTATACGAGTTCCGTGGGGATAACTGCTTCCGCTCCATAGACTAGAGCAAAGGGTGTCTGTCCGGTGGCTCGACTCGGTGTCGTTCTGATTGACCAAAGAGCCGCCGGCAGCTCCTCAATCCAATTTCTTCCGCACTTGCGCAGCCTGTCGAAGGTCCTGGTCTTGAGTCCGCGCAGCACTTCAGCGTTGGCCCTTTCTGCTTAACCGTTGCTCCTGGGGTGAGCAACCGAAGCGAAACAGACCTTGGCGCCGAGATCCCTGGCGTATTGCATGAAGGCGCGACTTGTGAATTGTGTCCCGTTGTCGGTGATGATTCTGCTGGGGATTCCGAAACGGCAGACGATCGACCGGAAGAACTTGACTGCTGACTGCGCGGTCACCTTCCTCACTGGCTCCACTTCTGGCCACTTCGTGAACTTGTCGATTGCAACGTACAAGTACTCGAAGCCCCCGACGGCTCGGGGAAAAGGGCCGAGGATATCGAGCCCCCAGACCGAGAAGGGCCAGGATAAAGGGATTGTTTGGAGAGCTTGAGCTGGCTGATGAATCTGTTTTGCATGGAACTGGCACGCTTCACACTTGGTTACTAGTGCAGTTGCATCTTGGAGGGCTTCTTGCCAGAAGAACCCTTGCCGGAAGGCTTTCCCGACAAGTGCTCTTGCGCCAATGTGATGGCCGCATATGCCTCCGTGTATCTCTGCCAACAGCTTCTGTCCGTCTTCCCTGGAGATGCACTTCAATCTGACACCGTTGAGTCTCCTTCTGTACAGCTCGTTGTCCACGAACTGGTACATACTTGATTGCCTGGTGATCTTCTCCATCTCTTCTAGGTCGTCGGGAAGTTCTCCAGTTTGCAGAAAACGGACGATCTGCTGCGCCCATGCCGGAGCCCGGGGCTCGACGGCAAGGACTAAAGGCATGAAGGCCGCTGCGGGGACCCCGGCTTCTACGGCAAGAACCTGTGGTTCCGCCGGAGCCGGTGATCCCCCGGCAAGCTTGCCGGGGCAAAGCTTGTCGGGAACCCCCGCTTCGACTGGACAGATCCTCGGATCCGCAGGAGCGGACTGTTCCTCAGCGTTCAGACTGCTGATCTGCTTGCCGGAGCAAGGCTTATCGGGGACACCTGCTTCGACTGGACGGATCCTGGGATCCGCAGGAGCGGGCTGTCCCCCGGCGTTCTGGTTGTTGATCTTGGGGACCTTGGCGGCGGTCTCAGGAAGGTTCGCCTGCAAGTAGTCGCCGGAGACCAACTTCCTTTTCTTGGACTGCCCAACTGATGGTGTAACGGATGGTTGAGTCAGCTTGAGTAAGAAGGTCCCTGGTTCCACAGGTAACTTCAACGAAGCACACTTCGAAAGGCCGTCTGCTATCTCATTCTGAGCTCTCGGGACGTGCTCCATTTGCAGCCCTTCAAAGTGTTCTTCCAGCTTCCTCACTTCATCTACATAAGCTTCCATCAGAGGGCTCTGGTAGCTCTTGTTGACTTGCCGGACCACCAGTTGAGAATCTCCCCGCACAATCAGCTTTCTGATCCCAAGTTCGGCCGCAATCCTGAGGCCGGCGAGCAAGCCTTCATACTCAGCAGTATTGTTGGTTGCTTGCTCTCTTGGGAAGTGCATCTGGATAACATACTTGAGGTGCTCTCCGGTGGGCGCGATGAGTACCACGCCAGCACCGGCGCCTTGCAGCGAGAAGGCACCATCGAAGTACATTACCCACTCGCTTGTTGCTTCTTGTACGGGCGCGCTTGTTTCTTGGGCTTCTCCATCTGGCGTCGGGGTCCACTCAGCTATGAACTCTGCCAAAGCTCGGCTCTGTATGGTTGAAGTACTTTCAAACTTGAGTCCAAAGCTCGACAGCTCCAGTGCCCACTCGACGATCCTACCTGTTGCCTCGGGATTGTGCAATATCCTCTTCAGCGGGAAGCGAGTGACTACTGTTATCTCATGTGCTTGGAAGTAATGGCGCAGCTTTCTCGAGGCCATGAGGAGGCCGAAAAGCAACTTCTGCACCCCAGAGTATCTTGATCTAGCCCCCTGCAAGAGGGAACTCACAAAATACACCGGGCGCTGCACCATCTTCTTCCGCGCTCCATCCTGTTCCTGCGCAGGGTTGTCCTTGTCGGGGCCAGAGCTTGCCGGAGCAGCCCCCCGCTTGTCGCTGGATTCGCTTGCAGGTGGTATAGACTCCTCGTCGGCCTCCCTCTCCGCCACTAACGCAGCACTAACCACCTGGTTGGTTGCCGCTAGGTATAGCAACAACTTCTCCTGTGGTCTAGGTGCGACAAGTATTGGAGTGGAGGATAGGTACCTTTTCAAATCTTGCAGCGCCGCCTCCGCTTCTGGAGTCCACTGCATGGGGCCTGCCTTCTTCAAGATTTTAAAGAAGGGCAGGGCGCGTTCTGCAGACCTTGAAATGAACCGACTGAGGGCGGCCACACAACCTGCAAGCTTTCTGACGTCCTTGACGCGCTCTGGGGCTTCGATCTGCTCGATGGCTTTGATCTTGTCGGGATTAGCTTCAATCCCCCTCTGTGACACAAAGAACCCGAGAAGCTTGCCGGAGGGGACTCCGAAAACGCACTTCTCGGGGTTCAGCTTGAGCTGTATCTTGCGCAGGTTCTGAAATGTCTCTTCCAGATCTTGGACCAGGGTTTCCTTGCTCCTGCTCTTCACCACGATGTCATCCATGTAGGCCTCCACGTTCCTATGGATCTGTGGCTCGAAAGCAGTGTGCACTACCCTTGCAAACGTTGATCCCGCATTCTTCAGTCCAAACGGCATGCGTATGAAGCAATAGGTGCCGCACGGAGTGATAAATGCGGTCTTCTCTTCATCTTCTTCGGCCATAAAGACTTGGTGGTAGCCTGAATATGCATCAAGAAAAGAGAGTAGCTCACATCCGGCAGTGGAGTCAACAATCTGGTCAATGCGCGGCAAGGGAAATGGATCCTTGGGACATGCTTTATTCACATCGGTGAAGTCTATGCACAGTCTCCACTTCCCATTGGCTTTGCGCACGACGACCGGATTGGCCAGCCACGTTGGATGGATCACACCTCTCACTAGGCCTGCTGCCTCTAGCTTCTTGATTTCTTCGCTGATGAATTCTTGGCGCTCCACGGCTTGCTTTCTCACTTTCTGCTTGACGGGTCGCGCGTGAGGACAGACAGCGAGCTTGTGCTCAATCACCCTCCTGGGAACACCGGGGATGTCGGACGGTTGCCATGCAAACACGTCGACATTCGCCCGCAGGAAGGCAACGAGCGCGCTTTCCTATTTGCTGTCAAGCGTGGCACTGATGGCGGCGTCTTCTGCTTCTGCGCCGGGGAGTGCATGGTGGTTGCACCCCCGGCGGTCTTGTCGCCATCGGCCTTCGTCTTCTCGACCTGCCGTGGCCGTGAGGTCGCCGGCTGCTGCGGCGTGTCGTTGTTGGCGAAGGCGATCAGGCTCTGGATGGTGGCCCTCCAGCCTTCGGCCTTGTCAGCCGCTGGAGGGTAGTCGAGGAGCAGTTGCGCTCTCGCGAGCGCTTCTGCCGGAGTGGAGGGGAGCGGGGGCGAGTGGCGCGAGGAGCGGGATACGCTCGGACTCCTAACAATGTTAGAAAGAGCGGGGTCCCTCCCCGGCGCCTTTGCCTTGCCCGTGTCCGGACGGGGGCCCGGGGCGTCCCGTGAACCTCCAGTTTGCCCTTGGTCCAGCAAGCGTATGCCACCTCCTGTGGCATGGCGCTGCTGGGTCGTCGTTTGTCGGGACGGACGCGACGCGTCCTCGGAGGCCGAGGCTCGGTCGTCCGCCCTGTTCTTGGATTTGGTGGCGCCGCGAGTGTTCTCGCCGGTGGCCACCCCTCCGACGGCGTCTCCCCCGCCCACCGTTGGCTCCGGTAGCGGTGGAAGAGACGCGGACGGGCCCGCGACCTCCGAAGCCTTCTTCTTCGGGGCCATGGTGTTGATGAAGCTAGCGGATTCGGAGAAGCTGACGAAGAGCGCGCTCGCGCGAACGCCGGATCTGATCCGCACAACCTCGACGCACCCCCTACCTGGCGCGCCAAAGATGTCGGGGTGGACGGCGTCCCCCGCGAGCACCTATGGGGCCGGAGCCCCTTTCGTTGTCCGGTGAGGGGGGCGGAGGGAGCACGGAGAGCAGATCAAGGCGAGCACACGGGCGGTTTACCCAGGTTCGGGCCGCGATGGACGCGTAAAACCCTACTCCTGCTTGGTTGTATTGAACTGGGGAGCTCGGGAGCTTGGAGAGCTAGCTACACCGAGCGTATGGCTGTCCGGATTCCGAATCTCCGAACCCCCTCTACGTTGCACACGGGCCTCCTTTTATAGCGCAAAGGGGTCACCGACAGGTGTCAACGTAAGAGAAAGGGGTAAAAGTGTAAAAGGGGTGGAAGTTGTAACAGTGCGGGAACAGTGGCGCTACAGTGCGGCACAGTGTTATCATACCTACTTCTGACGGTAGGGGACAAGGGCATTAAATGCCCGTCACGGTCGCCTGGACAGCACCGAGGCGGACCGTTAGGTGTGCCACCGCTCGCCACGGTGGTGGCTGCATGCCACCGCATACCCCAGGCTGCGCGGTGCCCCGCCACGTGCCCTTGGGGGAAACCCTGGAGCGACGCGTGGGCGGGTGAGCTGGAGCGCAGTCCTGAGGTGGCGATTTGCCGCGGCAAGTGGCTTGCCGCGGGGGTCGTCTTCCTGTGCCTGATAGCTTGCCGGCTATCAGGCCTTGCCGGGGCGCATGGCGCGCCGTGGCGGGCTTCTCTTGTGGTGCCTGGGTTCGGCCTTCCCGACAAGCTCCTCTTGTCGGGGTCTCGATCTTCTGTCTCATATACTTTGTTCTTGGATGGTATTACACGGGCTTAGTCGTCCCGGCAAGCTCCTCTTGCCGGGGTCTTGTCTTCTTGGCCCGGCAAGCTCCTCTTGCCGGGGGCCTTGTCTTGAATGCTTGGTCTTCTCTTGGCGCTTCCTGGGCGGGCCTCGCCGCAGGGTGCTACAACTGCCCGTGCACAAGTCTGGGGTACTAAGGTACCCCTACTTTAGTACACCGACAGGTAGTCCATTTGAAATCTCTATTAAGACAAATATTTAGGAACGGAGGGAGTATCTTATAACATCCAATATACTCACATATTAGATGAATTAACATCTTATATTATGGGCCGGAAGGAGTTTAGTTCATTCTTACAAATTATCTGTTGTTGTATCCACGGGTTACAGTTAGTTTGAGCTAGCTCGGGCTCAAATAGCCCTAAAGTATATCTAAACATGAGGGCTAGTTTGAGCTAGTTGCATTTATAACCCACCCAAAAAAACTAGTATCCAACCCAAGAGGAGCTAATTGGATCTAGTTCTCCTAGTGCATTTATTGTCAATCTAACCCTGCCATCCAAACACCTCTTCGAATGGAGTTAGTTCAGGGTTAGTAATGAGCTAGAAACTAAATCTAACCTCTAGCTAAGTTTGAGGAAATGACGCTGTCGGATTTCGGGTTCCGGCAAAACCCTTGAGGTTCGAACACTAGGGTGCGCACGAAGATATCCCCTACCTAATCACGCCCTCAGCTTCACAACAAACCCGCAATGCAAGAGACACGAGATTTTACTGTTGTGGTGTAATACCCTACTCCAGTGTGGTGTGGTGGATTGCCTCTCGGGCTGATGATGAATACTACAAGGAAGAACAGCGTCCGGAGGAGAGGTGTTATTGTGCTTCGTGAGTGTGAGGGTGATCTCAATTAGTTCTAGCCGATTCTCCTCCTACTGTGGTGGCTAGTCCTATTTATAGAGGCCCTGGTCATCTCCCCAAATATTGAGCAGGAAGGGAGCAATAACTGCCAAATTCGAAGGGAGACAACTAGTACAAGTTATCCTGACTAAAGGTGGTCTTCGCCTGCCAAAGGCTCTGGTGGTGATGCCGACTTGGGCTCCACGGTGACCTTCATCCTGCCGTCCTGCTGGTCTTGGTCTCGTTGCCCCGATATGGAAAGCTTTGCCTAAGGCCTCGGGACTCCTTGCCTGCGCTTGCCCCTTTAGCACCAAAGAGGAAACGAGGACACTGTGCACGCTGGCGCCCACCTGGCTCTAGTCGTCATGGCTTGCATCACAAGAACCTCGCGAGGTGTACCTTGCCTTGATCTCTCTGCCCCTCGCGAGCCAGCTTGGTGAGGCCGCTCCCGAGGAGGTCTTGTGTCGTCCGCCTCGCGAGGCTTGGCCCCTCGCGAGGGTCTTGAGTGTTTGCTGGTGAAGATGGGCCGTACAGGGCCGCTGGTGGAGCCACGCCATGGGCCGCAGGCACGCAAGTCTGGGGACCCCCATTCCCAAGACGCCGACAGTAGCCCCCGGGCCCAAGGCACGCTCGGACTTGGCTTTGAGGCGAAGCCAAAGGGCAAGTGCGGAGCAGTGCGAGCCCCAATAGCCTGCGGCCTTGGTCGACGTGTGGCGATTGATTGGACGTGGGCGTCTCCGCTTCCACATGCTGCCTCGAAAACTGCCCGACTTGATGAGTCCCTGCTGCATGCAGAGAGATATCATCATTACCTGTGATCGTGGGGATCGCCGGTTGTCCTTCTCCTGCTATAAATGAGGAGGGGGCAGAGCCCCCGTTTCTCATCTCTTCCTGCTCGCTTCTCCTTCCTCACCTCATTGCGAGCGGCGACATCCATGTCGCCTATTTGAAGGTTCTCAGCTGCAGAGAAGGGGAAAACCCCCCGCGACGAGCCCGGGCCACTTCCGCCGAAGAAGAGGCCGAGCCACCGCCGTGACATGGTCGTGAGGCCAGAGATGTTGAGGCCTTTGTACGAGCTGCCTCTTCCTGGGTATCCACTGCCTCTGTACGCCCAAGTTGAGGGCTCCGAAGGAGGAGGCGATGATTGACGCCGCCCGCGCCGAGGCCGTGGTCGTCGCGCCATGGTGGCGCAAGCCGTCGCCCCAGGAGCCCACGCTGTGGACTCCTCGCGCGAGCTCGTGATGTGGGCGGCGATGCCCACGTGCTCCTGGATCCACTTACCATAGTTCTTCTCCACCGAGATGCCGCCAAGGGGCCCCCTGGAGCTTTGGCTGCAGCACGCCGACTGCGACACACCAGCGACTGGAGTGGAGTTCAAAACCGTCTCCCCATGCAAGATCTTCATGACCCGCAGCTGGTACAAGGTTGCCCGGGTCTGCTGCGCGGAAGGCGCCCTCGCCATCCACTTCAGGTATGATGGGGCCTCCACAATGTTCTTCAAGGTCTTCGACGCGGAAGGCTGCCGATTGGAGTGCTGCCCTGTGGAGGGTCGTCGGGACCATGCAGCGGCCAGCGCCGGGCGCGCCGTTGGCTTCTCCAGCGACTCCTCCAGCAGCAGCGATGTCTCTTGGGAGTCTAGCGGCTCTCCCGAGATCTACGAGACCCTGGAGACGAGCGACGACAGCTACGTGCCCCCGAGCTCTCACCGGGCCCGGAGCAAGGCCACGGTGTCCGGCCGTCACCGTCGCTGATCTGGATGGTGTTGGCGCCAGCCTCCCGTGGCCCACTGTTGATGATGGCGTCGGCCGTGCCAGCGTGTGTAGGTAGGGCTCCTAGGAAGTCCCCTCTTTTGTTCCTTGCGAGGAATCGAAACGAACCTCGTGGGGGCGTGCAAAGGATCTGTAATGTCTTTTGTTCATATTATCCTTATTATGAAAATTGGCGAGCACATGTCTTGCCTCGGCTTAGTCCCCCCTTTCCAACCCCACGGCAGCTTGGTGCTCTACGCCGACAGGCCTCGGTCCCGAGGTAGGCTGCAGCCGTCGCTGGTATGCCAGGTCGCGATGTCGTGGTCAAGGACAGGAGGTGAGCGGCCCGAGGTCCAGTAAGAGCTCCTGAGGCGCGATGCTCAAGAGGTCCCCTTTAGCGCTGAAGCAACTACAGCGACGCAGGAAAGGGTGGCGGCATTGCCGTAACAAGGCTGCCACAGGTGAGGGTCCGATGCTGTAGTGCTAAGTTGATCTAGTCGCGAGACTTATCTTGGCATTCCTGAGCTGGCTCCTTGTGTCACACCAGACTTGTGCGTCGACCGCTTTAGGATAGCTAGGTTGGGCCCGTGCAAGCCTCCCCCTCTTCTCCACGCTCTTCCATGTGCTCTGCATCCTCAGGTCCCGGCCCTCGAGCGTGCTCAGCCGCCACTGGTATGCCAGGTCGCGATGCTGTGGTCAAGGCCAGGGGGTGAGGGCTGGAGAGTCAGTAAGAGCTCCTGAGTCGCGATGCTCAGGAGCCCCCTTTTAACGCGCAAGCGAATCGCATGGGAGAATAAGGAGGAGCCCGTGGTACCGCCCGCTGTCGTTCTCGGGACGTTTCTGCAGGTTAGCACGAGGGAAAACACAAATTGCCACGATGATTGCCGGTCTTCCGTAGGTTGCCCTGCAAGAAGATGAAGGCAATGAGGGCCTGGTGAGGTGACGTGCGTCGGGCGTGCCGCGAGCCAGAGCTCGACCACCCAGATTTGTCGGCGCTGCAGGGACGGACCCGAGCACAGGTGTCGTGCCAGAGTGTGTAGCTCCCGTGGTAGGTGACAATCAAGCATGTGGCAACCATAGATAGATTATGCATGAAAAGCAAACATGATTAGGCAAACGCAAGAATGATACGTGCCACTGGGCTGGACCCAAGCGGCTTGGGGATGGTGTAGCCCAAGGGGCGCCCCCAGCGAAGTAAGCCAAATATGTAAAAGGATATATGCCGCAGGGACAGACCCACGAGGCCTGAGAATGATGCAGCCCAAGGGGCACTCCCAACTAAATAAACTTGGAAAATTTCACATGGTTCTGTTGTCGAAGGGATCGATGTTGGGGTAGCTGAAGACGCGTGGTGAAGGGGTTGCTCCTCACGAGCCATCGGGACCCTGAACCTCGGGAGGCTCTGGGGGTCTAGGCGGTTCCTTGAGGACCGTCTCCATCTCCCTCAGGACTGCATGATGCCTGGCCTCCTGAGCTGCCAGGATGCTCCGCAGGTTGAGCTGGAAGGCGTACGCCACGCTCGGCAGGCCAAATGGCATGCGAACATAGCTGTGAGGCAGGCCCTCACAGCGTCCCACGCGCGAAGGCCAGAAGATCTCCTGAGATGTGGCCCTATTGAGCCTTGGTATGTCGACGCAGACGCGCAGCCCGCCATCCTCGCCTGGATGGGGAGCCGCGCCAGGTGAACGGTGATCGCCGCGCATGGCTCTTGCATCCTGCAGTTCCTGAGTGGTCTTGGCAATGAACTCCTGAGCGTTGGGTGAGGGAGTCCTAGATTAGGGTGTCCTCGGAGAGCCGGACTATATCCTTTGGCCGGACTATTGGACTATGAAGATACAAGATTGAAGACATTGTCCCGTGTCCGTATGGGGCTCTCCTTCGCGTGGCAGGCAAGCTTGGCAATTTGGATCTATAGATCTCCTCCCTTGTAACCGACTCTGTGTAACCCTAGCCCCCTCCGGTTTCTAGTAAAACCGGAGGGTTTAGTCCGTAGGACAAGAACAACAATCATAATCATACGCTAGCTTCTAGGGTTTAGCCTCTACGATCTCGTGGTAGATCAACTCTTGTAATACTCATATCATCAAGATCAATCAAGCAGGAAGTAGGTTATTACCTCCATCGAGAGGGCCCAAACCTAGGTAAACATTGTGTCCCCCGCCTCCTGTTACCATCCGCCTTAGATACACAGTTCGGGACCCCCTACCTGAGATCCGCCGGTTTTGACACCGACATTGGTGCTTTCATTGAGAGTTCCACTGTGCCGTCACCATAAGGATGATGGCTCCTTCGATCATCGGCAATAATGCGATCCAGGGTGAGACTTTCTCCCCGGACAGATCTTCGTATTCGGCGGATTCGCACTGCGGGCCAACTCGCTTGGCCATCTGGAGCAGATTGAGAGCTACGCCCCTGGCCGTCAGGTCAGGTTCGGAAACTTAAACTATACTACTGATATCCACGGATACTTGATCTTTGACGGACTCGAGCCCATGTCAGATGCACCGCACAGTCACGACGGGCATGCTTTTGCTCTGCTGTCGGACGGTGTTCGGGAGATCACACTTGTGGCTACTCCGGCCCTCGATCCGGAGCAGATTGCGCCGTCCGAGGACGAGTGGATGGACCCCGCCACGGAGGCCGCACACTCAGTGGCAATAGAGCCGAATACTGACTTCACCTCCTATGAGACATGTGTTGCCGGATCCTTGGATTCATCCCCGGCCACGGGCTCCGAACCTCCTGCGTCCGTGCCTATCAAATCTGATTGGGCGCCGATCATGGAGTTTTCCTCCGCGGATATCTTTCAGCACTCGCTCCTGGGCGATGTGCTAAATTCATTAAGGTCTCTCTCTTTGTCAGGAGGCCCTTGGCCGAACTGTGTCTGGCTCGAGTGGGAAGCGGACGACGAAGAAATTCGTTCCCCACCCACCACCCACTTAATAGCCATTGTCCACAACTTAACCGACATGCTTGATTTCGGCTCCGAAGACATCGACGGTATGGACAACGATGTAGGAGAAGAACAGGAACCACCCCCCGCCTTAACGAAGGACCGGTTTCCCAGTCATGTATGTACGCGCACCGTATTCGGACAAGCTCGGAAGTACTAGGGGCTATATAGTAGCCCCACTGTCAAACTCCTATGGCTAAGTGAAAGTGTTAAAGCAATATAGTCTAATTGCCTTGTTCATCGCGCCATCTCCTGCTTAATGAACCAAGACATTGGATCAAGTGTGAATACATGCTTTTCCGAACACCCCTGCATTATATGCGTGGGGGCTGAAGCCGGCGACTGCAAACTTTCAGGTTATATACATACATAAACAGTCGCACAGGAGGCATCATAATACTTTCAGGCAAAAGTATAAACATAGCCTTTATAATCCAAATAGCATTGTTTTTTACAATTGGGACACATGTCACTCAAACATGATACTCTCCGAGCCCTGAGCCTCTATTAAACGAGCACCTTCTAGGACTTCCTCAAAATAGCTCGGCTGAGACCTGGCCTACGGCCGGACCCTGGGATGCAATAGCGATGGCCTCCATCTCTGCCCAGTATGTCTTAAGACGGGAAAGAGCCATCCGCACACCCTCTATGCATGCCGACCTCTTTACAGCGTCGATATGCGGCACAGCACCAAGGAATCGTAGCACCAAACCAAAATAACTATCGGCCTTGGTCCTTCCGGCCAAAGATAATCCACGACAGACCTCATGGCAAGTCCGGACAATCTATGGAGTTCAGCCCACTCGGCCATTTGTTCATTTAACAGCAGCGGACGCGTGGGAGCACTGAACTGCGACCAGAACAACTTTTCCACTTCGTGATCTTTGAAAAACTCAGTTGCATCAGCAGCACTCGTTGCCAAGTCCAAGTACGCATCTGCAGCACTCCATAATTGATCCAGAGGGGCATACTTCGGATCTCCAAACTTCGTCCCCAACAAAAAGGGCTTCCCAGTCGTGATATCTCCGGCTTGGCGAAGCTCCTCCTTCGCTCCTCTGATTTTAGAGCGAGTTTCCTTAGCTGCTACCATGCTCAGATCCGCTGCTTGAGCTTTGCTCTCCTTTTCAAGAAGCTCATGTCGGTCGGCGGCATCCTTCAACTCAACAGCCATCTTGGCTATTTTATCTTCGCTCTGGCGATGAGCAGCTTGTTCAGCTCTTAACTCTTCGGCCGCCTTTAGGGCGGACGCATCGCTTCTCCTGGCTTGTTCCTTGGACAGGACAAGTTCCGCCCGAAGGGTCCCCACGGTGGCAGCTCCATCTGCAGTCACAACATATTACAAATATTAGCATCATGCCTTTCTTAACCCTGTGCCTCGTCAATCCGCTTGTTTACAAGCACGATGTCGGCATCTGCCACATCAAGTTGTCGTCTCAGTTCGGCAAACTCACCAGTCCGGCTAGCCACCGGACCCTCAGCCGCCTGCACATGAAAGCAGCATGGTCATTACCTGGGACTATGATCCCCTGTTTGCCGCCTTTCGACAGCAACCAGAGTCTTAGGGGCTACTATCTGCATAGGGCACACCTAGCGTATGCGGTACGGTCAAAAATATATCTATTACTTTGCGTACCTCAAAGCCCCTTAGCAGGCTCATAAAAGCTTCATGCAACCCACTTTCGGCGGATGAAATCCTCTCAACCACCATACCCATTAATGTACGATGCGCCTCTGAGATAGCCACTTGCTCCAGAAGATTCATCAGTGCATCCGGTCGCGCACTGGACAGTTCCGGATTCTTTCTATTGCTCCTCGTAGGAGCCGAATACTCCGGACTTTGGGTGGCCGAAGGGTTATCTTCCGACCTTGGCGGATCAGGAGAAATCCTCCGTGACGACACCTCAGGGTCGTCCGCCTCACGATGCGGGGAGACAGGGGGAGGCGCTTCGTTCTCCATCATCTCCGGAAGAAGATCCCCCGAAGACGAACTCTGTCAAGAAGGGCTATGGTCCGAACTACAAGACATACGTCTCGGTTATTGTCCTCGGAGATGAAGCAGGATATATTAACTATCAAGTACCCTTGTTCACTTACAGCTCGGTGGAGGGCTGATCCCCTTGCAGGCATTGTGCGGTAAGGATGCCCTCCGGGGCAGGGCCCCCTGGCGAAGGTTTCTTCCCTCGTTTGGAAACCCTTGTTTCCGATTCTTCAGAGGCGGTCCTCTTCCTTCCTTGGGGAGAGGGAATGTCAGATTCTTCTCCCCGATTATCCTCCTTCGCGGAGACACTAATTCCCCCGGTTTGGATGAGTAACGCCTGAGGCCCGATTTTGGCTTCTTTATTCCTTGCTTTATCTTCCCCTGATGGCGCTTGATAAGGTGCATGCTCAAGCATCCTGGCTAGTTCAGGATCTGGTGAGCCTTCGGGAAGGGGGACCGGACACCTGATCATCTTCGCCTTTTTTATCCAGTCATGGTCAAAGAGCGAATTTTTAGAAAGATGTCGTGACAAATGAAAAGACATCATGTTCGGTCGTAGAATTACTTACATGGGTATCTGGACGATTGCAGTTCAGACTCGCGTCCTCGGTGGTGTCCGGACACTTTATTCGTGATCCGAAGAACAATCCATACATCTCTTCGAGCGTCACGCCGAAGAATTGTTGAATAGTTCGCGGTCCTTCCGGGTTGAACTCCCACATACGGAGAGGTCGATGTTGACATGGCAGGACCCGACGAACTAGCATGTTGCATTACCTTGACAAGGCTGACATCTCTCTTGAGGAGATCTCGGATGCGACTCTATAATGTCGGCACATCATTAACTGGCCCCTAGTCCAGCTCCTTGTTGACCCATGACGCCAATTGTGGCGGAGGGCCCGGACAGAAGGCGGGGGTAGCTGCCCACTTAGTACTTCGGGGAGCTGTGATGTAAAACCACTCCCGCTGCCATAACTTGGACGTCTGCGGGAAGGAACCCTTTGGCCATGGGGCACCGACGCCTTTGCTTATTACGGCACCTCCGCACTCCGCGTGTCGCCCATCGATTATCTTCGGCTTGACATTGAAGGTCTTGAGACATAAGCCGAAGTATGGGGTGATGCGGAGGAAGGCCTCACACACGACGATGAACGACAAGATGTGACGGATGGAATCTGGAGCTAGATCATTGAAATCGAGCCCGTAATAGAACATAAGCCCTCTAACAAAGGGATCAAGACTAAAGCCTAGCCCGCGGAGGAAGTGGGAAACAAATACGACACTCTCGTTGGGTTCGGGAGTGGGGATGACCTGCCCTTGAGCAGGCTACCTGTGAGATATTTCGGCGGTCAGATACCTGGCTTCTCTTAGCTTCTCGATGTCCTCCTCTGTGACAGAGGAGGCCATCCACCGGCCTTGAAGGTAGGATCTAGACATGATTGAAGGTCCGAAGAGCTTAGCCCAAGCCTTGAGTTTTGGAATTCGAGGTGGGGCGAAGGGAAGGATCGAGCGCGAGAAGAAAAGGACAGGCCTTGGCCCTTTATAAAGAGGGTGAATATCAAGCGTCCTCCGTGTGGCCGTTTGGAACTTGCCTAAAATCAAGGAGTCATACCAGCGGGCACAATTGGGTTACCCGCACCCGAATTGATGAGAATCCCGTGATAAGGAGAACACGATCTCTGCTTCGACAAGACGTGCCAATAAAACTGCCTCGCAACACATGCAGTGGCAGGCTGGGAAAAACGGTTCGTAATGGCCGGGCCACGGCAGGACGTCACGCTGTGAAAAGTTGTCAGCAGATTAGATTTGTGGAAATATTGAACTCTCTACAGTGGTGTGTGGAATTTGTTTTGCAGAGCCGGACACAATCCTTGTGTTCAAAATCTTCTATGGAGAATTCGGAGGAGGAACCCGCTTTGCAATGCCGAAGACAATCTGCGCGCCGGACTCATCGTCATTGAAGCCTGGTTTAGGGGCTACTGAGGGAGTCCTGGATTAGGTGGTCCTCGGACAGCCGAACTATATACTTTGACCCGACTGTTGGACTATGAAGATACAAGATTGAAGACTTCGTCCCGTGTCCGGATGGGACCCTCCTTGGTGTGGAAGGCAAGGTTGGCAATTCGGATATGTAGATCTCCTCCCTTGTAACCAACTTTGTGTAACCCTAGCCCCCTCCGGTGTCTATATAAACCGGAGGGTTTAGTCCGTAGGACAAGAACAACAATCATAATCATAGGCTAGCTTCTAGGGTTTAGCCTCTATGATCTCATGGTAGATCAACTATTGTAATACTCATATCATCAAGATCAATCAAGCACGAAGTAGGGTATTACCTCCATCGAGAGGGCCTGAAACTGGGTAAACATTGTGTCCCCTGCCTCCTGTTACCATCCGCCTTAGACGCATAGTTCGGGACCCCCTACCCGAGATCTGCCGGTTTTGACACCGACATTGGGCGCTCCTCGTTTGGTGTCCTCCTGAGAGAAACGTGTTGCGAAGCACGCCTCCATGTGGTGCTTGAGCGCCTCCCTCGTGATGTTGGCTAGGTCCGAGGCCCTCCAGATGAGAGCCCCCGAGCCCTGCCCAAGGAGGGTGCCGGGCGCGCCTTCCTATGCAAGGGAGGGAGGCGCCCCACGCGCGGGCGCCGATCCTGACGTGGCTCCACTTGAGGCACCGCTCCCCTGAGGCCCTGTGTGGAGTAGCCGCTTCTTCTTATTCTTGGGGACGACCTCAGGGGGGGTACTGCGCTGCAGCGTTGTCGGGGTCTTCGATTGATGCAGCTTGGAAGGCGCACTCGAGGGAGCACACCGCATCTCTTTCTTCGCAGGGGACTGTGATGATCCCGCCGCTCCCTGGCATCTTGAGGACGTTGTAGCCGTGGTGTGTCAGTGCCACGAAATTGGCCAGGGCCGGATACCCGAGGATGGCGTTGTACGGAACACGGATGTGGGCGACGTCGAAGTCGATGAGCTCGGTGCGGTAGTTTTCGCACTATCCGAAGGTGACAGGGAGGCGGACTTGCCCTATCGGGGTGGTGGAGACGTCAGTCACTCCTGAGAAAGGCTTGGTAGGCTAAAGCTGATCGTATGGCACTTGAAGGCTGTCGAACATCTCAACGGACAGGAAGTTAAGCCCTGCGCCGCCGTCGATGAGGGTCTTGGTGACTTGCACATTGCTGATGACGGGTGAGAAAAGCATCGGGAGGGCGCCAGCGGTGGCCACACACTTGAGCTGGTCCGCTGAGCTGAAAGTGATGGTGCACTTGGACAACCTGAGTGGGGGCAAGGCCTCGAGCCTGGGGAGGACTGCGTTCACCTCGCGAGCAAACTGCTTAAAGATGTGTTGAGAAGCTGGGGCCTGAGATCCCCCCAAGATGCAAGCAATAGCGCGTGGCTCTTGCAAGCCCCCAACCCCCTCATCCTGATGGTGGTCGTCGTTCCTTCTTGGTGGTGGCTGAGGGAGTCCTGGACTAAGGGGTCCTCGGGCGTCCGGCCTGTTGGACATGGGCTGGACTAATGGGCTGCGAAAATACATGACCGAAGACTCTCTCCCGTGTCCGGATAGGACTCTCCTTGGTGTGGAAGGCAAGCTTGGCGACCGCATATGAAGATTCCTTTCGCTATAACCGATTTTGTACAACCCTAGTCCCCTCCAGTGTCTATATAAACCAGAGGGTTTAGTCCGGAAAGCAACCATAGTCATATAGGATAGACTCTTAGGGATTTAGTCATTACGATCTCGTGGTAGATCAACTCTTGTAATACTCATATTCATCAAGATCAATGAAGCAGGAAGTAGGGTATTACCTCCATAAAGAGGGCCCAAACCTGGGTAAACATTGTGTCTCCCGTCTCCTGTTACCATCGACCTTAGACGCACCGTTCGGGACCCCCTACCCGAGATCCGCCGGTTTTGACACCGACATTGGTGCTTTCATTGAGAGTTCCATTGTGCCGTCCCCAAAAAGCTTTTTGATGGCTCCTTCGATCATCAACAACGATGCCGTCCAAGGGGAAACCTTCCTCCCTGGACAGATCTTCGTGTTCGGCGGCTTCACACTATGGGCCAATTTGCTTGGCCATCTAGAGCAGATCGATAGCTACGCCCCTGGCCATCAGGTCAGATTTGGGAGCTTGAACAACATCGCGGATATCCGTGGAGACTTGATCTTCGACGACTTTGAGACCACGGCAGCCGCTCCCTGTCCCTACGGTGAACATGACTTAAATCTATCAGCGGTCTATACTTAGGAAATTGCACTTGTAACTACCCTGGCCCTAGATCCGGAGGAGATCGTGACATCCGAGGACGGGAAGCTCAACACCGCTACGGAAGCCGCAGATTCCACGGTGTCGGATCCTCTCACAGACCTAACCTCGGACGACATCTGTGTCTCCGGGACCTCGGACTCGTTTCCGGTGATAAGTTCCGAACCATGTGCGTCCGCTTATGTCGAGCCAGATCGGTCATCGATCGCTGAATTCAGTGCAGGGGACATCTTCCAGCACTCGCCTTTAGGCGTCGTGCTGAACTCATTAAAAATCTGTCCTTAGCGGGGGACCCACAACCGAATTATGTCCGGTTCGAACTGGAGGCTGATGATGGGGAATTTTTCTTCCCACCCGCCACCCACTACATACCCACTGTCGAGGAATTAACCGACATGCTCGATTACAGCTCCCAAGACATCGACGGTATGGACGATGATGCAGATGAGGAGCATGGCCAAAACCCGCCGTTTACCGGACGCTGGACGGCCACTTCTTTGTACGACGTATACATGGTGGATACACCCAAAGAGAACAACGGCAAGGAGAAGGAAAAACTAGTTGAGGATGAGCCTCCTAAGATACAACCAAAGCGCCGGCGTCAGCGGCGCCGCTCTAAATCCTGCCGCAGCAAGGATAGCAACACCGGCACAGGAGATGATCACACTCCGGATGGTGACAAAGACAAAGAAGATCCCGCGAACAAACGACCGGACAGGATGATCGGGAAAATGGGCAAGTTAGCCCTGATGAACAGGCCACAGACGACGACTCGGAGGACAGCACTTATCTTTCACCCTCCAAGGATGAGGTGAGCCTTGGCAATGAGGATTTTATCGTGCCTGAGGAACCTCTCGAGCAAGAGCGCTTTAAGCACCAGATAATAGCCACTGCTAGGAACCTGAAACAGAAGCAGCAGCAGCTTCAAGCTGATCAAGATCTATTGAACGATAGATGGACTGATGTCCTGGCAGCCGAAGAATACGGCCTTAAGCGCCCAACCAAAAGTTACCTGAAGCGCAAATTGCTACCTCAGTTCGATGACGAGGCGCCGGAGCCTGTACCATCATCGCGCAATGCGGCTGACCGACCACCACGCGGTCAGTATAAAGCGGCAACTCAAGCCGAATACCAGACCGCCTTACCGCGCCGTAAAGGCAGGGACAAAACAGCTCGGGGTTACACATATGACCTTCGGCAGGACCTGGATAGTAGAGCAGGACACAGAAGATCGATCTATGGATCGCGAGGACGTGCTTCGACACGCGACGACGGATACCTATTCGGACGTGACAAACCTAGTCGGGCCGAAAACTGCAGACGGACTCCATCGGAGCTATGTCGTGATGCGGCCCGATATAGAGGAGCCGCACACCCTCATTGCTTCACCGATGAAGTAATGGATCATGAATTCCCAGAAGGGTTTAAACCCGTAAACATCAAATCATACGATGGAACAACCGATCCCGTGGTATGGATCGAGGATTTTATTCTCCACATCCATATGGCCCGCGGAGATGATCTTCATGACATCAAGAACCTCCCACTAAAACTCAAAGGGCCATCTCGACACTGGTGAAACAGTCTGCCTGAAAACTCTATTGGCAGCTGGGAGGACTTGGAAGAAGCCTTCCTTGACAACTTCCAAGGTACATATGTCCGACCACCAGACGCCGATGACCTAAGTCACATAGTTCAACAGCCTGGAGAGTCAGCCAGGAAATTCTGGACTAGGTTCCTAATTAAAAATAACCAGATTGTTGACTGCCCGGACGCTGAAGCCCTAGCGGATGAATGGCTCACCCGCCACCTCGGCCAGAAAAAGCCGAAGTCCATGGCAGCCCTCACGGCACTCGTGACCCGCTTTTGTGCATGTGAGGATAGGTGGTTGGCCCGTAGCAAAAACACAGGAAGCGAAACGGGCACCCCCGAGGTCAAAAATAGCAGCGGCAAGCTCCGACGCAACAGACACAAACGCCGAAGCAATGGTGACAAACCGATGACATGACAGTCAATGCCGGATTCAGTGGCTCCAAGTCCGGTCAGCGGAAGAAGCCATATAAAAGTAACAATCAGGGACCATCCAGCCTAGACCGCATACTCGATCGTCCGTGCTAGATCCATGGTACCCCAGACAAACCAGCCAATCATACCAACAGAGATTGTTGGGTTTTTTAACAGGCCGACAAGTTAAATGTCGGGAACAAAGAAAAGGGATCGCAAAGCAAGGACGATGATGAGGAGCCACGACAACCGAAGACATGGGGACAAAAGAAGTTTCCCCCAAAATCAAAACGGTGAACATGATATATGCTACACACATCCCCAAGAGGGAGCGCAAGCGCACGCTCAGGGACGTCTATGCGATAGAGCCAGTCGCCCCAAAATTTAATCCATGGTCGTCATGCCCGATCACTTTTGATTGACGGGATCATCCGACCAGTATCCGTCATGGCGGCTCAGCTGCATTGGTCCTTGACCCAATAATGGACGGATTCCACCTGACGCGAGTCCTTATGGACGGCGGCAGCAGCCTGAACCTGCTCTATCAGGATACAGTGCACAAAATGGGCATTAACCCATCACGGATCAAGCCCACAAAGACTACCTTTAAAGGAGTCATACCAGGGGTAGAGGCCTGTTGTACGGACTCAATTACACTAGAAGTTGTCTTCGGATCTTCGGACAACTTTCGAAGCGAGGAGCTAATTTTTGATATCGTCCCTTTTCGCAGCGGCTACCATGCACTGCTCGGACGAACCGCATTCGCTCTGTTCAATGCGGTCCCTCATTATGCGTACCTCAAGCTCCAGATGCCCAGACCACGCGGCGTCATAACAGTTAATGGAAACACAGAACGCTCCCTTCGTATTGAGGAGCACACCACTGCCTTAGTAGCAGAAGTACAAAGCGGCCTTTTCAAGCAAGGCCTTAATTCGGCGGCCGAACCCCCGGACACTATCAAGAGTGTCCGGACTACACTGCAGCAGGACAGCTCGGCTCGTCAAGAGCTCGACTAGCAATTTGGCCTCCGTCCCAGTCCTAACGAAGTGGAGGCATTCGCACCACGTGTACATAACTACGCACTCAAAATACCATGGGCGCAGACGGAGGCGTAACTAGCCTGTGATCCACAGTGCGACTTGACCGCTCCCGGACACATATACTTTCACTATTCTTTTTCTTCTTTTCAGGTTTTCTTCTCTAGAGGCCTTCCCTGATGACTTGATCGCATGTCCTTTCAAAGGACAAATACACCAAGCCGGCAGTCAGCTTGGACGTAAAGGGGAATTTCTAAGTGGTTTCTTAAACAACCACTCTACCTGTCTCCAGGGTCCCACACGCAGCTCTCCCTTGGTCGTGGCATGTCAAATAGCCCATTGCTTATCGCACTACTTGTATTAATGCGCTTTGACGTATTAATCAAATCATAATGGAAACCGTTTGCGGCCCAAATTTTAGGGCCCTGATACGTCTCCGTCGTATCTACTTTTCCAAACACTTTTGCCCTTGTTTTGGACTCTAACTTGCATGATTTGAATGGAACTAACCTGGTCAGATGTTGTTTTCAGCAGACTTTCCATGGTGTTATTTATGTGCAGAAACAAAAGCTCTCGGAATGACCTAAAACTCCATGGAACATCTATTTGGAAAATAAGAAAAATACTAGAAGAAAAATCCACGTCAGGGGGCCCACACCCTACCCACGAGGGTGGGGGCGCACCTGCCCCCCTAGGGCGCGCCCCCTACCTCGTGGGCCCCCTGACGCTCCACCGACCTCAACTCCAACTCCATATGTTCACTTTCGGGGAGAAAAAAACAGAGAGAAGGATTCGTCGCGTTTTACGATACGGAACCGCCGCCAAGCCCTAAAATCTCTCGGGAGGGCTGATCTGGAGTCCATTTGGGGCTCCGGAGAGGGGGATTCCTCGCCATCGTCATCATCAACCATCCTCCATCACCAATTTCATGATGCTCACCACCGTGCGTGAGTAATTCCATCATAGGCTTGCTGGACGGTCATGGGTTGGATGAGATCTATCGTGTAATCGTGTTAGTTTTGTTAGGGTTTGATCCCTAGTATCCACTATGTTCTGAGATTGATGTTGCTATGACTTTGCTATGCTTAATGCTTGTCACTAGGGCCTGAGTGCCTTGATTTCAGATCTGAACCTACTATGTTTTCATGAATATATGTGAGTTCTTGATCCTATCTTGCAAGTCTATAGTCACCTACTATGTGTTATGATCCGGCAACCCTGAAGTGATAATAATCGGGATCACTCCCGGTGATGACCATAGTTTGAAGAATTCATGTATTCACTATGTGCTAATGCTTTGTTCCGGTACTCTAAAAAAAGGAGGCCTTAATATCCCTTAGTTTCCATTAGGACCCCGCTGCCACGGGAGGGTAGGACAAAAGATGTCATGAAAGTTCTTTCCATAAGCACGTATGACTATATTCGGAATACATGCCTACATTACATTGATGATTTGGAGCTAGTTCTGTGTCACCCTATGTTATGATTGTTACATGATGAACCGCATCAGACATAATTCTCCATCACCGATCCAATGCCTACGAGCTTTTCACATATTGTTCTTCGCTTATTTACTTTTCCGTTTCTACTGTTACAATCACTACAAAACACCAAAAATATTACGTTTGCTACAGTTACTTTTGTTACCGTTGCCACTACTATCATATTACTTTGCTACTAAACACTTTGCTACAAATACTAAGTTATCCAGGTGTGGTTGAATTGACAACTCAACTCCTAATACTTGAGAATATTCTTTGGCTCCCCTTGTGTCGAATCAATAAGTTTGGGTTGAATACTCTACCCTCGAAAACTGTTGCGATCCCCTATACTTGTGGGTTATCAAGACTATTTTCTGGCGCCGTTGCTGGGGAGCATAGCTCTATTCTTTGAGTCACTTGGGACTTATATCTGCTGGTCAGTATGAAGAACTTGAAAGACGCTAAGACAACAATTTATCCCTCAACTACGAGGGGAGGTAAGGAACTGCCATCTAGCTCTGCACTTGATTCACCTTCTGTTTTGAGTAAGCTTGCGACACCTAAACCTGCTTCTGTATTCGTTCTGATATGTCGCATGTTATTGATGATGCCACTTCTGCTATGCATGATACTTATGATGAAACTACTTCTATGCTTCATACTACTGTGCCACTTAGTGAATTTCTTGATGAACAAATTGCTAGGGTTAGAGAGAAAGAAATTATTGAAACTGATTATATTGATGAAAGTGATGATGAGGACTCGCCTGTTATTCCTGAGGGTTATGTTTTTGAAAATGAGGCTGCTTTAGCTATTTTAGCTTGCAAAGATAGATATGAGCTCCAGAGGTTATTAGCTAAATGGAAGCAGCAATCTCTTAATGCTAGAATGAAACCTGACCCTGCTTTTGCTACTTCACCTATCTATGTTACTGATAAGTATTATGAATTCTCTATTGATCCTGATATAATTACTTTGGTTGAATCTGATCCTTTTCATGGCTATGAATCTGAAACCGTTATGGCACATCTTACAAAATTAAATGATATAGCCACCCTGTTCACTAATGATGAGAAATCTCGCTACCTTTATATCCTTAAAATATTTCTGTTCTCATTAAAGGGTGATGCTAAGATATGGTTTAATTCTCTTGATCTTGGTTGTGTTCGTAGTCCCCAGGATATGATTTATTACTTCTCTGCTATATGCTCATAAGAAACAAGCTTTTTTAAGGGATATATACAATATTGTGCAAATTGAAGAAGAGAGTCTCCCACAAGATTGGGGGAGGCTTCTCAAGTTACTTAATGCTTTGCCTGATCATCCCCTTAAGAAAAATGAAATACTTGATATCTTTCATAATAGACTAACCGATGCTTCCAGAGATTACCTGGATAGTTGTGTTAGTTCTGTTTTCAGGGAAAGAACACCGGACGAAGCTGAAATTCTATTGAATAATATGTTCACAAATGAAAATAATTGGACACTTCTTGAGCCAGCTCCTGAGCCAGCTCCCGAGCCTATTCCTAAACTAACTCCGAAGAAGAGAGGTGTTCTATTTCTCAGTCCTGAAGATATGCAAGAGGCAAAGAAATAAATGAAAGAAAAAGGTATAGAAGCTGAAGATGTTAAGAATTTACCTCCTATTGAAGAAATACATGGTCTTAATTTACCGCTTGTTGAAGAAACATATGATCTTAATCCTCCACCTATTGAAGAAACTCATGGTCTTGATAACCCGACACAGGTAGTAAAGGTAAATTCTCTCTATAGATTTGATGAAGGTGATATTCCTCACTATAAGTCTGCTAGACAACGCTTAGAAGAGTTTTATAATTTTATTGTCAAACAAGAAAACTTCAATGCTTATTTTGGTAGACAATTGAAATATAATTCCGATACGCTTGAGCACTCGGGTGATTATATGTCTAGAGTTAAAGGTGAACTTAAACTCATTACTAAACATGCTTCTATGGTTACCACTCAAGTAGAACAAGTACATAAAGCTCAAAAGGATTTGCTTAATGAAATGAATAGTAAGAAAAATGATTATGATGTTAGAGTGGCTACTAGAACTGGTAAGATGACTCAGGAACCTTTGTATCCTAAAGGCCACCCTAAGAGAATTGAGCAAGATTCTCAGCGAAATAATATTGATGCACCTAGTCCTTCTAAAAACAAGAAAACGAAAAATGATAGGACTTTGCATGCTTCTACTGAACCTATTGCTGAACCACCTAAGAATCCAAATGATATTTCTATTTCTGATGCTGAAACACAATCTGGTGATGAACATGAACCTAATGAAAATGCTAATGATGATGTTCATGATGATGCTCAACCTAGTAATGATAATGATGTAGAAATTGAACCTGCTGTTGATCTTGATAACCCACAATCAAAGAATCAACGTTATGATAAGAGAGACTTTGTTGCTAGGAAACATGGTAAAGAAAGAGAACCATGGGTTCAGAAACCCATGCCTTTTCCTACCAAACCATCCAAAAAAAAGGATGATGAGGATTTTGAGCGCTTTGCTAAAATGATTAGACCTATCTTCTTGCGTATGCGATTGACTTATATGCTCAAAATGAATCCTTATCCTAAGTATATGAAAGAAATTGTCACTAATAAAAGAAAGATACCGAAAACTGAGATTTCCACCATGCTTGCTAATTATACTTTTAAGGGTGGAATACCAAAGAAACTAGGAGATCCAGGAGTACCAACTATACCATGCTCCATTAAAAGAAACTATGTTAGAACTGCTTTATGTGATCTTGGAGCCGGTGTTAGTGTTATGCATCTCTCTTTATATCGTAGACTTGATTTGAATAAGTTGACACCTACTGAAATATCTTTGCAAATGGCTGATAAATCAACTGCTATACCTGTCGGTATTTGTGAGGATGTGCCTGTTGTGGTTGCAAACGTTACTATTTTAACGGACTTTGTTATTCTTGATATTCCCGAGGACGATAGTATGTCTATTATTCTTGGAAGACCTTTTTTGAATACTGCAGGGGCTGTTATTGATTGCAACAAAGGCAATGTCACTTTTCATGTTAATGGTAATGAGCATACGGTACACTTTCCGAGGAAACAACCTCAAGTTCATAGTATCAATTCTATTGGAAAAATTCCATTGATTATTTTTGGAGGTTTTGAATTTCCTCGTCCTACTGTCAAGAAGAAATATGATATTCTTATTATTGGGGATGTGCATATCCCCGTTGAGGTACCATAGTGTTATTCGAAATTTCTCCGGTTCCATGTTATTCGGAATGAGTTTGTTAACAAGACTTGATCAACCTTGTTAGTGGATTCCTTTTGATGAGCATGAGATGGATGAAACTAGAAGCCACAACCTTCTGTACCCTTCTTTCTACTTTCTGTTATTTAGTTGAAATGAAGTAAAATAGTATTTTCTGGTCTGTTTTCTGATTTATCCGTGCAATATAAAAAACCAGAAAATAAAAGTTCTGCAAATACCCTGAAAATGGAATATGATTTTTCTGGAATATTTGAGAATATCTGGCACTGAGAACAGAGCAGGAGGGGCAAGCACCTGGCCACGAGGGTGGAGGGCGCGCCCTACCCCCCTAGGCACGCCCCCCTGCCTCGTGGGCCCACGGTGGCTCCCCTCCACTTATTCCTGCACCCACACACTCCTTCTTCCTCCCCAAAAAATCACCATCCAGCTCAAGCACGAGTTCTAGCTCATTTTGCTGTGATTTTTGATCTCCTTGCTCAAAGCACCTTTCACAAAACTGCTTGGGGGGGTTGTTCCTTGGTATGTGACTCCTCCATTGGTCCAATTAGTTTTTGTTCTAGTGCTCTATTCATTCCAAATTTGTGTTGCCTAGGTGACCATGTTCTTGAGCTTGCATGTCAAATTTATGTGGTTCCAAGTAGTTCTAATGCATGATATAGTCTCTAGGCACTTGTAGGATTAGATTCTATCAATTTTATTGAGCTTGGTTCACTTTTGTTTGAAGTTACTAAAAATTTCAGAAATTTTTCAGAGGAAGAAATATGCTTAGGAAAATGTATCAAGGTGGTTCTTCAAGGAAGCAAGGACCCGGGCTTGCAATGCATGATGCTGACGATGAGCCACCAAGGGACGCTCCAGTGCGGCCTTGTGAATGGCCTTCAGAAAACTTTATGGATCGAGCGGGAATCAAGGAAGAATTCAACGCATATTTGCGTAATGCTGATCTTTTGAGCTTCGAGGGAGAAAAGTGCCACCAGTACCACTATCTCACTAGTTCCTTTGTGAGGAGGTTTGAATTTTCATCTTCATGTAATTCTCCAACTGTCCTGTTTGATCTTTATGAAATATCTTATACGATGGACTTAGAGGATTTTACCACTGCTTGCAATCTTCCACAATGGGGTAGTGCTAGTGAACCTCGCAAATCTGAATTTACAAATTTGCTTGCCAGTATAATTGTGGGGGAATCTAGAGATATAGCACAAGCTACCATAGGGAGCATTCATTTTCCTGCTATACATTATTTTGCTCTCTTCATAGGTAGGTGCATAAATGGTAAAGATGAAGTATGTCATATGTGTGTCCCTGACCTCAGTATTCTTAGGAGTGCTGTGTTAGGAGACAAATCTTATAATTTGGGAGCCATTGTTGCACGTAGGTTGCATAATAATAGATTTAATGGAGATTTCTTCGGTGGGATTTATGCAACCCGCTTAGCTGATTTTCTTGGTGTAACCATACGTGATGATGATATTGAATTGCCTCCTCCTTACCTAGACTTTGATGCTATGGTTCACCACCAGTTTGTTGAGAGGCATGAATCACCTCTCCAGTATCGCTTAATCTTTGACAGACGTCGTGTTGTCCATATTTCTCTCCCTGCTCCTGCCTTCTTTGATTATCAGTCAAAAGGAAGATATGTTATCACCAGAGAGGAGGCAGATGAGTACGAGAGGAGGGCGGAGGCAGCTCGCCGCCACGCTGCAGCCCAGGAGGCAATAATTGCCGCATCGCAGTACGACCCCAGCTACCACTATGGATATCCGCCAGGCCATCCGTGGCAATAAACCAACTTAGGCCAAAAGCCTAAGCTCAGGGGAGTACTTATTTCCCACCATCATTACATTCATGTTCACACACTCATTGCTAGATGTCGGTGCTCATACTCTTTCACTGTAATATCCATGCTAGTTTATTTTATTTTTCCTTGCTTTCTTCTTGTGTTTTTGATAAACTTTAAGAAAAACCAAAAATATTAGTGTAGCTTTTATCTAGTTTACCTTTCTTGCTGTAGTAGTAATAATTAAAAAGAAAACCCCAAAAGATTTCCTGTTCTTCTTTTGCTTGTTCGGATCTTTCCCGTGTAAATAGTTTTATTTCTTTTCTTTTCTTTGGGGGTCGATAGGACATGACCATAATTAAATTGTTGAAGTGGCTCTTATATGCATTATTGTTGATTTAACCAAGAGCCCAGATTACCTTGTCTCCTCCTGTTCATTGAATGCTCGCAGATTCCATCTTAGTCCAATACACGTGCACTCTTATTATTATTCACATCATTCGGTCGTGCAAGTGAAAGGCAATTGTGACTATATATGATGGACTGACCGAGATGAGAAAAGCTGGTATGAACTCGACCTCTCTTGTTTTTGTAAATATGATTAGTTCACCGTTCCTGATTCATCCTAGTATGAATGAACATGTTTGCAATGACAATTAGAGATCATAGTTGCTTGTGCCATGCTTGATTATCTAAGAGTTATAATGGTTTACCTTGCGTGCCAACATGCTATTAAAATGGTTGTGATGTGGTATAGTGGGGTGGTATCCTCCTTTGAATGATTTAAGTGACTCGACTTAGCACATGTTCACACATGTAGTTGAAACAAATCAGCATAGCCTTCACAATATTTATGTTCATGGTGGATTATATCCTACTCATGCTTGCACTCAATGTCTATTAATTTTAATGCATGTTCATGACTGTTGTCGCTCTCTAGTTGGTCGCTTCCCAGTCTTTTGCTAGCCTTCACTTGTACTAAGCGGGAATACTTCTTGTGCATCCAATCCCTTAAACCCCAAAGTTATTCCATATGAGTCCACTATACCTTCCTATATGCGGTATCTACCTGCCGTTCCAAGTAAATTTGTATGTGCCAAACTCTAAACCTTCAAATAAACATTCTGTTTTATATGCTCGAATAGCTCATATATCAACTAGGGCTGCCCTTATATTCCATGCTAGGTGGGTTATTCTCAAGAGGAGTGGACTCCGCTCCTCATTCACGAGAAAATGGTTGGTCACCGGGATGCTCAGTCCCATGCTTTATGCAAACTAAATCAAAATAATTGCAAACAAAACTCCCCCTGGGACTGTTGCTTGTCGGAGGCACTCGTTGTTTCGAGCAAGCCATGGATTGATGCTTGTTGGTGGAGGGGGAGTATAAACTTTACCATTCTGTTTGGGAACCGCCTATAATGTGTGTAGCATGGAAGATATCGCCATCTCTTGGTTGTTATGTTGACAATGTGATAGAGGCAAAGGTGTCTCGATGTTTCGATGAGATGGTGGCTATCGTTTCTGTGGGAGTCGACCTTGACGATCCGACTACGAACGTGCGAGACGTCGCGCCTTAGCAATCGCTAAACCAACTTCCGAGGGTTATTGACCACGCCGGAGCACGATCAACCTGACCACGAGGGCCTGTTTCCTGCGAGCAAATGAAGAACAAGCAAGAAACTAAGATTGCAATCTGGATATTGCGAATATAAGAGGAAAGCTTTATTAATGAAGGTGGGCTTCTGTGACGCCTTGGTCTGGTCGTTGAACACAAACGAAGTACGCGAAGTTGCAGCTATGGCGAACTTTTGATCTAAACAAAACCCAAAGTCTAAATGATGCCCTAGGGGCTGTATATATGGGGGAAGAGGGGGGAATTTCGTGGCCCTTGGAGGAGGGGTCCGAAACCCACCCTAACTCTTGTTTCCCCACACATACGGACTCTAAAAACAGCCTATATTGAAGTATTTCAAAATTACATGGGCCTGGCCCAATAATAAGGTGACGCAGCACCTAGAATAGCCTCTGGACGAAATTTATGAAGTGGTATCCTGTATATTTCGTCCAAGGCTTCATTCACTCCTTATGGTGGCTTCAGAGTCCTGAAATCATCACTTGTAACTCCGTTCTTGTTCCCCTTGCGCATGCCATCAACTCCATGCTTGTTCTTGCTCCAATGTTCATCCTTCTCCAAGCTAGGCCCTTCATTTGTAAGCAAAACAAATGTATCCAATTTAGGCAGCATCATATTCTCATGAACATTAGAATCATTACCAAGAAATGAAAGTACCTGGTAATTTAATTGGCGTGCGCGAGCTCTAGTAATTGGTCCATCATATCTAACAGTAGGGGTTGTGGGTGTAACAATGGTATTGATGTCCTCATCATCCTCCCCTTCTTGAAATGAAGTCGTCCTCGACGGAAGCTCATCTTCCTCACCCAAATAAGGCTTCAAATCTGCAATGTTAAAAGTGGGACTAACCCCAAAATCTGCAGGCAACTCAAGTTTATATGCATTATCATTTATTTTCTCTAACACCTTAAAAGGACCATCAGCACGTGGCATTAGCTTTGATTTGCGCAAATTAGGAAATCTATCCTTACGCAAATGTAACCAAACAAGATCTCCAGGTGCAAACACAACATGTTTTCTACCCTTATCTCCAGCAAGTTTATATTTAGCATTCATACCCTCAATGTTTTCCTTAGTTAACTCATGCATTTTTTAAATCAATTCAGCACATTGTTTAGCATCAAAATTAACCTTCTCCGGAGATGGAAGAGGCAACAAATCAATAGGTGCACGAGGTAGGAAACCATACACAATTTCAAAAGGGCACATCTTAGTAGTAGAATGCAACGAACGGTTATAAGCAAATTCAATATGAGGCAAGCATTCTTCCCACATTTTCTTATTATTCTTCAAAACAGCCCTAAGCATAGTAGACAATGTTCTATTGACTACTTCAGTTTGTCCATCAGTTTGGGGGTGACAAGTAGTACTAAAAAGCAGTTTAGTCCCCAACTTAGCCCATAAACATCTCCAAAAGTGGCTAAGAAATTTAGTATCACAGTCTGAAACAATAGTATTTGGCACACCATGCAAGCGAATAATTTCACGAAAGAACAAATCAGCAACATTAACATCATCATCGCTTTTATGACATGGTATAAAGTGTGCCATTTTCGAGAATCTATCCACGACAACAAATATGCTATCCCTCCCCTTCTTTGTTCAAGGTAAACCTAAAACAAAGTCCATAGATATATCCTCCCAAGGAACACTAGGTACAGGCAAAGGCATATATAAACCATGAGGATTGAGTCGTGACTTAGCTTTTTGACATATAGTGCAGCGAGCAACAAAACGCTCAACATCCCGTCTCATCTTTGGCCAAAAGAAATGTGTAGCAAGTATATCCTCCATCTTCTTCACGCCAAAGTGTCCCATTAGTCCTCCCCCATGCGCCTCCTGCAACAACAAAAGACGAACGGAGCTAGCTGGAATGCATAGCTTGTTAGCACGAAACACAAATCCATCGTTAACGACGAACTTGTTCCATGATCTACCTTCTTTACAATTTTGCAATACATCTTTAAATTCAGCATCATGCACATATTGATCTTTGATGGTCTCCAAACCAAATATTTTAAAATCAAGTTGTGACAGCATAGTATAACGATGAGACAATGCATCAGCAATAACATTTTCTTTACCCTTCTTGTGTTTAATGACATAAGGGAAAGTCTCAATGAATTCAACCCATTTAGCGTGTCTACGGTTCAGTTTAGCTTGACTTTTAATGTGTTTCAAAGATTCATGATCAGAATGTATAACAAATTCTTTGGGCCATAAATAATGTTGCCATGTTTCTAAAGTCCGAACAAGAGCATATAATTCCTTATCATAAGTAGAATAGTTCAGACTAGGCCCACTCAATTTTTCAGAAAAGTATGCAACAGGTTTGCCATCTTGTAATAACACACCTCCTAATCCAATTCCACTAGCATCACATTCAAGCTCAAAAGTCTTATTAAAATTAGGAAGTTGGAGTAAAGGAGCATGTGTCAACTTATCTTTCAATACCGTGAAGGATTCTTCCTGTGCGGTACCCCAAACAAAAGGCACATCCTTCTTTGTAAGCTCATTGAGAGGTGCAACAATGGTGCTAAAGTCTCTCACAAAATGCCTATAGAAACCAGCGAGTCCAAGAAAACTCCTCACTTGTGTGACCGTTTTGGGCTGCGGCCAACTCTCAATAGCTTCAATCTTGGCTTTATCAACTTCAATTCCCTGTGGAGTAACAACATAGCCAAGAAAAGATACTCGGTCGGTGCAAAAGGTGCACTTCCCAAGGTTACCAAACAAACATGCATCACGTAGAGCATTAAAAACAGCACGTAAATGTTCCAAATGTTCTTCCAAAGATTTGCTATAATTCAGTATATCATCAAAATAGACTACCACAAATCGTCCAATGAAAGCACATAAAACTTCGTTCATTAGTCTCATGAAAGTACTAGGTGCATTAGTTAACCCAAAAGGCATGACTAACCACTCATATAAACCAAACTTAGTTTTAAAAGCTGTTTTCCATTCATCTCCCAATTTCATACGAATTTGATGGTATCCACTACGCAAATCAACTTTGGAGAATATTGTAGAGCCACTCAATTCATCAAGCATATCATCTAGCCTAGGAATAGCATGACGATAACGGATAGTAATATTATTAATGCCTCTACAATCAAAACACATACGCGAGGTACCATCCTTTTTCGGCACTAGAATAATAGGAACAACACAAGGACTAAGGGATTCGTGTATATAACCTTTGTCGAGTAGCTCTTGTACTTGACGCATAATCTCCTTCGTCTCCTCTGGATTGGTACGGTATGGTGCGCGGTTGGGTAATGATGCACCGGGAATTAAGTCAATTTGATGCTCAGTCCCTCGAATAGGTGGTAATCCCGGTGGCACGTCTTGTGGAAAGACGTCAGCGAACTCCTGCAAAATGTTAGTAACAGCAGGAGGCAAAGAGGAAGGCACGTCCTCGAATGAAAATAATGCCTCTTTGCACACAAAAGCATAGCAAACAGATTTGCTAACATCTAGATCATCAATATCAGATTTGGTGGCAAATAAACATGCACTTTTCAATTTAATTTCAGAAGCAACACTAGATGGTTTATTATTAGGCTTCATTTGTTGCTCAAATTCTTTTGCCACAATCTGATTTTCACTCTTATTTTGCTCCTGTTTTGCTTTATTAGCTCGATTAATATCATCTTTCAAAATGGAATCAGGAGTCATAGGAAGCAAAGTAATATTTTTGTCCTTGTGAACAAGAGTATACTGATTGTTTCTACCATGGTGTACAGAATTTTTATCAAATTGCCATGGTCTACCAAGTAACAAGGAACATGCTTGCATTGGTACCACATCACAATCAACATAATCAGCATATGTAGAGATACTAAAATGCACACGAACAGTATGTGTTACCTTAACCTTACCGCTGTTGTTGAACCATTGGATGTAGTAAGGATGTGGATGTGGTCTTGTGGTGAGGGATAGCTTCTCCACCATCTCCATGCTAGCCAAGTTGTTGCAGCTCCCTCCATCTATGATGACGCGAATAGAACGTTCCTTCACAACTCCCTTTGTATGGAACAAATTATGCCTCTGATTTTGCTCAGCTTGTGTAACCTGCACACTCAAAACACATTGAGCAACTAAACATTCATACCTGTCAGCATCTTCAGCAGCCATGTATTGCGTCTCATGATCAGAATCATCTCCACCGTGTTCTTCATGTGTAAGAAGAGCCAAAGTCTCCTCATCATAGTCACTAGCGGACTCATACCCACCATCCTCAGTAGCAATCATCACACGCTGAGATGTGCATTCTCGTGCAAAATGTCCTCTTCCCTTACAACGACGACAAATAATATCACTTGTGTGCCCTGTAGACGCCATGGAAGAAGCAGAGCTCTGTGCAGGCCCGGCAGGTGTGCTCTTGGCAGATAGTGGTGGTTGTGCCTGCTTTCTTGTATCACGGTTGGAGGTGGCAGCTGACGGCGGTGCCGGTGTAGCAGAACGTGTGGAAGTAGATGATGCACGTGGTGTCCACGATGAAGGTCGACCTGCAGAAAAGTTAGTTCGCGCCAATGCCTGTCGATCCTGCACTTCACGTTCAGCTTTACAAGCAAGATGGAATAAACGAGTGATATTATTATAATCCTTATAGTATAGAATGGTCTGAATCTCTCTATTTAATCCACCCAGAAAACGTGCAAGCATAGCTTCATTCTCCTCAACGATACCACATCTAATCAAGCCAGTTTGTAATTCCTGATAATATTCTTCTACCGAATTTTTTTCTTGTCTTAAGCGCTGCAATTTTTGAAATAATTCACGTTGATAATATGGTGGAACCCAACGAGTACGCATAGCAGTTTTCAAAGCAGCCCAAGTAGCTGGAACAGGATATAATCTACAATATTCAGACCACCAAACACATGCAAAGCTAGTGAAAGCACAAACAGCAGCAGGAACACGTCTCTCCTCAGGATATTGTAAACATGTAAATCGTTGTTCAGTTTCTAACTCCCAAGGAAGATATATATCAGGAACATATCTACCCGCAAATGGTGGGATATTCAATTTCAGTTTCGGGAGATGGTCATGATCTCGTACCTGAGGGGGAGCCCTAACATTACCATTATTTGCATGTGGACGACCTGGTGGTTGTGGTGCTGGTGGTTGCACGTAGTTCTGATGTTCATCAACCTCATCCTCGTAATCTCCCACATAATCATCCTCCCCCACATCAGCAGCACGAGCCATAGAAGTATCAACAGCAGCACCAGCAGCTTGGCCAGGCTGAAGAGGGACACGGGTCGCTCGGCGGAGGGCTGTTTCGCGATGTGGAGGTAGTCGTTGTTGCTGTTGTAGAGGTACGTTAGGTGCAGCCGGTGGTGGTGGTGGTAGACGCGCGAGCAATTCATTGAACTTGTTATCAAGCTTTGTTTCGAACGCCTTCTCAATGCCATCTATCTTCTCCATGGCCTCTTCAAATCTGTTTAGCACATCTTGCACCTGTCCACTCATCATTTGCTGAAACTTATCATGAAGCTCCTTGTTCGTCAAGTTCTCCCAGTCAGTCTCGTCGGCTTGTGATCCTGGCATGGTTAGCAGCAATAGAAACACACAGGAATATGATCCTACAGACTACTAACAAGAGGTGGTGGTGGGTGTCACAAATCCGTCAAGCAAATCTCAAATTCTTACCAGTTCTTACCCAGCAGCAGGCGGTGATCGGCAACCGATGTAGTCAAAACTCTCAAAGCTTGGATAGAGCGATTACCAGGGAGAGTCAAACGCATGATGTAGATGTATGTGGAGCTGGGAAGGCGTTTAATATGGTAGCAAAAAGGGTCAGCGTCAGCAATAATCAATTCAGAGATGCAAAGTTGAATAAACGCTCAACGACGGTACTGTGCTGGTCCTAGGCTAGACCGTGCTAGAGACGCGAGCCTAGAACACTAACAAAATCACGGCGCTGCACGTAAACAAGGGAAAAGCACACTCTGGAAAAAAAAAATTCGCCCAGTTTTTTTTTTGCGCTCTTTTTTTTTGCGCTCCTCTTTTTTTTTGCGAAAAATCACTATAATGGCGAGTGTCTCAAAACTCTTCCCAGGTCAAACTGACAGGATAGACACGAAATTTTTGCGAATTTTTTTTTCGACTGCCCGGACCCAAAAACTGGAAACGGCTCAAAAAAAACTTTCAATAACGGCGACTGTCTCAAAAGGCTAAGAAACACCTAAAAATAGGATAGCCAGAATTTTTTTTGTCAAGTGCATTTTTGGAAAAAATTTGGCCTAAACGGAGGGTGGTTTTCGGACTCTTTTTTTTTGGAAACCAACCTCTTCTACGGACGGCAAAAGATTGATGGAATCCCAAACCTACTCAAACAAGGAAACACGAATCTGGCAATAGATGGATCTCGAAAGCAACCCTAATATGAGATGGACTCAAAGCGGGGGTGGTATATGGATACGGATCGGTGGTGGTATATGGACTCGGAGCGGTGGCGGATAAGCGGTGGTGGAAGATGGCAGGGACAATGATGATGGTGCGGCGGCGGCGTGACTAATATGACCAGAACTCGAAACTCTAAAAGACTAGACGCTAAGACCAGCAACTTGACACGACGATGTAACCGCAAATTCAACAAAGCAAATACAGAAAAGATTATGCAAAGGCTCAGATTGGTTCGGATAGGATGAACTAACCCTAAAATTTTTTTTTTGCTTTTTCGTGGACTATAGGTATGAAAAACAGACTCGATCTAAACTACGAAAAAATGTAAAATCTCACCGAGCAACCTGAAAATCTAATACCACTTGATAGAGGCAAAGGTGTCTCGATGTTTCGATGAGATGGTGGCTATCGTTTCTGTGGGAGTCGACCTTGACGATCCGACTACGAACGTGCGAGACATCGCGCCTTAGCAATCGCTAAACTAGCTTCCGAGGGTTATTGACCACGCCGGAGCACGATCAACCTGACCACGAGGGCCTGTTTCCTGCGAGCAAATGAAGAACAAGCAAGAAACTAAGATTGCAATCTGGATATTGCGAATATAAGAGGAAAGCTTTATTAATGATGGTGGGGTTCTGTGACGCCTTGGTCTGGTCGTTGAACACAAACGAAGTACGCGAAGTTGCAGCTATGTCGAACTTTTGATCTAAACAAAACCCAAAGTCTAAACGATGCCCTAGGGGTTGTATATATGGGGGAAGAGGGGGGAATTTCGTGGCCCTTGGAGGAGGGGTCCGAATCCCACCCTAACTCTTGTTTCCCCACACATACGGACTCTAAAAACAGCCTATATTGAAGTATTTCGAAATTACATGGGCCTGGCCCAATAATAAGGTGACGCAGCACCTAGAATAGCCTCTGGACGAAATTTATGAAGTGGCATCTTGTATATTTTGTCCAAGGCTTCATTCACTCCTTATGGTGGCTTCAGAGTCCTGAAATCATCACTTGTAACTTCGTTCTTGTTCCCCTTGCGCATGCCATCAACTCCATGCTTGTTCTTGCTCCAATGTTCATCCTTCTCCAAGCTAGGCCCTTCATTTGGCAAAACAAATGTATCCAATTTAGGCAGCATCATATTCTCATGAACATTAGAATCATTACCAAGAAACGAAAGTACCTGGTAATTTAATTGGCGTGCGCGAGCTCTAGTAATTGGTCCATCATATGTAACAGTAGGGGTTGTGGGTGTAACAATGGTATTGATGTCCTCATCATAATGAAAGTATGCCGCTCAAAATATTATTTATCTCTATTTCAAAACCGAGCTCTGGCACCTCTACAGATCCCTACTTCCCTCTGCGAAGGGCATATCTATTTACTTTTATGTTGAGTCATCACCCTCTTATTAAAAAGCACTAGCTGGAGAGCGCAGCTGTCATTTGCATCCATTACTATTAATTTATATTGGGTATGACTATGATTGGATCTTTTTTACCATGAATTACAATGTCTAGTCAGTCCTTAATCTTTAAAGGTGCTCTGCATTTCTGTTCTGCGGTCTCTGAAAGGGCTAGCAAGATACCATCTTGTTATATCATATCATGATTGTTTTGAGAAAGTGTTGTCATCCGAGATTTTTTATTATTGCTCGCTAGTTGATCATGCCATTGATATGAGTAAACATGAGACCTAAGAGTTATTGCGAATGTGGTTAGTCATAATCTTTGCTAAAAACATGAATGCTGGCTTTACATATTTACAACAACAAGAGCAAATAGAGTTTGTAAAAGTTTTTCTTTATCACTTTTAGTTTATCAACTGAATTGCTTGAGGACAAGCAAAGGTTTAAGCTTGGGGGAGTTGATACGTCTCCGTCGTATCTACTTTTCCAAACACTTTTTCCCTTGTTTTGGACTCTAACTTGCATGATTTGAATGGAACTAACCCGGACTGACGCTGTTTTCAGCAGACTTTCCATGGTGCTATTTATGTGCAGAAACAAAAGTTCTCGGAATGACCTGAAACTTCACGGAACATCTATTTGTAAAATAAGAAAAATACTAGAAGAAAAATTCACGTCAGGGGGCCCACACCCTGTCCATTAGGTGGGGGGCGCCCCCTACCTCGTGGGCCCCCTCACGCTCCAGCGACCTCAACTCCAACTCCATATATTAACTTTCGGGGAGAAAAAAAATCAAAGAGAAGGATTCATCGCGCTTTACGATACGAAGCCGCCGTCAAGCCCTAAAACCTCTCGGAAGGGTTGATCTGGAGTCCGTTCGGGGCTCCGGAGAGGGGGATTCGCCGCCATCGTCATCATCAATCATCCTCCATCACCAATTTCATGATGCTCACCGTCGTGCGTGAGTAATTTCATCGTAGGCTTACTGGACTGTGATGGGTTGGATGATATCTATCATGTAATCGAGTTAGTTTTGTTAGGGTTTGATCCCTAGTATCCACTATGTTCTGAGATTTATGTTGCTATGACTTTGCTATGCTTAATTCTTGTCACTAGGGCCCAAGTGCCATGATTTCAGATCTGAACCTATTATGTTTTCATGAATATATGTGAGTTCTTGATCCTCTCTTGCAAGTCTATAGTCACCTACTATGTGTTATGATCCGGCAACCCCGAAGTGACAATAATCGGGACCACTCCCGGTGATGACCATAGTTTGAGGAGTTCATATATTCACTATGTGCTAATGCTTTGTTCCGGTACTCTATTAAAAGGAGGCCTTAATATCCCTTAGTTTCCATTAGGACCCCGCTGTCACGCGAGGGTAGGACAAAAGATGTCATGCAAGTTCTTTTCCATAAGCACGTATGACTATATTCGGAATACATGCCTACATTACATTGATGAATTGGAGCTAGTTCTGTGTCACCCTATGTTGTGATTGTTACATGATGAGCCGCATCCGGCATAATTCTCCATCACCGATCCAATGCGTACGAGCTTTTCACATATTGTTCTTCGCTTATTTACTTTTTCGTTGCTACTGTTACAATCACTACAAAACACCAAAAATATTACTTTTGCTACCGTTACTTTTGTTACCGTTACCACTACTATCATATTACTTTGCTACTAAACACTTTGCTGCAGATACTAAGTTATCCAGGTGTGGTTGAATTGAAAACTCAACTGCTAATACTTGAGAATATTCTCTGGCTCCCCTTGTGTCGAATCAATAAATTTGGGTTGAATACTCTACCCTCGAAAACTGTTGTGATCACCTATACTTGTGGGTTATCAGGCCCCTGCTTATTGCTTTTACTCCTTTTTTGTTTTTCTTTTTTACTATTAATAAGCTTATCAGATAACACTCGTACACTGTGGTACGTATCAACTTGCCAGGGGCTCCATAGCGCCCCGCACTATGGCAACTAAGTGCGAACACTCTTCCAGTATAGCTCGGCACCCCAAATTTAGCACTATATGCATTGGCTGTGAATCATGTCTTTGGTCAATAGTTGGGTTGCCCGGCTCCTGTGCTTGCTACCTTACGTTCCGCTATATCGGCTAAGGTAGTAAAGGGAGCACTACTACGATTGTGCCCTGGTTTACCCGAAGGAGCAACTCAGTACAGAGAAAGACGAAAACTGACTGTCATGATGTGGCGAGAGCCGGTCAGCTCTTCGGAGGTTTCAAATCAATAGAGATTTTTTCCGCTTTACACGAAGGATCGGTACTTACCCGATCAGGTGCTCATAGCATTCTAGTTCGGATACTAGGGGCTGCGCCCACATTCTTATTGTCAAACTCCTATGGCTAAGTGAGAGTGCTAAAGCCGCAAGTCTGATTGCCTAGTTTGTTGTGCTAAACACCTCCTTCAAGGACCAAACAATTGGATCAAGAGTGTTTAGATTCCATCCCGAACACCCCCGTACTACCTACGTGGGGGCAGAAGCCGACGACCGGCCAACTCTCAGATTTCATACAAAACAGCCTCATAGGAGGTAAAATTGTTTAAACATAACATAAATTATATTACATAACAACTTTGTTTTATCATACAAGGCACAGACAACTTGAATATATTCATTCAGAGATAATGTCTTGCGAACACTGCGTCACTACAATGCGAGACCCCTCCAAGACGTCTCCAAAATACCGCTCGGGTGTGCGATGCTCCTTGCCCTCGGGCGGTCCCTCGGTCACAAGCTTGGCGTCCATCTTCGCCAACCACACCTTGACTCGTGCGAAGGACATCCGCGCTCCCTCCATGCAGACTGACCGCTTGACGATGTCTAGCCGAGTGCAAGCACTCACTAGGCGCTTCACGAGGCCGAAGTAGCTGCCGGGTATAGCTTCGGCAGGCCATAGCCGGATTATTAGATCCTTCATGGCCAGTTCGGCCACCCTATGCAGCTCGACCAGCTGCTTTAGCTGGTCGCTAAAGGGAACTGGATGTTCTGGCGCAAGATATTGCGACGAGAACAACTTCTCCATTGAGCTCCCTTGTTCGGCTCGGAAGGACTCTGCAGCATCAGATACACTAAGCGGCAAATCCACAAAATCCCCTAGAGAACTCCAAATCCTGGTTAGAAAAAGATTCTTCTTCTTCACATACTTGCTTTTGAAAGTGCAACTATCCCTGGGTGGTTTTGGTAATTCCTAACAACATATAGCTCATTGAGCTAACATTATTCCAAGATTAATATTTCAGGAAAAGCTCAATGGATGGCATGGCATGGATGAGGAAAGTGGATCCCTCAAAATTATAAGGACAAAAGATTGGCTCAAGCTTCAAGATCAAGACTCTACATTTTATATTTTAGTGATCCAAGATCACATTGAGTCTATAGGAAAAGCCAATACTATCAAGGAGGGATGAGGTGTTGTTTAATGAGCCTCTTGCTTCATGTGCTTAGTGATATGCTCCAAAATCCTCAACTACCTTCCCACATCCACATATGACCTAAACCAAAAGTCAAACTCGGCCCCACCGATTCTTTCTATCCGGCGCCACCGAGTTTCACATGTCATAGCCACTGCCACAAACCCTAGCAATTCGGTTTCACTGATAGGGATCTCGGTCTCACCGAGATGGGATTGCAATGTAAACTCTCTGTTTCCCTTTCGTAACATTTCGGTCTCACCGAAAAGAGCGAACCGGTCCCACTGAGTTTACCTCACCAACTCTCTGGTTAGCTTATTACCAAAATCGGTCCCACCGAGTTTGTGTAATCGGTCACACCGAGATTACGTTATGCCCGAACCCTAACCATATCGGTCCTACCGAGTTGCATCTCAGTCCCACCGAAAATCCTAACGGTCACTAGGTTTGCTGAATCGGTCCGATCGAGTTTAGCGATTCGGTCCCACCGAGTTTGGCAGATTGTGTGTAACGGTTAGATTTTGTGTGGAGGCTATATATACCCATCCACCCACTCTTCATTCGTGGAGAAAGCCATCAGAACACATCTACACTTCCAATACTCATGTTCTGAGAGAGAACCACCTACACTTGTGTTGAGGTCAAGATATTCCATTCCAACCATATGAATCTTGATCTCTAGCCTTCCCCAAGTTGCTTTCCACTCAAATCTTCTTTCCACGAAATCCAAATCCTGTGAGAGAGAGTTGAGTGTTGGGGAGACTATCATTTGAAGCACAAGAGAAATGAGTTCATCATCAACACACCATTTGTTACTTCTTGGAGAGTGGTGTCTCCTAGATTGGCTAGGTGTCACTTGAGAGCCTCCGACAAGATTGTGGAGTTGAACCAAGGAGTTTGTAAGGGCAAGGAGATCGCCTACTTCGTGAAGATCTATCGCTAGTGAGGCAAGTCCTTCGTGGGCGACGGCCATGATGGAATAGACAAGGTTGCTTCTTCGTGGACCCTTCGTGGGTGGAGCCCTCCGTGGACTCGCGCAACCGTTACCCTCCATGGGTTGAAGTCTCCATCAACGTGGATGTACGATAGCACCACCTATCGGAACCACGCCAAAAACATCCATGTCTCCAATTGCGTTTGAATCCTCCAAACCCTTCCCGTTACATTCTTGCAAGTTGCATGCTTTACTTTCCGCTGCTCATATACTCTTTTGCATGCTTGCTTGAATTGTGTGGAGATTGCTTGACTTGTGCTAAGATAGCTAAAATCTGCCAAGAACTAAAATTGGGAAAAGGATAGATTTTTATTTGGTCAAGTAGTCTAATCACCCCCCTCTAGACATACTTCTGATCCTACAAGTGGTATCAGAGCTTTGGTTTCCATTTGCTTTGATTTCCATAGCTTTTGGTGGTCATAGCCTTGGTTTCACAACCTAGGAGAGTATGGCGTCTAGCGAGGGAAATTATCACCGTAGAGGTCCTTACTTTGATGGAACTAATTTGCTAGTTGGAAGCATAAGATGAAAATGCATATTCTTGGACATAACCCCGCCGTTTGGGCTATCGTGTCTGTTGGCTTGCAAGGTGACTTCTTTGATGGGAAAGAACCAAACCGTGAAGCTACCGCGGAAGAGTTGAAGATGCTGCAATACAACGCTCAAGCTTGCGATATCCTCTTCAACGGATTGTGCCCCGAAGAATTCAACAAAATCAGCCGTCTTGAGAATGCAAAGGAAAATTGGGATACTTTGATTGATATGCACGAAGGTACCGACTCCGTCAAGGAATCCAAATTGGATGTGCTTCAAAGTCAACTTGACAAGTTCAAAATGAAGGATGGTGAAGGTGTCGCTGAAATGTACTCTAGGCTTGCTCTTATCACAAATGAGATTGCTGGCTTAGGGAGTGAAGAGATAACCGGTAGATTCATCATCAAGAAGATCCTAAGAGCCTTGGATGGAAAATATGATACTGTGTGCACATTGATCCAAATGATGCCTAATTACAAAGATCTCAAGACAACGGAAGTCATTGGAAGAATTGTTGCTCATGAGATGTCACTCAAGGATAAAGAGGAACTTCACAACAAATCAAGTGGTGCTTACAAAGCCTCATGTGAAGCCCCCACATCATCAAGTGAGAAACAAACTTTCAATGAAGAATTGAGCTTAATGGTGAAGAACTTCAACAAGTTCTACAAGAGTAGAAGCAAAGATAGAAGCTCTAAGTCAAGGTCCTACAATGACAAAAGATCTTCTAGTCGAGAGTGAAACTGCTACAATTGTGGAAGGCCCGGACACTATTCCAATGAGTGTACGGCTCCTACGACATATTTGACTCACCAAATGAAGGAGTTGGAACATGCTTCATGGCTAAAGGCCCAAAGGTATCACAGCCCGAGTATGTTGATTTCAATAGTGATGAAGATGACTTGTTAGGTGATGATGATTTACTTGTTGACAACTCTAGTGATGAATACTATGATGAAACATCAATTAATCATGTTAATCAAGATAAAACGAATGAAAATGATAAGGAGAAGATTGAGTCTCTAACTAAAGAACTAAACACTCTTAAGTTAGCTCATGAAACTATCTTAGGAGATCATCGAGAACTTTTAAGGGCGCATGAGAAATTACGCTTTGAAAAGCTCAACCTTGAGCAAGAGCATGAGTTCTTAAAGGCAATCAATGATGATCTTCGTAAGAAAAGTTCTTCTTACATTGCCAAGCGTTTACTTTTATCCACTTACATGCCTCAAGTCAAGTCTAGTAACAAGAACAAGAAAGATTCTTCCTCTAGTAGTAACAATGATCATGCTAAATCCAATATTGTTGCTTCTAGTAGTTCTCTTGATTCCACTAATGATTCTCTTAGCCAAGTTACACTTGAGCAAGAAAATAGCTTATTGAAGGGAATTATAGAGAAAGGAGTTTACAAGAGCCTTGCCGGAAGTAAGCAATTCGAGGAAATTGTACGCAAGCAAGGAAGGCACCGGAAGAATCAAGGTGTTGGTTTTGAACGAAAGTTCAATGCCAATGGAGTTGAGTGGGAAGAAGATCAATACCCCAAGACGAAGTTTGTTCCTCAACAAGAGAAGTATGATCCCACTTATTTCAAGGGGACACAAGCTCAAGATGATCTTCCACCACAAGACTACAATCGAAAAGGCAAGGACAAACTTCAAGAGGAAATTGATGCATTTGAAGAAGCTCCTAAGACCTTAGTCAAGTGGATTCCCAAGACTACTTCAAGTTCCACTTCATCAAGTACAACTACAACAACAAGGATTCCCATCAAGATGGTGTGGATCCAAAAGAAGAAGAACTAGAGAGTTCTTGAGGGTGACTCCGCCAACATACTTCACTCTCATCATCTTGGCAAGAACAAGTGCAATCAACTTCCACATCTTGCACTAGTTCAAGGAGTCACAAACCCTCTTGTTGGTAAGACAAGGGACAAGGTAATCTAAAAGCTTTCATAGACATCATCTTGTGTGTGCATCACTCTATGTCTATGGATATCCTTGTTTGTTCCTTGTGGGACTAACCCATGTAGGTATTGAAAGTGCAACTCACTCCAATGGATAGCTCCAAATGATCTACATCGACATTGAGCATCCACATCTTCAACATCTACATGAAGTCATCATCGACAAAACCCAAGGTTAGTTCATCCCTCTTAGGGGGATATCACATCTAGGGGGAGCTTTACTCTAAGAATTGAGCTAAAGCAACTCTAATGGTGTGAACACAACAATGCTTTATGTAAAGTGGTAACCCCACTTGTGCTTAAACGATGAGTATGACCTATGATCAAATGTTCTCATTTGACTCCTAAGTCAATATACTCATATATAGATGACCTAGTCATCGCCAATTGTTTGATAGATGCTAGAATTGGTTGTGCATGCTTTGCCACATATTTCAATTGCCATTTTATTGTGTCAGCATGTTGATTGCATATTTTTCTCATTCGAGGACATCCACTTGTTGTTTTGATTTATTGGTTTTCTTTTCTTTTGCCAAGTGGATGGACAAGAATGCCTAAGAACCCTCTCTAGCTATCTATGCTTTTCTCGTCTCAAACTCTATTCATGCTACATCACAAAATTTGATCAAGTCAGATTCAAACCACTCTGTGTTAGGAGCACTCGGAGTTCCCGATTTGTCATAGACTTAAACTTCCAAAACTTCTTTGTGCTTTTCGGTCTGACCGATTCCTCCATTTCGGTCATACCGAGATCACTAAGTCAATCTATGTTTTCACCTCGGTGCAACCGACTTGAACTTTTCGGTCACACCGAGTTGCTATAACTGTCAACAGTTATGCATCTCGGTGCCACCGAGTTGTTCCACTCGGTCACACCGACAGGGTCGGGCTATATATACTCACGGGCAAAATTTTGGAAATTTCTCCGAAACCTCTTCGCCCGCGCATAGCTCGCTCTGCCTACTGGGTCTCCGGATCGTCTTCCTCGTCACCAGCCGCCTCCTGTCGCTGGTCTCTGCCGTCGTCAACGGATTTCGTCTCCGCCGTTACCGCCGTAGCGAGTTCACCGCCGAACTAGGTTATGGACTCGATCACAGTGCTATCCCCGTCTGATTCCTAGCACATTGTGTTCATTATGATTCTTGCTACAATTGAAACACTTCTATCTAGTCAAAACAATCCTTAGAATAGATGTGATTTGAAAATTTAGGTTTAGGTTTCCGCCGAAACCATCTCGGACCCACTGGGTTGCGGAACTCGGTTCCACCGATTCAGCCACGGCCATTACACATGTGGTTCTCGGTCTGGCCGAGAATTGCAAATCGGTGTGACCGAGTTCAGGACTTTGTGAAACCCTAGCAGTCTCGGTGCCACCGAACTGTGACTCGGTCTGACCGAGTTCACTAGTTTTGGTTCCGAAAGCTGCTTCGGTATCACCGAGCAAATCCGTTGATCCAAAATGCTTTCTGTGGAAAACTAAAACTAAGTTTTTGACTCATTCTTTTGCAAAAATCTCTGCATTTTGTGATGCTCATTGTTAGGGGAAATCTGCCTCCACGAACACCTATGGGGACCGAGCCCCTTTCTGTTTCGGCGGGGGCGGAGGCCGCGCGAAGAGCGGATCGAGGCGATGCACACAAGGGGTTTACCCAGCTTCGAGCCGCACGGATGCGTAAAACCCTACTGCTGCTTTGTGGTTTGTATTGTGTTCTTGTTCGGGAGCGCTGAGTGCTACAGTACACTCAGGCAACTAATCAGACCGAGCGTGAGTGGCCTCCTTTCTCCTCCCCCTCTCACGTTGCGCATGGGGCCTCCTTTTATATGCGCAAGGGGTTACCCACACGTGGCAACATAGGCGGGGGTAAAACTGGAAAACGTTGTGTTGGGTACAGCTGTTTGCACAGTGCTATCATACCTAACTCTGACGCCAGGGGACAAGGGCATTAAATGCCCGTCTGGGTCGCCCAAACAGTGCAGAAAAGGGACCGTCAGGGGCGCCACCGTTTGCCACGACGGCTACCCTGTCAGCGTTGCTTCGCCACCGCATGCCCCTGGCTGCGCAGCCTCTCGCCACGTATGCCTGGAATGGCCCCAGAGCGACGCGTGGGTGGATGAGCTGGAACGTAGGCGCGGGGTGGTGACTTGCCGCGGCAAGCTCCTTGCCGCGGTTGATGCCTTGACGCGCCCGGGAGCTTGTTGCTCACCGGTCCTTGCCGGGACGCGTGGTGCGTCGCAGCAAGTCTCTTGTCGTGCCCTGGTCGGCCTTCCCGGCAAGCTCCTCTTGCCGGGGCCTTGTGCTTCGAGCGGCCGTCCCGGCAAGCTCCTCTTGCCCGGGCCTTGCTCTCTTCGGGTGGCCTTCCCGGCAAGCTCCTCCTGCCGGGGCCTTGGCTCAAATACTTTGTACTTGGATGGCCCAAAAAGGGACCATGGAGAGTTTTGGCGATCGCCTGGCAAGCCTTGCCGCGGGGTGCTACGACTGCCCATGCACAAGTTCGGGGTACTAAGGTACCCCTACTTTAGTACACCGACAGGAGCCCCCGGGCCTGGGCCATACACGGTGCCGAGCGCTGTTGGGCCAGGCCCAAAACAGTGCACGGGCACGCGCGGCCTGGGTCACGCTGCATCTTCTTCTGTATCCACCACGCCCGCCCCGAACGGCACGCGTCGAACGCGGCATCGTGGGGAGAGGCGTGCGTGACATGGGCGGCGTGCGTGGGACTGAGCCCCGTGGGCATGCGTCACGTCGCAGGTGATTTGTTTATTCGGAAAGGCGAAACGCCCCCCCCCCCCTTCCCCCTTATAAGCAGGGGAAACAGGGGCAGTCCGCCCACCTGCCAGTTGTGATTCCTCGAAAATCTCCGCCACTTCCCAAGACAAGCAGCGTTCCGCCCCTTCCGTCGCCACCAGTGCTACCGACGCCGTCGACCTCCCTTCCTGCTTCCGCCATGGCCCCGAAGGGCGACAAGGGGAAAGGGAAGGCCGTGAAGTCGGCCGAGGCGCAGCGGCTTGAGGCGCTGCGAAAGGAGCAGGCGACCTTCCCCCCTGAGCTTGACGCGTTGGTCCTGAGGGAGGAATTCTACCTCTTCTGGTCGACGGGGACGCGAGCGCATCCGCGCACAAGGGTTCTTCCCGCCGCCGCCCAGAAGGAGTATCCGACCGGATATCCCTTCTTTGCTCTGTTCTTCTATTGCAGGCTCTGCCCGCCCTTCTCTGAATTTTTCTGCGACATCATGAACACCTACGGGTTCCATCTCCTTGATTTCACCCCCAATGTTGTCCTGACCATGGCAATTTTCGCACATCTTTGCGAAAACTTTGTCAGAGTCTATCCAAACGTAGCCCTCTTCCGCCACTTCTTCACGCCTCGAGTAGAGAGAGGAGATCCTCTCTCCGGCCGAATCGCCTGGATCTCGAAGCTCGGCAAGAAGGATGCTTATCTGGAGGGAGAGCTCCGCAGCAAATGGGAGGAATGGAGAGCAGACTGGTGTCTGATCGTCGAGGAGAACCCGCAGCCATTCACTGCCGTGCGCCGAACTCCTGTGGTGCACGGTAGGGATTGGAGCGACGTGGCCCCGGACGACGACAAGCTGCAGATTGTCGTTACCCGGATCCTGCGGCTTAGGCGTGCCGGGCTCACAGTTGGCGCCGTTGGCGCAGATTTCCTCCGCCGCCGCATCGCTCCCTTGCAGGAGAAAGGGAGACCCGCCTGGGAGTTCCAGAATGCAGCGGACATCATGAGGCTGCGCCCTGGCCTCAACTTCAATTTCACTGTCTTGGAGCTTGACGGGACGCTCAGGGAGCTGTTCAAGCACGACCCCGATCACCCCGAATGGTTCAGGCTGCCGCGAGGTGTCGTCCCGTTGTGCAACAATTCGTCGCTCAGCTGCATCCTTGCAATGATGCCGTGTGCGACTCGCACGGGATCGACTCCACTTGGCAGGAGCCCGCCGGCGCAGTCGTACGGGCATTCTTCGACGACTTGGTGGAGGTGCCAGTCGACCCCGACAAGCAGAAGGGCCTCACCCGGGACACCACCGACGAGGAGTTGGCGCGCATCGCCTCCAGGATGGAAGAGGCGGCGGCAGCCGCGACCGCGGGCGAATTTGGATTCACATTGGCGGAGGCGGACGCAGCGGAGGCGGAAAGCCTTGCCGACCGAGCGGAGTTTGTCGGTGAGGAAGAGCCTGCCGGGCACGGCGTCGAGGCGGACAAGCCCACCGAGGACACGAGCGGCTTGCCGGATACAGACGCCTCTTCCTCCCAACCTTTGGGCAGCTCGTCGCGAGCAGAGCCCCCGACTCAACCACGGAGGCGTCTCCGCAAGGCCGGAGACGTGGTGGGGCGGCAGACGAGCCAACAGCCGCAGCGCCGCGTGACGCGCTCCGCTGTGTCAGCAGGAGTGGGGTCTTCATAGGCCGCTGTTTCTGCTCCTGCCGCCCCTCGCGCCACGGCGGCGGCCGGGGCAAGGCCTTCTCGGGCTAGCGCCACCACTGCCTCCGCCAAGCGGCCGAGGGAGCCTACTCCTCCGCCTCCTCGCGCCAGAAGCGGGCCAGTCTTTGACTTCTCCGCGCTTAGCTCCGACGAGGAAGAGGGAGAGGAGTAAGATCCTCGTTGTACTTGTATTTCTTCAATTCTTGCAGTTGTGTCTCGCATCTCATTTGCTTTCCTCTGAATTTACTCCTTTTCAGGACTCTGGCTCAGAGGGCGGCAAAGAGAGCCAAGGTCCTGGTGGTCATCCTTGACGATGATCCCACCGTGACGGCGGGGGGTGCGCCTGAGATGACCTCATCGGACCCACCAAATAATCCTCAGAGCAGCCCCCAGCGCAGCCCCCAGCGTAAGCATATGATTTTGCTTCCTGCCGTTGGGCACGCCTGGGCACTCTTCGTTTTTTGATATCTAACTGTTGATTTGCGTAGGAGCTGAGCAGCCCCACCAGGAGCGTCCGGAGACCGCCCCCGATGCGCCACCCGCTACAACTACACCGCCAAGGGGGAGTTCCCCGGCAAGGGAGGAATCCCCGGCAAGGGAGCAGTCTCCGGCAAGGGAGCAGTCTCCGGCAAGGGGGCAGTCTCCAGCGAGGGAGCGGTCCCCGGCAAGGGACAGCACCGGCGACCCCTTGGCGACGGAGACCATGACCGCAGACCCTGGCGAAGGTAACCTTCTTGCCTCGAAACTCCCCTGGGGTTCTTCCCCTTTTTTTTGGATAGTTGCTTGACTTCTCTCCCTCTTTCGGCCTTCAGACCCGCCTACCACAGACCTGATGGAGACCGAGGTCGTCGTCGAGGATGACGCGTGCGGCCATACCGATGATGTGGCCGCCACCGGAGAGGCGGACGGTGCCGAAGATCTGGCCGGCGAAGAGGCCGCCAAGGCTGCCGCAGCGGCCGCCGGCGAGGGGGCCGGCGATCGCACAGACGGCCTTGGGCCCGCAGGGGCGCCAGGCGCTGTGCCGACCACCGATCCTGCTTCCGCCGGAGCTCCAGGCCCCGAGGAGCCCCAGCCAGGCGTCTACCTGAAGGCCGGCGATGATATCTTCATCAAGCTCTCCTGGGAGTCAACTTCCAGGGCGCCGGTCGAGGGGGAGACCTTGGATGGAGAGGTGCTCGCCTCCGCCGGGCTGACGCTGGTTGATGCGCCAAGCAGCAGCGGCGGCGAGCCTGAGGAGGAGCGGTTGCTCCGGAAGCTGGTGTCACTCTACCGCGCCCGACAAGCCAAGGTGGAGCGCCGGGAAGCGCTTGTCTCGAAGGCGGGAGTGGACATGGAGAAGCGCGCCGAGGAGCTCCGGGAGCTCAACCAGGAGGCCCTCCGATCCTTGGCGGAGGAGCGGAGGCAACTCGACGAGGTGCGGACGGCCTTCATCCTCGAGAAGGCCGAATCAGAAGAGCAGCAGAGGCTTGCCGCCGAGGGACTGGCCGCGCGGGAGGGCGAGCTGGTGCAGCAGAAAGCCAGCCTCGCCAGCTACGAGGAGGAGGTCGCCGCGCGTGAGCAAGCGCTTGGCGGGGCCCTCAAGGAAGCGCAAGATGCTGCCGCGGCCGCCGAGGCCGCCAAGAAGGAGTTGGAGGCGAGGGTGGCGCAGCTCGACACTGATCTTAAGGCGAGCGGTGAGGAGCTCGCCGCGCTCAAACAAGAGCGCGAGAAGGGTGTTTATACCCTCGGCGAGCTGCAAGGACGCTTCGCCGATAAGATCAGGGAGCTTGACGCTGCCAAGGACTCCAATGTCGATCTCGAGATGAAGCTGGCCACCTTGTCCAAGATGCTGGACAGCGCCAAGGAGCGAGAGACGGCCTTGAGGAAGGAGATCGCGGACAACGAGTCGCTGTTGGAGAGCACCGCAGTTACCCAGAACGACTTCAGGGCGGCAGTGGAGCAGTGGACGGAGGGTCTGGTGGACATCGCCGCCTCCATCGACAAGGAGCTGTCGCTGTTGGGGATGGAGGGTCAAGAGTATCCCTCCGGCGCGAACCTCCCGCCCAGCGCCAAGCTCACTTCATTCTTTAAAGGCATGGCGATGGCCCTTCGGGAACTCCGGGATGCGATCCCAGAGCGGCTGGCCGACGAGACGTGCGATGCCTGCGCTGGAGCCCTTGAGAAGGTGTTGGTGAAGATCGTCTTCCGCAACCCAGGCCTCAAGCTCACCAACGTCCTCAGATCCCTGCCGTCAGATGCTGACCTGGAGGAGATCAGGGCCCTCGTCGCGCCCATTGTGGAAAGGGTGGCCGGGATCAAGAGGATCGAGGGCGACCGTGTGGATTAGGCCGCCTGCCCTTTTCTTTTCTTGTCGCCGCTGGCCGAGTTATGAAAATAATTCATTAGGGCTGCGACAAGCTATCTTGTAATATAACTTTATCTTAGGTAGTGAATGCACTGTTACTTCCTCTATTTGATTCCCTCCTTTGTATGTTATTGCCCTACGCTTTTAGGGTACTTGCCGGCGTAGGCACACTTGCTGAGTGCGGGACATCAGCAGCCCGCTGGCGGTGCCGTTGCCGGCAAGAAACCTTGTCGTGACTAGCCGCGGTTCACTTAAGTTGTTGAGCAGGCTCGAAGCGAAATAAGGGCGCAACTGCAGTTGCAGCACACTCAAGTAGCTGAGCGAGCTCGAAACAAAGTAAGGGCGCGAGTCTGGTCACAGCATACTTAAATCGTTGAGCGGACTCAAAACGAAGTAAGGGCGCGACTAGCCACGAGCCGGTTCCTCCGCGCACAGGTTTTCATACAAAGTATGGTCGTTCGAGGAAGATAACCTTAGAATTTAAAAACTTGATTGCTCAAACTTTGGCAACTTAGCTTTTCTGTGGCTCGATGCCCAGCAAGGTCGCTTTCCGCCAAGGCGAAACATGAGGCTCGTCATCGCTTACCGGGGGTCAGTGCTGCACAGAGTGTCAGGTAATGCATGCAAAGAATAAAGAGCATGAGATCGACAAGATGCGCGGAACACATGAACTCAATCTGTGCATAGGGTCTGCGCCTGGCTCTGTACAAAGGATCACATGCAACAGCGGCAAGACTTTGTACAAGAGGGTGGTTGCCAGACGGGGTCCGACAACCGCGCCTTACGGGCGAAACTTACGAAGATGCCCAACGTTCCAGGAGTTGCTCACCGGAGCGGTATCTTCGGTCTCAAGGCGGATAGCGCCAGGCCTAGCGACTTATTTCACCCGGTAAGGGCCTTCCCACTTCCTCGAAACTTCTGGCACTAACTTTGCGGCTATAAAAGCAGCGCAAAGCTTGCTGGTAGCGAGCAGCCCGCACAGCGGCCTGAAGACGGTCCTCCTCGAGGAGCAGCGCGTCATCTCGTCGTAGCTGCTCTTGCTCGAGCTCAGCAAGAGCGAGCACTCGAGGTGGACCGTATGCGAGGTCCGTGGGGCTAACTGTCCCCGCTCCATGGAATAGAGCGAAAGGTTGCCTGGTCATACCAGGGCTTACCTACGCCGAGAGGTGTCGGCGTATGTTCGGACGCCGCGGCACCATGAGCTGGTTCGGCGACGCCCGTTCCGCCGCCGGTGCCGTCCCCACCACCCGTTTGCTCCAGGGGGGTGGGTTCGACACGGACGGACCAGCCACCTCCGAAGCCTTCTTCTTCGGTGGCATGTCGATGAAGACGATGGAGATCTAGCCTGTGCAGACGCCGGATCAGGTTCACACAACTTCGACGCCCCCTACCTGGCGCGCCAAAGATGTCGGGGGAAATCTGCCTCCACGAACACCTATGGGGACCGAGCCCCTTTCTGGTTCGGCGGGGGGCGGAGGTCGCGCGAAGAGCGGATCGAGGCGATGCACACAAGGGGTTTACCCAGCTTCGGGCCGCACAGATGTGTAAAACCCTACTGCTGCTTTGTGGTTTGTATTGTGTTCTTGTTCGGGAGCGCTGAGTGCTACAGTACACTCAGGCAACTAATCAGACCGAGCGTGAGTGGCCTCCTTTCTCCTCCCCCTCTCACGTTGCGCATGGGGCCTCCTTTTATATGCGCAAGGGGTTACCCACAGGTGGCAACGTAGGCGGGGGTAAAACTGGAAAACGCTGTGTTGGGTACAGCTGTTCGCACAGTGCTATCATCCCTAACTCTGACGGCAGGGGACAAGGGCATTAAATGCCCGTCTGGGTCGCCCAAACAGTGCAGAAAAGGGATCGTCAGGGGCGCCACCGTTTGCCACGATGGCTACCCTGTCAGCGTTGCTTCACCACCGCATGCCCCTGGCTGCGCAGCCTCTCGCCACGTACGCCTGGAATGGCCCCAGAGCGACGCGTGGGTGGATGAGCTGGAACGCAGGCGCGGGGTGGTGACTTGCCGCGGCAAGCGCCTTGCCGCGGTTGATGCCTTGTCGCGCCCGGGAGCTTGTTGCTCACCGGTCCTTGCCGGGACGCGTGGCGCGTCGCAGCAAGTCTCTTGTCATGCCCTGGTCGGCCTTCCCGGCAGGCTCCTCTTACCGGGGCCTTGTGCTTCGAGCGGCCGTCCCGGCAAGCTCCTCTTGCCGGGGCCTTGCTCTCTTTGGGTGGCCTTCCCGGCAAGCTCCTCCTGCCGGGGCCTTGGCTCAAATACTTTGTTCTTGGATGGCCCAAAAAGGGACCATGGAGAGTTTTGGCGATCGCCTGGCAAGCCTTGCCGCGGGGTGCTACGACTGCCCGTGCACAAGTTCGGGGTACTAAGGTACCCCTACTTTAGTACACCGACACTCATCCACTCTATCTCATCTACAATCTATTCACAGGGTCTGCAGTCAGAGTTTGCAACATGTCTGATCAGAGTGACAGCCAGAACAAATCAGAGGAGCAGGTTCACATGAGTGAGGGCACTAGTCCCTCTAGTAGCTCTGGTGAGGGTAGCAGAAGCACCCCAAGCAACTTGCCCAAGGCTGCCACTAGAGCAAGCAAGAAAAGAACTTCTGAATCTGAGGATGAAGATTATGTGGCAGAAGAGGAAGTCACTTCTAAGAAGAAAGTGCTCAAGAAAGAATATGGCTCAGCTGCAGCCACAAAACCAGGTATGCATAAGAACGCACCTGCAAGGAGAGTTCCTACTTCCAAGCCTAGGAAGTGATGTAGGGTGGAACCCTAGATGGCCGATCTTTCACGAAAGGAGCGGATCCCTACGATGAACACGAAGAACACAAGGGGAAAACAAGGGGAAACACGAGAGAAACACTCAACCAACAAGAAATAGATCACACATGTGCTAGATCGATGAACACAAAGAGATACACGATGATCCAAGGTCAACAAAGGACGATACAAAGTAACCGGTTCTTCTCCGTGAGGAGGTCTTGATGGGGGTCTTCTCCGCAAAGGAGGTCTTGAATCCAAAGTGGATCTTCTCCGTAGAGGGGCCGCGGTCACTCTCGAAGAGACGATCCGGTATGGATGAGCGAAGCTCTATCTCACATATGAGCTAAACCAACGCTAACCTTGGCTAGGAGGAGGTGGGGGAGTTTATATAGCATCTGTCCACGAAGGGGTAAGTGAGGAGGGGATACATGGGCCTCTGGCCCGACTCTGCGTGCAAGCAGGGCGGTAGTACCGGCCAAAAGGGCGGTAGTACCGCTCAAGCGGTAGTGGGGAGCGGTAGTACCGCTGGAGGGAGCGGTAGTACCGCTGTAGGGAGCGGTAGTACCGCTGGTTCTGGAGCGGTAGTGGCGAGCGGCAGTGGGGGCGGTAGTACCGCTGGTCAGCGGTAGTACCGCTTACGGGGGCGGTAGTACCGCTCGTCCTGGGTCTTCTTCCGTCGTCGCTTCCAGGCTTCCCTCGCGGATGGTGTAGTTGTTCCTTGGCGCTTGCACTCCTCCTCGTCGTCCTTAGTGTTCCGACAATACCTATGCATGCACACGAGTGGAGTGTCAAGTAGTATACCATCCTCGAAGGGGTCAAGTAAGCACGTGTAAAGGAGATGATTCACCTTTGTGTATGTGAAGTAGATGTCGCACGTGTCACTCGTCGAACGGACTCTTGACATGGTGATGTCCATAGGATGCACCGCATCATCTCCCCTCCCTTGGGAAAGATCCGACCTCGGATCGTGATCCTCATCACCATGGAAACGGTTGTCGTGGACGAACTTGTAGTTGGACGAAGTTGAAGACACGGCGCAATCCAAGTAGTCCAAGGTGTCGCCGGAGTGATAGACATGCAAAAGGAGCAAACACAAGCAACACTCCGAAATACAATGGTTAGCGCACATAAAGTGTCCGTCATGTAAGAATGAGTCCGTGCGGTAAGATTTGTCGTGACAAAGCGCATGAAGCTTATCAAGATGATCTAGAATGAGATGCAAAACATTCATGGAAACAAAAGCATGGTGGACAACGCGACAAATTCTACCATTGTGCAAAATGATGTCATAGAGAGACGGTTCATCAATAGCATGAATATGGTAATGGATGCTCAATATGATTATGTTATGATGCAATTGATGGTAGGCAATATGATCACGAGTTATGAATATGTCATCGAGAAAGATCACAACAAATTTGCTAAGAAAATGCACAAGCTCATATATCATGGATGACATGGGAATAAGTGCAACAAGACAATCATAATATGTGTCAATCCATGCATAGGGTGCAAATTTGTCATGGGTGGTGTTGCACCATAGCTCGATGTCGTGGCACTCCTCAACTTGAAGGTCCATAGGGTTCATCTCCAATGTCGGTCCTCCATCCAATAGATGTATCATGTAGACAATAAGAAGGAAACAACAATGAAAGAATGACCCGTCCAATATGCATATATGAGGATGGCTCAAAGGGAATGAGTTCACCTTTATGAGGATGTCGAAAATGTTGGTGTTGCACATCATGTACGCCTTCACATAACCAATATGTCTCGCGATGGTACCGCCTTGTGAATCCTTCAAAATGAAAGAACATGACAAACACTCGGAAAAACAAATGCGGTTAGTGCAAATGCAAGACCTATCATTCAAGGGGCGAGATACCCAACAAGTGTTTGCATCATTCTTATCATAAGAAAGGACAAGGTGTGGTATGGTATGAAAGCATATGATGCAACTACAACCAAAGACAATAGGCTTAAACAAGCAAGCATGCATCACAAGTAATATGTCCAAGTCTCCACGATCAATAAGCATAGCATGGGTGCACTCACTACAGTGGCATATGAGAGGTGCAACTAATGGAGACAAGAGACAAAGATCAAGATATATCATGTGAGAGGCATGAACATATATGTCATCAACCCAAGAAAGCGAGTAATGGAACATGGGTGATGCAACAAAGCAAGCAATCATAGAGATCAAGTCAAGCAAGCTAGTAGTGCGAAGATGCAACGTACTAGAAGGAATCATGGCAAACATGTCATGTGTGCAAATAGTGGGCATATATAATGCACATGACATTTCACAAGCATAAGGGCAAGATATGAGCAAAATAGCATCAATAGCATGGGGCACATGATAAACATGGCAAAAACAACAAGGATCTCCACCAAGCATGCAAATACACATAGGAGTATCATAATGGTGCATCATGGGTAAATGCAAGCAAGGGACACAATTGCATGGCAAAATCATAGAAAGAGGCATAACATGCAAAGTGAACACGATAGAATGGGCATAATGTGACAAGTGGTAAATAGCCCAAAGCCGTGTGAGAGCCAAGTAGAAGAGATGCGCGTAGTCCTTGCGCGAATGGAATGGTGGTAAGGATAGTCCATGGGATCCCAAAGCATCGTTGCTCTCAAGAGCTTGTTTCGTCAACTCATGGGATTGAGATGTTGACGAGTATACGTGCGTACCTACACAAAACAAAGACAAAGGAAAAATTGTGTGTGCGTGGTAGATGTACGCATCATCCATCATGATGCATACGTGCTTGTGTTGGTTAGCACCAAATATCCAATGCTCAAATAAATGAGATGCGTGATATAGAAACATGTCATCCATCATGATAGGTTTGTTATTATGTATGGCATAATGGAGACTCAAAGGATGTAATGCATCATGAGAAATATCTAGAGCATAGTTATTCATGGAATGCATATGGTGCACACAATTATGGGAATCATGTAAAGTATGGAATGCATCAAAATCTCTTAATATGTATGAGGAAACTATGGGGGTCTCCTCAAGAGCATGAGTAGCAACATCACATGGAGAATATTGACAACATCCAAAACAAAGCATATTTGGAACAATGTGATCATGGCATGACATAGTAGATGAATTGCGCAAATCATGTAAAGGAAGCATGGCAATATCATCACATGAAAAACAAAAGCCAATGACCATCATCTCGTCATCTATGCCATAAGTGCAAATGGGATTTATTTTAATGGGGCATGCATAGTTACTATGTTGAGATTGAAATGATGCAATATGGGAGATCTCACTCATAGCATATGACAAGTTCAATGGATTGTCAAACATGATGTGACCAAAAGAATTTTCACAACATATCCTATGAAGCATAGTATCACAACTAGGAAACTCAACATGCTCATCATCATATTCATCATAAATAGGTAAGTCAAGGCATGAAGAAGTTTCACTAGCATGAAGCATGGTAATAGGTGGGTCAACATCATGGGAGCAATCGATGTCAAGATAGTCCACTAGTGGGACAAGAGAAGCACCATCACCTATGTTACCTTTGGAGTGTCGCTCATGTGTTGTAGGTGAGGTGTTGAAGATCGTCTCGTTGTCATCTTCATCTTGATGGAACCATGTGGGGGGTGCATCATCGTCCACCATGGCCATCGGTTTTCCCTTTGGAGGGATGGACTCGTCGAGGGTAGGCATGTCGTCATGTAGGAGACCTGGCACCGAAGAAGAAAACACACTAGGAGTAGAGGTTAAGTCGTTAGAAATCATGGTGGCCTCACATGCCGTGTCAACTACCTCACTCACTAAGTGTTGTGACTCACTCACTCCCAATATGATGCTCTCACTCGTATGGTTGGTGGAGTCACTCAAATGGCTCTCAGCCTCACATAGGATGTGTGGCATGCTCTCAAGTGTGGGGCTAGTGGTGGTCAAACTCATCCTCTCGTAGGAAATGCTCTCAATGTCACGTATGGTGGAGGCACTCATCTCTCTCATGGGGTGGTGGCTCTCCTCACATGACAAATAGGGCAGGTCAACATATGTGGGTGTCGATGTAGGCGAACTCATGGGAAGTAGGCGAAGATGCCGTACGTCTAAAGGCGAAGATGCCTTGATAGCACTTGGCGAAGATGCCGAAGTGGATGGTGTAGTCGTAGCACCGTCTTGGTGGTGGTCGTCTCGTGATCTTCTCTTTTGCTCATGAAGCTTGGACTTGTACGTTTGCGCTTGTGGAGCATCTTCATGTTGATGGTGTCGTTGTCGCACTTGAGCTCGTAGTAGATGTTGGTCGTTATCGTCGTGCACGTGATGCTTGTAGGTGACTTGCTCTTCATGACGATGTAGATCAGGAACGTGATGGTGGTCGCCATGTATATGTGGACGTGGACGACTTGCGCTTGTGTCGCGTGGGCGCTCCGAAGATGATCGACTTGAACGTTGCCGCCTTGAGGATGATGAAGGGGAAGTAGACTTGATCAAGGCTCGAATCTCCTCCATCCTTGCATCTTGCTCCTCCTTTTGTGCGGAAAGCTTGTTGTCGATGTAGTCCCTTTTCCTTGCTTCGGAGTGATGAATGTCGATGGAGAGGTTCTCGATGCGCTTTTGCAATCTTGATTGTGCGCCTTGCATTTGTCGTTGTAGACCGAAGATGGACGCTTTGGTGATGTAGTTGTTCACGCCGTCGTTGTTGTCAAAGACCGGAGATGAAATGCCTTGCCTATCCATCACACGACTCGAGCAAATATGAATGGGAGAAAGAGAAGAACTTATACCAAATGTACCTTGACCAATGTTGAAGATGGATCAATGATCACTCAATGTGTAACAAGGAAATAGCACAATTGGTATCAATTCTTGTCGGTTTCTCACACCTACACAAGTAAGGCTTGTGGTGGAGCTCGGTGAGGATAGTGGCACAAAAATTTGATGCAAAATGTTAGCAAGAGTCAATAATGTTGAAAGAGATTCACAAATTTGCAAGTGAAACAAGTAGACCAATAGCAAAGAATGGCACACGGAAACACACACACGGATAGATAGATGGGGTCGTGCAACCAAGGAATGAGCACAAAATGTGGAGTCCACGGAAAACGCTCGTGTTGCACAACTCAAGAGAGACGCTAGCACGATTGCTCTATAGGCGGATACGACACTTGTGCACAACCTATGATATGCAAAATGGATAAACTTCTATCCCAAGTATGCTATAGATGTATGGTTCCCGGTGTTTGATCCAAGATGATCGGATATGACAATCTTATATGCAATGTGGTATCATGCTATGGCACTTGCTTACAAGCTTATTTGCTCTTCTCTTTTGCTTAAAAGCTTATTCTCTTTTTTTGTATGTATGGCCACTTTGCGAAATGCACAAACCAAGATAGCAATTGTGTATATGCGGGAACAATCTTGTGACACAAGGGATGATATGATACCAATATGATATGGTATGTATGCAATGGGAGGTGTAGACCACTAATGTGCACAAGTAACGTTGCCGGGCAATACTCAAATGGCTAGTCTCGATAGGTAAGTGACGCAAAATGGGCTAGGGGTTATCAATGCAATGTGCAAGGGAAATATACAATGGTGTCGTCGAGGTTACCGTCCGTTGCGATGATGAGTGGTGGTGTTCTTGATGTAGATACCAAGATGATGGAGACTCGTCCCTAAGTAGCCGAAACACCTTAGGAAACGGAAAAACCACAACTCAAAATCTCAAGGACAAAATTCAAACGGTGGTAGCGGGAATGTGGTGGTGGTTGCGGAAGCTCAATGGGATTGCCTCTATGCAATGATGGGGTTTTGAGACACAATGCAGAAATCGAGGGTAAATCGGTGTACTATACACGGTGTCGGAGTTGGAAGCACGGTCCCTAAGTAGCCGAAACACCTTAGGAGACACAACTCACAACACAAACAAAATTGGGTTAGGTTGGGATGGCGGAAGTGTGTGTTGGGTAAGTCTATACGGAAGTTATGGTGGTGGTTGATGAAGAAGCAACCGTCCCTAAGTAGCCTAAACACCTTAGGAGACTCAAATCACAACTCAAACAACCTCAAATGTTATGGGGAATAAAATTGGTTGGGTTGCGGAAGTCGGTGGTGGTTATGCGGAGGATGTGGTGGAAGCCCTAGGCAAAGATGCCAAAGTTCCAAAAAATTTATGGAGTCAAAAGGTGGTGAAACCAAGATGAGGACCTCAGGCACGTCGATAGCTTCAAAACGAGCCAAAGAACACTCAAATCGGAGTTCGGAGTGAAAAGTTATGGACAAAACGGTGAAACTCGGAATGCTGAAACTGGCATGGGCGGTAGTACCGCTCGGAAGGGCGGTAGTACCGCTTATAAGCGGTAGTACCGCTTGGGATGGGCGGTAGTACCGCTCGTGTCGGGTTTTTTCGCAAAATCTGGCTCTGGGAGGGGCGGTAGTGCCGCTTGGAAGGGCGGTAGTACCGCTTGGAGGTGCTAAGCGGTAGTGCCGCTCGGATGGGCGGTAGTACCGCTCGTGACGGGATAATTCGCAAATCCGGATCGGGGCGCGATTTTGGGGCGGAAATGGATGATTTCGGGGTCAAAATTGGAGAGATTTCGTGGATGGAAAGTGGGGAAACTTGGGGAGATGCTAGATCCACTCGAAACCAAGCAAATCCATGGATCAAATCCAACAAAACATCATCACACCAACAAATCACAAAAAAAATTGGGGCTATTTTTGGTGGGGATTTTCGAATTAGGACGAAAAACAACAAAATCAAGGCTAGAAAACACAACGGGGAGGCTCCAAATTCGTGATAAACCTAAGCTCTGATCCAAGATGATGTAGGGTGGAACCCTAGATGGCCGATCTTTCACGAAAGGAGCGGATCCCTACGATGAACACGAAGAACACAAGGGGAAAACAAGGGGAAACACGAGAGAAACACTCAACCAACAAGAAATAGATCACACATGTGCTAGATCGATGAACACAAAGAGATACACGATGATCCAAGGTCAACAAAGGACGATACAAAGTAACCGGTTCTTCTCCGTGAGGAGGTCTTGATGGGGGTCTTCTCCGCAAAGGAGGTCTTGAATCCAAAGTGGATCTTCTCCGTAGAGGGGCCGCGGTCACTCTCGAAGAGACGATCCGGTATGGATGAGCGAAGCTCTATCTCACATATGAGCTAAACCAACGCTAACCTTGGCTAGGAGGAGGTGGGGGAGTTTATATAGCATCTGTCCACGAAGGGGTAAGTGAGGAGGGGATACATGGGCCTCTGGCCCGACTCTGCGTGCAAGCAGGGCGGTAGTACCGGCCAAAAGGGCGGTAGTACCGCTCAAGCGGTAGTGGGGAGCGGTAGTACCGCTGGAGGGAGCGGTAGTACCGCTGTAGGGAGCGGTAGTACCGCTGGTTCTGGAGCGGTAGTGGCGAGCGGCAGTGGGGGCGGTAGTACCGCTGGTCAGCGGTAGTACCGCTTACGGGGGCGGTAGTACCGCTCGTCCTGGGTCTTCTTCCGTCGTCGCTTCCAGGCTTCCCTCGCGGATGGTGTAGTTGTTCCTTGGCGCTTGCACTCCTCCTCGTCGTCCTTAGTGTTCCGACAATACCTATGCATGCACACGAGTGGAGTGTCAAGTAGTATACCATCCTCGAAGGGGTCAAGTAAGCACGTGTAAAGGAGATGATTCACCTTTGTGTATGTGAAGTAGATGTCGCACGTGTCACTCGTCGAACGGACTCTTGACATGGTGATGTCCATAGGATGCACCGCATCAGGAAGGTTGCCACTGGAGAAACCTTGAAATTTACCATGGAGTCTGAAGAAGAAGCAGGTGGCCAAGACAAGAAGAGAAAGAGAGTCAGAACCACTACTGCTAGAGTTCTTGGCAAACCCTCCACGAGGAGAGACTCTGAGGGATAATAAGAGGAAGAAGAGGTTGTTGCACCAGCACCCAAGGCACAGAAGCTTATGGGTGATGCTATAAGGTCAGGGGCTGCAATATCACACATAAGCTTCTGTGCCTTGGGTGCTGATGCCCAAAGAAGCACCCAAAGCTGCCTCCAAGCCCAAGAGTGCACCTAAGATGAACACTAGGAACATATCTGCTGCTGAGAAGAACAAGGCCCCAGTGCCTGATGTTGCTGCTGAAGAAGAAGAGGAAGGACAAGTTCTCAGGAAGCACAAGCCCAAGATTCCAGACCACAACGATACTCATCCTGTGGCTGAGGACATGAAAATCATGAGAGATTCAGGGCTGAGGAAATGGAGAGAGGCAGGTCCATATGCTTCAAGGAGAAGAATTGTTGTTGATTACAGATTCCACACCAAGGAACAGCAAGACTTCTATGAGACAGTGCTGCTGGACAAGAAACCCATAGTGTGTGATATGAGATGGGTTGACTGGGAGTATATCAAGGAGAATGAAGAACACTATCCTGGAGTGCTTGACAACTTCAAAGCTTGTGGAGTTGCAGACTTTGTTGGTCAAAAGCTCACAAAGTGGAATGAGGAGCTCATAATGCAATTCTACTCCACAGCACATTTCTATCCAGATGGCAGGATAGTATGGATGACTGAAGGCACTAGATATCAGTCTACAGTTGCAGAATAGGCTCAGTTGATCAATGCCCCTGAGGAGCAAGAACATGACTTGGATGTCTATGCCAAGAAGAAGATGGATCACAATTCCATGTCAAACATGTACAAGGAGATCCCAGACAAAGCTCTTGAAACTTTCAAGTTTGGGTCAGTTCACTTCCTTTTGTCAGGGCTGCCTACAATCAACTGGATTCTAAGGCACACTCTCTTGCCCAAGTTAGGTGATCACAAAATGATCAGAGGCCATGCAATAAACTTTCTTCACATATTTGATGTGCCACAGAAGTTCAAGGTAATGAGCCTCATAGTTGAGACCATCAAGAGGACAACAGCTGATCAGAAGAGGAGTTGTGGATATGCCCCACAAATTCAAGAGTTGATTAACTCGAAGATGGGCACAGGCACATACCTGTTGGATAAGGAACACCTGCCCATCCATCTAGATTTTGAGGACAATCAAGTTGTGATGAATGAGAATGAACCATCGTCAGCACAAGCTCAAGCAAAGAAGGAGAAGGAAAAGATGGAGAAAGCTGCCAGGATGCCAACTCAAGAGGAGGCATCTGAGTACTTTTTGAAGAACAAGCAGGAGCAGCTCTGTTACCTGATAGCATCAACTCTGAGGATTGAGAAAGGACTGGCCACCCTGACTCGAAACTAAGAGAGCCTGGAAAGAATCATGGAACAAAAGTTCTATGACCTAGATGTGAAAGTAACTGAGATTCAGTCTGCTGTGGAGCAACTACAGGATGATATGCAGGAGAGGAAGGGCAAGACCACAACTGATGCATTTGCCAGAGTCCCTATAGCTCAGAGATCATCTACAGTGCTAGTTCCTGACACCAGAGCTACTACTTCTGCACCAGCTACAGCCTCGGTTCCACCAGCTCCAGCTCCTACCCCAGCAGCTCCAACTACTTCTACTGAAGCCTTCGTCCTTGGCGTCATCCGGACTCCACCACCTGAAGACCAAGCCTGAGAGTCATTTTAGTGCTATGCATTTTCTATGAACTTTTTGGTAACTTGTTGCCAAAGGGGGGGAAAAATGTATAGATCATAGGCTTTAAGAGAGCGAGAGAGTTTGCATTTGTTCTCTCTTGTCTTCTTTGTTGAACTTTATTTGCTTTTGAGTGCTTCAGATACTATGCTTTTATCTGTGAGACATTGATGATCATGTGTTTGATCATAAGCTACACTTATGCTTGTTGGATGTTACTATCAGTTTATCCTTATTTTGATCATTCACTTTGCTTGGTGATGGGTGCATGTATTTAATTCTTATCATTTTGAGCGCTCCACCAAGATGTATGTGACATGGAAGAGTAACCCATGATCCTAACTCATTGTGCATTTGCAGTCCAAAGCAAATCTTAAAATATGCACAAATTTAGGGGGAGCTCTTTCTTATCACATACTTCTCAAAGCGACGATATCTTTCACTCTTATTATCATTTGTCGAAGCTTTGATCTATATGTTGTCATCAATTACCAAAAAGGGGGAGATTGAAAGTGCAACTATCCTTGGGTGGTTTTGGTAATTCCTAACAACATATAGCTCATTGAGCTAACATTATTCCAAGATTAACATTTCAGGAAAAGCTCAATGGATGGCATGGCATGGATGAGGAAAGTGGATCCCTCAAAATTATAAGGACAAAAGATTGGCTCAAGCTTCAAGATCAAGACTCTACATTTTATATTTTAGTGATCCAAGATCACATTGAGTCTATAGGAAAAGCCAATACTATCAAGGAGGGATGAGGTGTTGTTTAATGAGCCTCTTGCTTCATGTGCTTAGTGATATGCTCCAAAATCCTCAACTACCTTCCCACATCCACATATGACCTAAACCAAAAGTCAAACTCGGCTCAACCGATTCTTTCTATCTTGCGCCACCGAGTTTCACATGTCATAGCCACTGCCACAAACCGTAGCAATTCGGTTTCACCGATAAAGATCTCGGTCTCACCGAGATGGGATTGCAATGTAAACTCTCTGTTTCCCTTTCGTAACATTTCAGTCTCACCGAAAAGAGTGAACCGGTCCCACCGAGTTTACCTGACCAACTCTTTGGTTAGCTTATTACCAAAATCGGTCCCACCGAGTTTGTGTAATCGGTCACACCGAGATTATGTTATGCCCAAACCCTAACCATATCGGTCCTACCGAGTTGCATCTCAGTCCTACCGAAAATCCTAACGGTCACTAGGTTTGCTGAATTGGTCCGACCGAGTTTAATGATTCGGTCCCACCGAGTTTGGCAGATTGTGTGTGACGGTTAGATTTTGTGTGGAGGCTATATATACCCATCCACCCACTCTTCATTCGTGGAGAAAGCCATCAGAACACATCTACACTTCCAATACTCATGTTCTGAGAGAGAACCACCTACACTTGTGTTGAGGTCAAGATATTCCATTCCAACCATATGAATCTTGATCTCTAGCCTTCCCCAAGTTGCTTTCCACTCAAATCTTCTTTCCACGAAATCCAAATCCTGTGAGAGAGAGTTGAGTGTTGGGGAGACTATCATTTGAAGCACAAGAGAAATGAGTTCATCATCAACACACCATTTGTTACTTCTTGGAGAGTGGTGTCTCCTAGATTGGCTAGGTGTCACTTGAGAGCCTCCGACAAGATTGTGGAGTTGAACCAAGGAGTTTGTAAGGGCAAGGAGATCGCCTACTTCGTGAAGATCTATCGCTAGTGAGGCAAGTCCTTCGTGGGCGACGGCCATGATGGAATAGACAAGGTTGCTTCTTCGTGGACCCTTCGTGGGTGGAGCCCTCCGTGGACTCGCGCAACCGTTACCCTCCATGGGTTGAAGTCTCCATCAACGTGGATGTACGATAGCACCACCTATCGGAACCACGCCAAAAACATCCATGTCTCCAATTGCGTTTGAATCCTCCAAACCCTTCCCGTTACATTCTTGCAAGTTGCATGCTTTACTTTCCGCTGCTCATATACTCTTTTGCATGCTTGCTTGAATTGTGTGGAGATTGCTTGACTTGTGCTAAGATAGCTAAAATCTGCCAAGAACTAAAATTGGGAAAAGGCTAGATTTTTATTTGGTCAAGTAGTCTAATCAGCCCCCCCCCCTCTAGACATACTTCCGATCCTACAGCTTTGCATACTAAACGCCTTACCCGCCACGATCTTCCTGGCCTCCTGGATCTCCTAGAGGGTGCCCTGGGCTTCAACCCAGAAAGCCTCTGCGCTTTGGCGTGCCTTGGTGAGTTCGGTCTGTTGAGCCGAAGCATCACACTCCAAGGTCTCGCACCTTTTTACAGCGTCCTGCAGTTCTTGTTGGACCTCATTGAGTCGGGTCTCATGCTTTTTGCGGGAGACTTGCTCCTTAGCAGCTTTCTCCTCGGCCTCGGCCAATGCCTTCTTAAGGGCCTCGACCTCGGACGCCACCCCTACATAGATTCGGGCCTTACGGTCAGTATACATCACTTATGCTTTCCGAATATACAACGAGTCATTATAAACCTTGTTTCTCTTGGAGCTGCCTCCTTATCTGGCCGAGCTCCTCCTCAGCCTGCTCCAGTCTTTGCTTCAGTCCGGACACTTCAGCAGTGTGTGAGGCTGCGGCCAGCAGCAACGCCTTCTTATTCATGAAAGACATGTTTAGTAAATCTCCTACAATAATGGATTGATCCCCCGTCCGGCCTTCCTTTCCGAACTCCGGATAGTGTCTCAGGGGCTACTGTCTACATGGGGATTTTCTCTTTTTGCGTTCCTTACCTCAAAACCTGTCAGCAGACTGCTGCAGGCTTCGGTTAATACGCTCTTGGCGGACTGAACCCTCTCAATCACCATACCCATAAGGATATGGTGCTCATCCACAATGGAAGCGCCTCATAGCGCTTCCAGCAGATTATCCGGAGCCCCTGGTTGGCTAGGGGTCACCAGCAGATTGGGCATACCCCTTTCTTTTGAAGGAGGTTGCACACCGAATTCTAGAGCCGTATTGGTCTCCAGAATCATATTCGGCTGAGGGCCGAACCGAATACGGCCCTCACCGTCAGTCTCCATGGGAATTCGCTCCCCCTGGTGTCCGGCGATGGAGGTTTCGCCTTCTGGCGCCTCCTGAACCTCCCCTGGCCTAGGAAAGTCCTTCGGGATAGCACCTCGGCGTCACCCTTGGCCTTGGGAGAATGAGCGGCCGGCGGTGACTCACTGGCCATCGCCTTTGAATCCAACGAACCCCTTGATGGGGATCACTGGGAGCTGTCGTGGGCCGGACTGCAATAAGCATAAATAACCATGTCAATACGATGAGGAGGAGAGGCTGGATATACGGACATGTACGAGATTTAGCACTTACGATGCGGCTAGGCGCTTGGCTCGGGGGTGTCGGTCCGGACTGCTGTCGACATCCCATGCAGAGTTATCCGCAAGGGAGCCCTTCCCCTTCTTGGACGTCTCCGCCTCCAAGTTCGTGGAGGCCGCCCTCTTCCTCTTTCCCCCATCAGGGGGAGGGTTGTTCTCCTCTTCCTCCTCCTCCTCGTCGTCTTCAGCGGCGGAGGAATGGGTCTCTTCGTCTTCGGACGCCACGTTCGAAGCACCCTGGCGAGGGGGGCCACCTTTGGCCACCTTGGCCTTCTTCTTGGCCTTCTTCTCTGGTGGCTGATAGGGCGCCGGAACCAGCATCTTCACCAGGAGGGGGATGACTGGCTCTTCGGGCAGCGGAGCCGAACACTGGATCCGCTCCGCTCTCTCCATCCATACCTGAAAAAAATATAGTAAAAGTTAAACATCCTCCTTGGACAAGCAAGTGGAGGGTACGCCTTGAGAGGTGAGGGACTTACCGCACTAGCGAGATGGGTATGATCGTGCCCACGGTCTGAATCCATAACCGGTGGCTTCTCGTTGCCCTTGAAGAGCAACTTCCAGACATCTTCGTGAGTACTTCCGAAGAGCCTCTCCAGGGTTTGGATCTTCTCTAGATCGAATTCCCATAAAGGGAAGCTTCGGCTTTGGCAGGGGAGGATCCGGCGAATCAGCATCACCTGGATCACGTCGACGAGCTTGATGTTTTTATCTACCATACTCTGAATGCTTGTTTGCAGCGCTATCAGCTCATCTGACGAAGACCAGTTGGGGCCCTTCTCCATCCAGGAGGTGAGCCGCATTGGGGCTGCGGCCTTGAATTCGGGAGCCGCCGTCCAAGTGGCGCTGTGTGGCTCAGTGATGTAGAACCACTACTTCTGCCACTCTTTGTCAGTCTCCACAAAGGTGCCCGTGGGCCATGTGACGTTGGGCATCTTGCTCACCATGGCGCCTCCGCACTCCACGTGCTGACCGTCCACCACCTTCGGCTTCACGTTAAAGATCTTGAGCCATAATCCGAAGTGGGGATGGATGCGGAGAAAAGCCTCGCACACGACGATGAATGCCGAGATGTTGAGGAAGGAATTTGGGGCCAGATCATGGAAATCTAGCCCGTAATAGAACATCAGTCCATGGACGAAAGGGTGGAGTGGAAACCCTAACCCGCGGACGAAGTGAGGAAGGAAGACCACCCTCTCAGTAGGCTTCGGGGTGGAGATGATTTGCCCCTTGGTTGGCAGACGGTGGGCGATTCCTTTGGCCACATATCCGGCCGCCCGAAGCTGGGTGATGTCCTTCTCCTTGACGGAGGAGACCATCCACTTGCGTTGACCTGATTCGTACATGGTTGAGAGCTTGCTCGGCATGGAAGAAACGAGAACTTGGGCGCTGGAGCTCGAGAATGGAAGGGCAGAGGATGAAAGAAGGTGTGGGTGAAGAAGAAGAATTCTGATCCCCTTATAAAGGCAGTGAATATCGAATGCCTCCTCACTCGCCTTAAAACTCGCCTATTCTGAAGGGTTGTGTAAAAAGCATGGTTGGGTTACCCACGCCCGTATTGATGAGAATCCGGCAATAAGGGGACACGATCTCTGCTTTGACAAGACGTGCCAATGGAAACCGCATCTCGAAACACGGAACGGTAGACGAAAACGGTTCAAAATAATGACCGGGCAGGCGTGATGTCATCTTGCGAAAAGTTGTCAGCGGATGGGACTCGTGAAATATTATACTCTCTACGGCTGTGTGTGTGGTACTTGTGTTGCAGATCCGGACCCGTTCGTTGCGTCCGAAGACTATCTTGGACTATTCGGAAAAGAGAACCCGCCTTGCAATGCCGAAGACAATCTGCGTGTCGGACACCTCGTCATTGAAGCCTGGTTCAGGGGCTACTGAGGGAGTCCTGGACTAAGGGGTCCTCGGGCGTCCGGCCTGTTGGACATGGGCCGGACTAATGGCTGCGAAGATACAAGATCGAAGACTCTCTCCCGTGACCGGATAGGACTCTCCTTGGCGTGGAAGGCAAGCTTGGCGACCGCATATGAAGATTCCTTTCTCTATAACCAACTTTGTACAACCCTAGTGCCCTCCAGTGTCTATATAAACCGGAGTGCTTAGTCCGGAAAGCAACCATAGTCATACAGGCTAGACTCTTAGGGTTTTAGTCATTACGATCTCGTGGTAGATCAACTCTTGTAATACTCATATTCATCAAGATCAATCAAGCAGGAAATAGGGTATTACCTCCATAGAGAGGGCCCGAACCTGGGTAAACATTGTGTCCCCCGTCTCCTGTTACCATCGACCTTAGACGCACAGTTCGGGACCCCTACCCGAGATCTGCTGGTTTTGACACCGACAGTGGCTACAGCGGAGGAAGGCCAGCGTTGCCCTGGGGGCGGTCCTCGCGAGGCTGATCCCTCCATGCGCCCTCACGAGGCTGGTCCTGCCAGCGATCTTCGCGAGGCCGGTCCCGCCACTCCTGGCGTGGGCCACGATCATCCCAGCGTCCTCCGCCACGTCCTCCTCCTCGGTCGTAGCCCTGGTCGTTGTGCTCGGGGCGTCGACCGAGGCATCCGTCTCGGATGGCCCTGAGCTCTTGACAGTCTATAGTGTTGTGGCTATGGACGTTGTGGAAGGCGTAGAACGAACGGCTGCTCTTGGATGACACCGGAATGTCCCGGCCGCGCTTCATCTCCGGCTCCGCCGCAAGCACGGCCACCCCCTTGCACTTCACGTCCTTGGCCTTGGCCTTCTTCTCCTCGGGGTCAGCAGCCGGGAGCTCGAGGAGGGAAAGACGCCCTTCCTCAACCCTTGCGCACTTGGTCGCCAGGTTGAACAACTCCAAGGTTGTGCACAGCTCCTCGTGGATGGCGAGCTCCTCCATCTTGACATCGCGGACGCCATCAGAAAATGCGGAGATGATGGCCTCGTCCGTCACCATGGTGATCTTGAGGCAAACGTTGTTGAAGCGCTGGATGTACTTTTGCAGGGTCTCTCCTGGCTGCTGCTTGATGCGGCACAGGTCACCCGCGGCCGGAGGGTGGTCGCAAGTGCCCTGGAAGTTGGCGACGAAGCGGTCGCGCATCTCGTTCCAGGAGGTAATGGATCCCGGGGGCAGGTTCAGGAGCCACTAGCGAGCGCCATCCTTGAGAGCCATGGGGAACCGGTTCACCATGACTTTTTCGTCGCCGCTGGCCGCCTTGATGCTCAGCTCATAGAGCTGCAGGAACTCCGCGGGGTCGGGGGTGCCGTCGTAGCGAGGAGGCAGGTCTTGCTTGAACTTGCCCAGCCATGGGATGCTACGCTGCTCAGGAGTGAAGGCGTGGCAGCCTGCGGTGGCCACCGGGACCCTTTGCTGATGCGGAGCCCGCCCTTGATGCTCGCGTACCGCCCCCGCAGGCGGCGCACGGTCTTGTCGCAGTGGTGCTGGGAGCGCGGGAACGTTCTCTTGCAACCGGGGAACTTCTTGGAAGCTTCCTTCTTCTCGCGCAAGCGCCCGGCGCAGTGGATCACGCCGAGTGGCCGCACGCCTTGGCGCCAGGACGCCGTCTTGGTGAAGAGGTGGTGGAGGCACTCCGTGAGCCACACCGCCCACAACTGGCGGAGGGCGAGGCAGCGTGAGGGATGGCGCAGGGGAGCCCCCTGCGGCGCTGACGAGCTCAGCGATGCGGTCCAACCAATCCTCGTAGAGGTCGTCGACAGGGCGGTAGCACAGGAGCTCACGTGCCATGAGCAGCACAGCGTGCGCGTCCGTGGGAGCACGACAACCGTGAGACGACGAGCCGGCCGGGGTCAGCGACGGAGTGGTAGTGAGGCCGTCCCGCCGCACCGAGGGTGCAGCGAGGATGCTTGCTGCTCGTTTCCCGCCGGGCTGGTGGCGGCAGGCGACGGGGAACAACGGGGAGGCCCGCCGACAAGAGCGGTCTGAGCGACGCGGGCGGCGAGGGCGGTCCGACGCTCAGCGCGGGCTCGACGAGCGTCTGCCATGGATGCAAGGAAGCGATGGGCAGATCGACGGAAGGAAAGCTTTGGCGCGCCCCTACCTGGCGCGCCAAATGTCAGATTTCGGTTTCCGGCAATACTCTTGAGGTTCGAACACTAGGGTGCGCACGAAGATCTCCCCCTACCTAATCATGCTCTCAGCCTCACCGCGTTCTCAAGGCCTAGCTCAATGAACCCGCAACACAAGAGACACAAGATTTATACTGGTCCACCGTTGTGGTGTAATACCCTACTCCAGTGTGGTGTGGTGGATTGCCTCTCGGGCTGATGATGAACAGTACAAGGAAGAACAGCCTCCGGAGGATAGGTGTTCTTGTGGTTGGTGAGTGTGAGGGTGATCTCAATCAGTTCCAGCTGAGTCTCCTCCTACTGTGGTGGCTAGTCCTATTTATAGAGGCCCTGGTCCTCTCCCCAAATATTGAGCGGGAAGGGAGCCAACAACGGCCAAATTCGAAGGGAGACAACTAGTACAAGTTATCATGACTAAAGGTGGTCTTCGCCTACCAAAGGCTATGGTGGTGACGTCGTCTTGGGCTCCACGGTGACCATTGTCCTGCCATCCTGCTGGTCTTGGTCTCGTTGCACCGATATGGAAACCGTTGCCTGAGGCCTCAGGACTCCTCGCCTACGCTTTCCCCTTTAGCACCAAAGAGGAAACGAGGACACTGCGCACTCTGGCGCCCGCCTGGCTCCAGTTGTCATGGCTTGCGTCATAAGAACCTCGCGAGATGTCCCTTGCCTTGATATCTCCGCCCCTCGCGAGCCAGCCTGGTGAGGCCGCTCCCAAGGAGGTCTTGTGTCGTCTGCCTCGCGAGGCTTGGCCCCTCGCGAGGGTCTTGAGTGTTTGCTAGTGAAGATGGGCCGTACAGGGCCGCTGGTGGAGCCACGCCATGGGCCGCAGGCAGGCAAGTCTGGGACCCCCGTTCCCAGGACGCCGACAGACGCGGGTACTGAAAATTTTACTACGCAGGAGTCAAACGCAGGAGTGAAATGCCGGGCTATTGAAATATTTGATGATAGTGCATCGCACACGGTCCGGAGATAACAACCGTGTGTTATGAAACAGAAAAACCCTCGAGGCAGGAAGATATTTTCTAGGGATGCAGGCGGGGTTGGGAACAAGAAACATCGCACACGATCCCGAGATAACAACCGTGTGTGATGAAACAAAAAAAACCCTCGAGGCGGGCAGTTATTTTTTAGAGGGCGAGCCTTGTGGAGCCCAATGTACTATGTGGATGTGTGTGTGACAGGTGCACCGACGTGGCACACGGTTAGTTTGAGTGAACCATGTCTGTTGCGTCATCCGACTTGTCTAATGTTCATAAATTTGGCGAAAAATGATGCGGGAGAGGGTCAGAACACGAACACACTTGCATGTGGACCAAATTTATGTATCAAAGGGTGGTTTGATTTCAAATACCAAATGCAAACTTCGATGTGGCCCCTCTCTCGCAAAGCGCACGGTATTGCTTGCCCCCCCCTCTTGTCGGCACGAAGGGAATCCTAAGCTATGAATGCATGCCCCTCCCCTCAACCGAGGTTCACCTAGAAAAGTGTGAAGTAGCTAGCAGCCCCCCTCCTCCCTCGTGTCGGCATGAAGGGAATCCTAAGCTATGAATGCATTCCCCCCCAGCCGAGGTTCACCGTAGCAAAGTGCAAAGTAGCTAGCAGCTCCCTCCCTCGTGTCGGCACGAAGGGAATCCTAAGCTATGCATGCATGCCCCCCAACCGAGGTTCACCTAGCAAAGTGTGAAGTAGAGCTAGCAGCCCCCCTCCCTCGTGCCGGCACGAAGGGATTCCTAAGCTATGAATGCATGCCCCCCCAACCGAGATTCACCTAACAAAGTGCGAAGTAGCTAGCAGCCCCCTCCCTCGTGTCAGCACGAAGGGAATCCTAGCTAAGCTATGAATGCATGCCCTCGCTCCCCCAACCGAGGTTCACCCTAGCAAAGTGCGAAGTACCTAGCAGCCACCCCTCCCTCATGTCAGCACGAAGGGAATCCTAAGCTATGAATGCACATGCCCCCCAACTGAGGTTCACCTAGCAAAGTGCAAAGTAGCTAGCAAACCCCCTCCCTCGTGTCAGCACGAAGGGAATCCTAAGCTATGAATGCAAGCCCTCCCGCCCCAACTGAGGTTCACCCTAGCAAAGTGCAAAGTAGCTAGTAGCCCCCCCCCCCTCGTGTCAGCACGAAGGAAATCCTAACCTATGAGCGTGCCCCCCTCCCCCCAACCGAGGTTCACCTAGAAAAGTGCGAAGTAGCTAGTAGCCTCCCCCCTCGTGTCGCCGCGAAGGGAATCCTAATTAAGCTATGAATGCATGCCCCCCCCCCAACTGAGGTTCACCTAGGAAAGTGTGATGTAGCAACCCCCCCCCCCACACACACACACACACTTTCAGTCGGCGGGCCATAGAGGCATATATCTCACCAAGCTGGATCGTAAAACGGACCAAGAATAGTTGGTCAAAGTGATGGCCGTCCATGCGACCCCGGAGATGGGCTAGCTCGCCAATAATCACGCAAGTAGCTAGTCCCCGAAGACAACCACTGCATGCGTGTGGCCCAAACATATGTATGGAGAGGTGTGTTTTTGAGTAACAATGGAACAACTTTGATGTTGCACCATGATTTCGAACTATAAATCCCCACACTGAGTGAGGGTTAGGTTGACAATGCATATGCATGTTACACCACACTTCAAGCCAATGACAGGGACTCATATATGCATGCATGCGTGCATAGTATATGTGCTCAAACTTGATTAGGTCTGAATCTCACCATGACCTATACTACGATAACACGAACCAAATGAACAATCTGCCATGGTAACCTATCTTGTTGTTGGTCAAGGTGATCATGGATGTCCACGTGGGCCCACGAATATATAGGCTTGTCGCCAATAACCATGCGAGGGAGTGTATCGTTCGAAGGCAACCACTACGTGCATATGTATGGAGGTGATGCGTGCATGCATGTTTGAATACACAACATTGATCTAGCGCGTGTGTCAAAAATCGTACACTAGCTCCCCACACAGAGCGAGATTGGTTCATGATGATGTCGTTGTACTAGCCACTTCGACTCGATGGGAGGGATTCATGCGTACACATGCATGTGTGTGTGCTCAAAGTGTATCATGCATGTCATCCCAGAGCAAAAATAATAATCCCCTCCTAGGTCAAATTAACCTCTCTTGTGTCAGGCAAAAAGAAGTGATGGACCAAGCGGGCCCACAGATGGAAAGCATCGATACCGCTGATATCCGCTTCAGTGGGTGCGAGAGGACAACCACCACCGCTTTGCATGTGGGCCAAACATATATATGTTGAATACCCAAAATGCACAACTTTGATGTGCCACATGCCTCAAAAACCGTAAACCATGCACCCACACAGAGCGAGGTTCGTATCAAGCGTACTACATATGATGGTCCCCTTACCCCCTCTTCACCGCATACTATATGCTCCTTCCGTAATATATGTACAACCCAAAAGAATCCTCATCGATGGTGAAATTAATTAACCTCTCCCGATGTAGGTCAAAGTGATGCATGCATGCATGCATCAACGATGGCATCGTGGGCCCACAGATGGAAGCGTCACACGTGAGTGTCCTAGCTAGGATATATATGAATGTGGCCCAAAAAGGTGTTGTGCGATGTTTGAATAACCAATTTCACAATTTTCACGTGGCACGTGCCTCGGTAACCAAAAAGTACCGACACTGAGTGAGGTGTACTTGTTCACGGACGTATACGTATAGTATATATGCTAGTCCCCTCCCACCTCTTCAACGCGTACTATATACCACCATAACACAAACAAAAAAGATTCTACCTTGCTGGTCAAATTAACCTCACTGCCGGTTGTTCGTCAAAGTGATGGAGGACGACCTCGCGGGCCCACAGAAAGCGTCACACATGAGTATCGAGTGTCGTGTAGGACGACTGCATGTGGCCAAAACATTTATGTATGAAAGGCTTGTGTAATGTTTTAAATAATGATTTCACGACTCTGATGTGGCACCAGCCTGCCTAACAAAACGGCCAACCCACATGGTGGCTCACAACTCGTAGTGTACTGTGAGCCACCCGCCACCCCCAGACGCACACACCCACACACACACCGCGAATCCACCGCAACTACGATGCATGTTAAATTAATTATCCCGCGGTGAACATACATGTTACCAAAGGAGGGACGCTTTAATTTCAAAAAAATCACGAGATCATTAAGATGTTTTAGTACATTGATTGATTGATATTCTATGGGTATAATGTGCAAAAAGCAAATGTGAGCTACATGCACACGTGACAGTGCACCTAAATGGATTGCAAAAACACATGTGTCTCACTGGGTGCATGTTTACTCCCCGTGCAACAAATCTCAAACATTGAGAATGTTGATTTTTAAATTCTAGTACATCCAAAACTTATTTGATGTTCATAAAACTTATGTGCTGCCATATGGACACAAATACAAAGTGGCATTGTACTTTGTTGTCAAATTTGAGATCAGTTTTTGTGTAATCTTTATCTAATTACAGATGGGAGATTATTAATAATTGGGAACCAATATCCCAAACGGATTATTTATTCGAACTATGAGCGTTAGACCAACAATGGATACGTGTCATGCTTCGGTTAAGCAATAAAGTGGCAGCATTAATCATCCAAATAGAAAAACAATATACGTCCCGCCGCGCGACCCGTGTGGAGTGCGAGCAGGCGTGAGTTGACGGGAGGCATGCGAGTAGTCCGCCGCGTAGGCAGACGGGGAGGCGTGCGTGCAGGTGTGTGAATTGACGGAGGCGTGCTTGCTGCGCAGTGTCATCGAGAGGCGTGCGACTAGCTGTGTGAAACTTTGGTAGGCATGCCAGCAGTCCGATGCGTAGGCTCACCGGTAGGCGAGCCATTGGTTTGACTGCATATTAATGGTGCACCCTAGCGGCCCCACCCCCCATCCTCGCTATGCACACACAATCCTCTCTCTTCGCTTGCATCCTCGACGCCGCTCTCAGTCCTCAAAGCCGTCAGTGTATGAGGATACCACCGAAGTGCCCCATCGGAGGGAGTGGCAATGCCGGTGCTACTAAAGCACCGGAGCACGGCGTGGAGATGGAGACAAAGGTTGCCATCACCGCCGGTGATTTATTGCTCCACCCTGATGTCGTCGACGGCGCCGAGCTTCCACAGCCGAAGGCGGAGTTCCACATCGACTCCGACGACCACTCCGGCGACGACTCCGACGACCACTCCAACGACGACTCCGACGACCACTCCGACGATGACTCCGACGACAACAGACAGCTGGTTAGTCATCTATACCCATTTATGTGTCAAATAGATCATAGGATTTCTCTGGTTACTCCTGCCTCTCCCTTTTTGGAATAGAAATCATGTGGTTATGTTCTCCCAATCCATGAAATCTGAGTAAGTTTTGTTAGATCCATGTAGTGTATTGATTGTTTGAATGGTACAAGTGATAAGTGATTAGTTGTTTCATCTGTGCAAATGATTTCTGCTAGTAATCCGATTAGGGTTAGTGTTTGTGCTAATAATTCCTAGCTAGGACTTGACAATTGATTTTGAATGACCTACATATGTTTGTGCCATTATTTTCTTCAAGATTGGTCTGTACATAGACGACTGGGCTTAAAATCAAACCATAATCTCTGGATATGTATAAATAAATAGCCATAAATTCCTAATCCTACTTCACGGCATGTAATCAGTGATTTGATGCCAAATTTGTTTTACTATTTGTATAGGTGTTGTCTGACGATGTGGACAACGCGGATGAAGATGCCGAGAGGAGGTACAAGAGGCGAATCCTGAGGGAGCTTTATGCGGGAATGCATAACAGGCGTATTAGGACCTGGAATAGCGGCTATGGGTGCCCATTTTGCAACCACAAGATTCATGACGAGTATCTAAGTATTCTGGCGCACGCAAGAGGACAAGCCGTTAGCTCCTTCAAGCAAAAGTATTCTCGCAGGGTGGCGCACGGCGCGTACGCCGAGTACCTGGAGAAGCTTCGGGATCATGTCGGCCGCATGTGAGATGAGATGTGGGATGGATCAAACTATGTACGCTTGTGTATGCTTAATGACGGTTGAACTATGCTTGTGTACGTGTACGCTTATTATCTATGTCTGAGTATGTTAAATATTTTGCCAAATTTTGGTAAAAATTACAACTGGGGACCAAAAAACCAGGACAGAGGTAGTACGTCAATCACACATGGTTCCCAAAATTGGAACCGTGTGCAATGACTTTCATTTTGCCTGCTACGTCAATCACACACGGTTCGCTCTAGCAAACCGTCGCCTCCAAAATTCTTTGTGGGACAGAAAACCCTCACCACCCAATTCAAAAAAAAAGAAAAACCTCACCATCCCCACATCACAAACCCTCACCCCGCCCACCACCCCCTCAGCCCCTCCAGTATGTTCCCCATTCACACCTGCACAAGCACCTCCGCGCCTATGCCATGGCACCGCCTATCGTGGCGGTAAACACTTAGCTTGATGCCCTCCACCGCCTCCTGGCTGCCGGCAAAGCCCACCGCATTTCGCCACTTCGTCTTGCCGCCGCCTATCGCCATCGACTTTCTCGACGCTGCTTGTGGTCGACCAAGCTCCGCTCGGTTGTGGAATCTGCCGTATTGAGGGTTCTTTCTCATGCACGACAAGCTAACTAATTTAACGAGATATTATCTCATCTCTTATCCCAGTTCATCTCCCTCCTTTAATCACCCGGCAGAAATCGCCGTGAATTCATTTTTATTCGAGCTGATTTGAGGGTTTTCTTTCATTCATAGAATGTACAGTGCATCGACACTTCAGGACTTGGCAACCGCCGCCAGAGGTTCCATTTCATCATACCAGATAACTTGAGGACGCGCACGGTATGTTCAATCTTACCCTAAATCGGTTGGCATGGCCTACTTTCCTGAACATATTCTAAATATTGCTACATTTGGATAAAAGGTGCCACATGCACCATATACGTCAAAGGGGATTTTTCCCCTCTTCTTTCCATATTAGGCAAATTAATGGTGTATTGTTCTTTCGATTACTCTCATATTTCCATGACATCATGTTTACCCTATCTGTTTAATTATAGACTTTTATCCTTCGATTTCAACTGATGTACAGTTCTTTTAATTTGGGCCCATATTTGCATGTTACCATATTTTCTTTAACAATCCTACCATTTTCTGCAGGACATCCCTCGCTATGCAACAGATTACGTAGTGCACAATTTTTCCCTTTACATACATCAAGGCTCCACAAATGTCATACTTCACACAAACCATGGATTTACAATCGTTGCTATTGTAAGACTTGATGAACGTGGTGACTCCTATTTTGGCACTGGCTTTTGGAATGAAATTGCAAAGTTTTATGTACTGAAAGCTGGCACTAAAATTGCACTACGCATAGAAGGGCCTGGTCATGAGATATATGCTAACTTCCCCGACAAAATCATCAGTCCAGACTTTGTTCGAAGTAAGTTTCTTTTCAACTATCTGCATATGTTGACTTACCCAGCAATGTCAAATGAATTGAGTAGTATTTAAGCAACCAATTGTTATTCCCTTTTCTTACTATATTCCTACCTAATAACTTCTAGTTACCAATACACTTTTCTATTGCCCTGTTTTAACTAAATATTCCACGTACTCCCATTTCTATCAGAAAGCGCCGCTGACAAGGAGACTCCAGAGGTGGAGAACGGGGCTACCAACAAGCGGAGGCAGGGCGAGCTAGAACCGCAAGCGACTCCAGCAGGCCTAGACTTAAACAGCAGCCTCCCTGATG